>JAWPEG010000011.1:103227890-103258775 GCA_035771395.1 Myotis vivesi
GGAAGGCCGGGGAGGGTGGGGGGGTTGGAGGGGGCGGTAAGAGATCAACCAAAGAACTTGTATGCATGCATATAAGCATAACCAATGAACATAAGACACTGGGGGGTAGGGGAGGCCAGGGGATTGTCAAGGGCGGGGAAAAAGAAAAAAGGAGACATATGTAATACTCTTTGTAATAATTTAAGCAATAAAAAAAAAAAAAGAAACAGAAAAAAAAAATAATACAGTTCCTCATGTTGTGGTGACCCCCAATTTCACTGTTACAAATTGAACATCATTAAAGCATAGCGATTAATCACAAAAACAATATGTAATTATATATGTGTTTTCTGATGGTCTTAGGTGACCCCTGTGAAAGGGTCGTTCGACCCCCAAAGGGGTCGCAACCCACAGGTTGAGAACAGCTGGCTTACACCGTGTGGTGGTTGCTGTATAGGCTCAAACCCCTCAGCGACCCTCTCTGCCAAGATGAGTGCATCCCTTCTCCTTTGCACAGGGCAGGTCTGTGAGTCACTATGAACACGTGTGCCAGAGGCGACGCTCTGTGACCGCAAGCCAGTTCGTGGACACGCACCTGTCCGTCACACAGCCCCAGGCTCAGAGGGTCTCCTGCTCAGTGCAATGCTCTGCCACGAGTCCTGAGATTCTTAGCAGCTACTGACAATGGGGTTCCGAGTGCACATGTGGCAGCGATGCTGACAGCAAGGCGCCTGCACTTGGGCCACGGAACGAGCTGGGCCCTGGACGTCCAGATACACTGTGTGGCCTTCAAGCCACGTGGAGGCGCCCACACAGGCGCCCGACTGACCTTCAGCCCTGTCAGCCCAGGGGCCACGTTTCTGAGCCAATGAGCTGTCAGCCGTCCAGAGGCAGCTGTAGGAGCGCCTTCGAGCTGTCCCGGCTGATGGTTAGTCATGGGGACACACACAGTCCTGCTCTGCCCAGCCAGACTGAGGACTCATCAGGGCTCTGAGGCTCAAAAAAGAAGTGGCTGCGTGAAGCCACACGTCTGTGGTCATTGGTTATGTAAGCAGGAGGTTTTGTTGAAGAGGCTCTGGAGGGAAAGGTGAGAAACCAAGCACATCTTTACTTGTGGACATTGGGGTGGAATTCAAGAAATGAGGGGCAGCCCTAACCGGTGTGGCTCAGTGGATAGAGCGTCGGCCTGTGGACTGAAGGGTCCCAGGTTCAATTCCGGTCAAGGGCATGTACCTTGGTTGTGGGCACATCCCCAGTGGGAGGTGTGCAGAAAGCAGCTGATCGATATTTCTCTCCCATCGATGTTTCTAACTCTCTATCCCTCTCGCTTCCTTTCTGTAAAAAATCAATAAAATAAAAAAAGAAAAAAACCAGGGGCAGCACTGCCCAGGGGAGCTTCTCTCTGTGTAGCTCTAGGTGGTTGGATGTTGGAACAGGTGGGGGTATTTTCCTTCATAGATGGAGAAATAGAAGGGAAGGCCTACGGCTGTTATTTGAGGATGTGTGGGTGGAAAACATTCTTGTGTTTCTGCAGAGGTGGGCTTTCTGGATATATCTGATGGAAAACTTGGGACCCTTGGCTGAGAAAGCCTCGGGGAGTTAACTTAGAACTTTATGGTCAGTGAGAGGGTACCAGGGACATTCACCAACTCAGAGGCACGTCTTCCATTTTGGGGCGATGGGTGCATCTCTAGCTTGTACACTTTATAGCGGAGTTCGAACGCACAGCGTGTTGCCACCATCCCGAAAGCGTGCATCAGGGGCAAGCTTGCCATTTCTACGGAGTAGAGTCCAGTCCATCTATAATGTCTATGTCTTTTTTTAAAACTTTGCTGTCTTTTAAAATATATTTTATTGATTTCAGAGAGGAAGGGAGAGGGAAAGATGGAAACATCAATGATGAGAGAGAATTATTGATTGGCTGCCTCCTGCATGCCCCTTACTTGGGGATGGAGCCAACAACCCAGGCATGTGCCTTGGCCAGGAATCAAACTCTGACCTCCTGGTTCATAGGTCAACACTCAACCTCTGAGTCATGCCAGCTGAGCATATAATGTCTTTATTCTTGACCTTCTAAGCAAGCAGCATTTTCCATAATTATTATAAAGAAGCCACATCACCCCGATTTCTTGAGTAGCTCAAGACTACAGAAAACTGTACTAACAAATTCTAAAACATCACTTAGTGTAGATGGACTAATACATGCACCGTATTCTGAATCCTATGATAATAAAAACCCGTCAAGAAATAGAGTAACTTGGTAACCAGCAATAGTTTCGTTTGCATCTCTTTAAGGAAGATGGAGTGTGGGTGAGGACGGCAGTAAATTCTGAGTGGAGCGCCCTTCTGAGAATGGAATCCAATTTCGTTTTCTTAAGGTTTCTATTTGTTATCGTCTTGCAAATGCCCTGAGTGATAGAAGAATCCAACCTCGAATCTCAAGACTCCGATGGACGATTACTATCTCAGCACCCCAGGTCCCAGATATTTTACTTATTTATTTATCTATCTATCTATTTATTTATTTATTTATTTAAATTTTATTGTCTTGTTTAAAGTATTACAAATAGTAGTAGATATGTCTCCTTTTTTTTCCCCATTGACCTTCCCCTGGCCTCCCCTATCCCCTGGCACATGCCCTCACCCCCCCCCCCCAGTGTCTTGTGTCCATTGGTTGTGCTTATATGCATGCATATACGTCCTTTGAGTGATCTCTTACCTCCCCCATCCCAACCCTCCTCAGCCTTCCCACTGTAATTTGTCCCAGAGATTTTAGAGAATGAGGAAAGTGAGCTCCATCGGACACACATCTGTACACAGTTAGGTTCTCAAGTTCACAGCTGGCAGGGCCGTCCTGCCAAAGGACAACCCGACAGACTCCCTACTGTGGGATCATGCACTCGGTACCATGACCACCTGTGACCACGGACACCCCGAGAGGACATTAGGACCCTCGGAAAGGTCTCGGCCGTAGGGCTGCACACACCTTCGGGAATTCAATTGTGTTCTGAAGTGTCTGAAATGCTGTCAGAGTCCAAGCTGCATCGCTGTCTCCTAGGCAGCGGCACCCGGGAACAGCAGTCACAGGACAGTCCCCTCCCCGGTCGCCTGGAGGGACCCTCCTCTCCCGGAGGACGTCCACAGTCACCTCCACGCACACACCCTCTGGACTCAGGCGCCTCCGTGCTCATCTCGATGGCAGCGTCTGTTCTTGATGCAACGCAAACCTTTCCTTCCATTTCCAGCTGGGTTGGTTCTGCGTACTCTCTACAAATGCAGAGTCCACAGTAACCCTTTCTTCTTAACATTTCCGAAGGAAGAATTCTGTATGTCATAGAGATTATCTCATGTGTGTACTATTTTTCTTTCCTTTTTTAAAAAAAATATTTTTATTGATTTCAGAGAGGAAGGGAGAGGGAGAGAGAGATACAAACATCAATGATGAGAGAGAATCATGGATCGGCTGCCTCCTGCACACCCCACACTGGGGATGGAGCCCGCAACCCAAGCAGCTGCCCTGACAGGGAATCCATCCATGACCTCGTTCATAGGTCCACACTCAACCACTGAGCCATGGTGGCCGGGCCGCACTATTTTTCAATTAGATTTACAACTTTTTAGGGAAGTTATGTCATTTTCTTCTCAGTGAACTTTCTTACTCCTGGTATATCATAGGTTCTGAGTAGGTAATTTGTGGATTCTATGGGGTATGTACTTGTGTGACAGTGTATTTGCAATATGATATATATATATATATCCAACTCTCTCTGATTATTTATTAGCTTTTACCTGTATATTACAAACACATGGGTTTTTAGTGGAGAAAATACTGTCAGAACTCTATGGAGTCACTTTGAGGGAATGGGTACCACTTCTTTGTTCTGTTATCAGAATCAGTTTAAACTTTCTGACTCATTTCTTTAGCTGTAAAATAGGCACAAACATATTATCTATAATATCTATGGATTTATGCAGACTTATATATTTAAGATAATAGATTTAATTGATTTTTTTTTATAAGAATAAGGACCAAAACGTGTACCCTGGGACATTCCAGTGTGAAGAGGCCCAAGAAGAGAGGAGCAGCTACTAGCACAGGGAGGCTTCCCAGGGATGCGGGGTCTGTGGGGCCAGGGGAAGAGCATGGAGAAGGAGGGGGGAGGTAGGGAGGGGGGAGGGGCTGCATCACATGATGTCGCTACATCACGTGGGGAGGCCCTGAGAATTGATCACTGGATTTAGGAACATGGGCGTTAAGCCTGGCAAGCAACTTAGAAAATTTGAATGAACAGAAACTACACAGAGAAAATCAGGCAACTTCTTTGAAGGTATTTTTTGACAAGAGTGTCAAAGGGATATGACAGTGCCTAGCCTTAGACATGAGATGCATAGATTTGTTTCATGTTTATGTTCAGTTTTAATTAAGTTATAATTGAGTTCTCTCACAAGTGACGCATTCTTCCATGTCCAGGCTCTTGCTGAAATATGCCGCCTCTTAGAGTTCAGGGAGACCCCCTTGAGGCACACAGAGTAAGCGGGCAAAGCTCTAGCTGAGACAAAGCTGGGGAAACTGGGAGTCCTGCCCCCGCGTCCCTGAACTTGATGTTGACCCTACTTCATCCCAAGGAGGACTTTTAGACTCTGTCACCCATGTTGATGATGTAGCTGTTTATAATTAAACCATTTTTAATATGGTTTTTTATTGATTTCAGAGAGGAAGGAATAGGGAGAGAGAAACATCAAGGATGAGAGAGAATCATTGATCGGCTGCCTCTTACACGCACCCTACTGGGGATGGAGCCCACAACCCGGGCATGTGCCCTGACTCGGAATCAAACCGTGACCTCCTGCTTCATAGGTTGATGCTCAACCACTGAGGCACGCCTGCCAGGCTATAACGAAACCATTTTTATTTAAACCTAAAAATAAATCAAGAGTGAAAGTTAAAGGCTCCCTTTTATTGTGTTCAATATAAATGCGTCCTTTCCAAGTTTGATGCTCCAAGTTCTTACAAGTGAGAAGAGAGTGACCTTGCTTTTCCTACGAGACTTTTTCCTGAGAAAACCCGCCAAGCCCTGCTCCGCAGTTCATCACACTGACATGGCCAGTCCCGCCAAGTCTCCACCGTGGCCAAAATGGATGAAATCCTCAACGTTTTATATTTATTCCTTGATTCGCTCCGCTTGGATTTATTACGTGGTGACACGTTTATTCCCGGAGCTTTGCCCACTCAGAGGATTCTGACCGTGGCGTTTCATTATGACACATAAACTATGTCTGCAGGACCCACGATGGCCCATGATTGAGCACAGTCTTTGCCAGACATCAGAGACGGGGCATGGCACCGCGCTGCTGGGAGAGTGTCTGTTTTATAGCCTGGGTTTTATTCGTACGTGGCTTCTGACCTGGCCCCAGGTGGCTTTTCAGATGCTGTCCTGTCTGCACTCTTTCCAGATGTTTTCATCCTGTGTCTCTGAACACATTTTGACGTAGTTTTTAAATTGTCTACGGATGAGCGTCGGTAGATGGTGCAAATGAGATCGCCGCTTTCTGTTTTCTCTGCAAGTTCCGATTGGTTCGACTTCTCTGTTCCATGTCAACACTTGGACTCAGACTTGTATTGTATTGCACGTAATTAAATTAAGCCAGACGGACACAACCCTGTCTTTTCAGCCAGAAAATACCTGAGCTCATTGCAGACAGAGATACATGTGTGCCTGGCCAGCACAAAAAAAGTAGTGTCCGTTAAAGAAAAGTAAAACAAAGTAATGAAAGTTACTGACAAGAACGGCAAGTGATATCGCTAAGTGTAGAGGGAAAAATGCCTATGGTCATCTCATTTAGCTTGACCTTGGATAGGGGAGTGAAGATTCTTTTGCATATGCCCTTGGGTGCTATGATCCATCACTTTACGATAATTTTAAGAAAAGGCTTACAAAGAATATTTTAGCAAGACAACCTCTAGCCTCCAGGATCAGAAATGGTGTGGAATGCTTAATGTGAACGTTCCCCTGACAAAGCTCTTTGTTGGAGGACATTGAAGCTCCTTGTAAAGCAATGGTGTGTTCATCTACAAGCCCTTGCAGATCTGGTTGACCAGCGGGATGACAAGAATACAAGTCACGCTGTGCCATGAAGACAACGGGGAGCGTTCTGCACGTTAGCTCTGCTCCTTTGGATGTCAGCACTCTGCTTTTGGGTCTTCATCTCTGCCAGGTCAAAGGGCAGATTGATTTGCAAATGGTTCCAGTGTAAAGCAAACATATGCAAATTAGGGCCTGTGTTTTCATTGACTTATAGTAATAAATTAAGTGGATTTGGATGCAGACAATACTCTGGAAAAGGAATGGTTAGCATTGGCCAAGGAAAACCCTGCAATGACTAACCTTTAATGAGTAGATATCGTTAAGTTGAGTAGGCCCTAAGCACGTTAAGATGCGTTAATTAGTATGAACTGTTTTAGGCCCTTCAAATTGCTACAACAAACTACCATAGCCTGGGTGGCCTAGGCTCAATAGACATTTATTTCTCACAGTTCTGAGGGCTGGAAGTCAGAGACCAAGGTGCTGTCAGGTTCAGTGTCTGGTGATAGCCCACCTGTCCACAGAGCACATCTTCCAGGAGTCACCTCACCTGGTAGAAGTTGGGCACAGAGCTCTCTGGGCCTCCTTCTTAGGGCACTAATCCCACTCATGAGGGCCCCATCCTCATCACCAACTAATCCCCTCCCACAGGCCCCAAGTCCTAATCCCATTCCATTGGGGATTAGGTTCTAAGATATAAAGTTGCAGGGGACAAACCTTCAGATGGCAGCATTAACTAATACATTAAACACATCTCAACTGATATGCATGTGTATGAATTTGCCTATATGAACAAATATCACAAATCTATGACTAACGGCTCATATTAATCTCTCACATAGATAATGGAACTGTAACACAGAGGAGTTAGGTAATTCTCCTGCAATTACATGAATAGTAAATGGAAGAATTGGGATCACACATAGGCATTCTGGAATAACAGGTAACAGGAGCAGATCAGACCACCCAAAATGTATCTCTTCAACATAAGGATTATTTTGAGTTCAAGGCTATCAAAACCCAACAGATTCAGGCAAAGCTCTTCCTCTTCCCCTCTGCACCTCAAGTTTACATTGGAAAGGGGGGCTGTCCCAGGCAGAGAGCTACTGCCAGAGATTCCTTTTTACCTCAGCAACTTACCTGAATAGCAGGGCAACCGTTGCTTCCCAAACCTCTCCACTGCTTTCCTATGAAAGACCTTCCTCTCTCTGAGTCCTCAATCCCTCCCCTTCCCTCAGCTCAGGGTGTCAGGTAAGTTTCAGTCACCTGGCTGCCTTTGGGGGTTCCCTATATTTATGGGGCTCCTGTAAGTACAACATTTAACTTGTTTTTCTTCTTGTTAATCTGTCTTATGTCAATTTGATGAATAGACCAGCCAAAGAACCTAGAAGGGTGGGAGGGAAATTTTTCTCCCTCTGCAGAGCCCATGGTGTACAGTTCTAAGTTGTCAATTCCATAAAAGCAGAATTAATTTTGTGCTTCCTGGTATATATATTTTAGAGGCCTGATGCATGAAATTCATGGAAGAGTAGGCCTTCGCAGCCCGGGCAGCTGCCTCGGCCCTTGAAGTCCTGGCTTCATCTGAAAGGTCATTTCACTGTTTGGACATTCAGTCAATTTGCATATTACGCTTTTATTATTATAGACTAGAGGCCCAGCATGAAATTCGTGCACTGGTAGGGTCCCTAGGGGTTGCTAGCTGCCAGCCAGGGCCTCCCTGACTTCCCCTGGCAGACCCCTGCCCCCTGGTTGAACTCCTGGGCAGACTCCCCGTTGAGGGGACAATTTGCATACTATGCTTTTATTATATAGGATTTAAAATCGCCAATTATCTCTCCAAATTTCTTTTCAGTCTATGACTCAGAGTCAGCACCGTAACTCTATATGAGAGAAATCCCTAAATAAACGACACTTGAAACATAAACATATCACAAATGTTTTCTCCTCGGCACATTTATTGACAAAGTCTAAAAGAATGAGAATGTGATGTGACATCTTGAACGTAATTCCCAACAACCGTCATAATGTTTGCCAACATAAACATTTATTAAATAGAAATAGAAAGCCAGGCAAGATGCTCCCCCCTAATAAGATTACCCCTGTTCCATATTCCTTCACACTGAATCCCAGCTGTACTGGGGCACCTCGGTGCACTCGGGCTTCAATCTTCACAAAAATTGCATTAGGAAGCAGGAAAGTTGTCAGGGACAATCCATCAGTGATATCAGGAAAAGCAACTTTAGTATTTAAAATAATTACGTTTAGGTGCCGAGGTCAGGAGCCTCAAGGAAAGTTCTGTAATGCTTTTTCTCTGGTCTCCATTTACAATTTGCTGAATGCGATTTATCTTTATCCATTTAGAGAATTCCTGCTGTTAGCTTTATGCTAGTATTTTGCATAGATTTTGCTATAGGTGACATTCATTTTTGTTACATATTTTATTCATGATTAACATGCAAATGTTTCCCAAAGCAAATTACCATATGTATTTGATAAAAAATGTAACAAATGTCATTTTAAATAAATTAAAATGGGATACATATTTAAAGAAGGCGTCATGCTGTCTTCAGAGAGAGCTCCAAGGCCTGTGAGTATGGAATCTATTTGTTGATTTCCTTGTTCTGCTGACTGCACAGGCTGTTGCTCCAACCTTGGGATCCTGCTGGCCATGGTGCAGCTCCCAGGGGCCACTTCAAATTGCTAATCATAGGTCCTGCTCTATGAGCTGATGTCCTTACAGCAGACCTTCCTTGTTCTGTGCTAAAACCCACATTATCAATATTGTCCCAAATAGATTAGTGTTGATTTTAATAGTTAAAGAAGATAGTAAAAAAACAATGCTAATGTCGAAGTCTGGATGCCATGGTGATTTTTATAACCTTCTTTAAAAAAATGTTTTTATTGATTTCAAAGAGGAAGGGAGAGGAAGAGAGAGATAGAAACATCAATGATGAGAATCACTGATTGGCTGCCTCCTGCACGCCTCCCCACTGGGGATGGAGCCCACAACCCTGGCATGTGCCCTGACCAGAAATTGAACCTGACCTTTTGGTTCATAGGTCGACACTCAACCACTGAGCCATGCAGGCTGAACGTAACCTTCTTTTTTATTTTTAATTGTATGACTTTCCTTTCCTGATTTCAATATGCCACAATTATTATACTATTCCTGAATCTCACACACTCCCATGGTAACAAATATGAGGCTCCCAGCATATACAACAATCTGAACTTGATATAATCCTACATAATAAAAGGCTAATATGCAAATTGACCAAACAGCAGAATGACCAGTCGCTATGATGCTCACTGACCACCAGGGGGCAGACGCTCAATGCAGGAGCTGCCCCCTGGTGATCAGTGCACTCCCACAGGGGGAGCACTGCTCAGCCAGAAGTCAGACTCACAGCTAGCGAGTGCAGCAGTGGTGGCAGGAACCTCTCCCGCCTCCAAGGCAGCACTAAGGATGTCTGACTGCTGGTTTAAGCCAGCAGTTGGACATCCCCCAAGGGCTCTCATACTGTAAGAGGGCACATGCCAGGCTGAGGAACCCCCGCCCCCGAGTGCACAAATTTTGTGCATTGGGACTCTAGTATTGAATATTCTGTTTTTCGCCTTTCTTTCAACATTAAGTCTCTAATGTAAATTGATGTCTTATTTTATCATTAAATTTACTAATTTGTTACGGATGACAACTGCTTCATTTTATACCAGCATTATGAATATTTTAATCACAAATGAACCCCATTATATGATTCTCTTAACTTTGTGATGAAAACCAATAATATTTACTTACTTGATTACATTATTTTTAAAAAATACGTTTTTATTGATTTTAGAGAGAGAGGAAGGGGGAGGGAGAGAAACATTGATGTGAGAGAGAAACTTCAATCGGTTGCCTCCTGTACACAACCAACCAAGATTGAACCCATAACCTGAGCATGTGCATTGACAGGGAATTGAACCAGCGATCTTTCAGTCCATGGGAGGATGCTCTACCAACTGAGCCACACCGGCCAGGGCTGGATTACATACTTTTTATCTGAATCTTGGGATGTAAATTTTTATTTTATTTTATTTTTAAATATATATTTTTTATTGATTTTTACAGAGAGGAAGGGAGAGAGATAGAGAGTTAGAAACATCAATGAGAAACATTGATCAGCTGCCTCCTGCATGCTCCCTACTGGGGATCGAGCCGAAAACAGGGTACATGACCTTGACCAGAATCCAACCCAGGGCCCTTTAGTCTGCAGGCAGATGCTCTATCCACTGAGCCAAACCAGTTAGGGCTGGGATGTAAATTTTTAAAGCAGATATTTTGTCGTAAGTTATGAGACCAAATTTTGACATATTACATTAAAGTTCTTGGAACATTTTTAATTTAACTTGCTTCACTGTAAAACACAAACTTATTTTCCTTCCATTTGGAGCTATGATTCAAACTCAATGAAAAATTAAAATAACACGACGATCTTTCTTCCCAACATTTCCCTACAACGGTGTGTGCCAAAGTTGCTAGCCGCCCGCCAACGATGAGTGAGTTCCCGGATGAGTGAGCATGCCTCCTTCAAGTCTTAACATGGGCAACAGCCAACTAAAATCTCAATAGTCCGGGAAAACTCTTTAACCCACCCTTTTCCCACACCTTTTTATTTTATTTTTTAAAATATATTTTATTGATTTTTTACAGAGAGAAAGGCAGAGGGATAGAGAGTTAGAAACATCGATCAGCTGCCTCCTACACACTCCCTACTGGGAATGTGCCCACAACCAAGGTACATGCCCTTGAACAGAATCGAACCTGGGACCCTTGAGTCCACAGGCCGATGCTCTACCCATTGAGCCAAACTGGTTAAGGGCTCCTACACCTTTTTAATTGCAATGCTTTTCCACCCCCTTTTCTCGCCTATTCCTGAACTTTTTCCCTCTTCCCTCCTTCCCTTGTTGTCCCTCCCCTGCCCATCTCCTCCTCTCTTCCTTTCTCTTCAGTTTAAAGCCAATAGGCTGAGCACACAGGGTTTACTCTAGACATCAGCATCTCACACCCAGACAGCTCACAGCAGTGAGATGGGCCAGAACCCTTCCTTCTGCGATATCCCTACAGCGCCCTCTACTGAACGCTCAGTGCAGTGCTACTTGAATGGATAAAGGCTTGAAGGAAATCCCTGTGTTATTATTTTTTTTAATATGTTTTTATTGATTTCAGAGAAGAAGGGAGAGTTAGAGAGAGATAGAAACATCAATGATGAGAAGGCATCATTGATCAGCTGCCTCCTGCACGCCCCCTACTGAGGATCGAGCCCACAACCCTGGGCATGTGCTCTGACTGGGAATAGAACCGTGACCTCCTGGTTCCTAGGTCAAAGCTCAATCACTGAGCCACACTGGCCGGGTGGAAATCTCTTGTCATGAAAGCTCACACTGGAGATGAGTTTGGAGCTGAGACACAATAAACTGACAACTGGCCCAGAAGCGGGGGCCGCTGAGCTAGATTTCCTGATGTTACTATGTTCTTGCTTTGTGTGTTTATACTCTTTTATTTTCCTACTTTGTCCACATGAACAGACATGCGATTGTATAGACATTATCTTTCAAGACGGAGTGCATGCAAACCCGTTTTCAACAATATTTTAATAGCTTTTGTATCCTGAAATACCCACTGCAGAAGAAAAATAATTTGTGTCACTATTAACAGAGAGGGAAAAGCAGGAGAAATATTTTTTAACTAGAGGCCCAGTGCATAGAATTCTTGCACTGGTAGGGTCCCTAGCAGCTGCCAGCTGCCACCCGGGACCTCCCTCTCTTCCCCCAGCAGGCCCTGCCCCCTGGTCGAACTCCTGGATACACTCCCGGTAGAGGGGATAATTTGCAAACTACGCTTTTATTATACAGGATGACAGACCTATAAACAGTTTCACATCCTTTTCTTATGTCGTCCTAAAATAGAACATTGAAATCAATGTTCAAAATGGAAATGGAATGATAGCTGCCGTTCTGTAGTGAGAAGGGAGTTGGACCTACAGCTGAGCCATCGAAGCCAGGCGTCCAGTGACCGCTGCTCTCCACGGCACAGAGACAGTAAGCCTTCGTCTGCAAAGGTCCTCGATTTCAGAGAAGACAGAGAGGGGCACGTTTGTATCTACTTCCCAGAATTTTTTAAAAAATATATTTTTATTGATTTCAGAGAGGAGGGGAAAAGAAGAGAGGGATAGAAACATCAATGATGAGAGAGAATCATTGATCAACTGCCTCCTGCCCTGGGGATCGAGTCCGAAACCTGGGCACGTGCCCTGATGGGGAATGAAACCTTGACCTCCTGGTTCATACGTGGAGGCTCAACTACTGAACCACGCTGGTTGGACTACTTCCCATAATTTTATTTTATTTTTTGTCCTACAGTCCACTGAGTCCACGGCAATTCATCAGTAGAAAGTAAAACAGCATTCATGTTATTTTTGAGTTTTAGAGCAAAGCTATTAGAGGAGACGAGCATTCTGATTATGTGAGAGGCCACTTACACCCATTCTAATTAGCCGTCCTCTCCTTCCTTAATGAGAGGATTGGCCATTGTCAGACATCGATGCTGTCATTAAAATGCAGTGAAGGTGTGTTCTTTATTGCTAATTAGGAAGCCTTAATTAGGGAGTCCACTTTCACTAATTACTACCCTCCCAGAATATACGCTGGCCTCTTGTGATACGCCCCTTTTCGTGAGGAGGGAAAGGCCCGAACAGAAGGCGGCCTTGGGTCATCACTCCTCAGAAGGAGAATGCAAAGCAGCACGGAGGACGAAGAGCAGGAGAAAGAGGGAGACAGGGAGGGAGGAAGGAGAGAAGAAGGGGAGGGAAGAGAGAGGGAGGGAGGGAAAAAGGAAAGAGAAAAAGATGGCGTTTCTGGATATTGCAAATGTCTTAGAGCAAGAAAGCAGTTGAGTTGGAGCTGTGCCGCGTGTAAAATGTAAACGTCCATCCAGTCATCCATGAAGCCAACGAGGGCACGGTGTGGGTTGAGTGCACACTCGTGCTTCATAGATCCATTTCCCAGAGCAATCTGCATCTTTTCCACTCTGTATATGTTGGCGAACGTAAATGTTTTCCTTCTCCGCTTAAGGAAAGAAAACAAAGGAAGAAGCAATCAATCAATCAGTCAATAAATCAATCAATAAATACATAAACAGAAAGAAGGAAAGGGAAGAATGGCAGGAAAAGGCAGGGGAACACTCACTGAGTCCCATGTGCTCTGCTGAGGTTCTAGCCCCAAGCCCATTGCCAGCCTTGGCAGTATTCAAACCATCGCGCTTTCTGTGGGCTGCGGTTCCTACGTACCTAGTAAGTTAAGTCCTTGGGGGGCCTCTCGCTGTAGGGCTGTATTCTTTTCTTTGAAAGTCATTTAGGATATCTTCAGTACGAGAGGTCAGTTTCATGGTCACTAAGGAGGGATCACAAGTGTTACGTTCCAGTTCTCTTACTTGGCCATCTCAGCTACGTTTGCAAGCAATGCTACTAAGAATAGAATGGCTCCCACTTCATTGATAGAAAGCAAAATTTGATGGGAGATACATTTACATTTTTTTTTCTTGGCAAAGGGCCAAAAGGTAAGGAATGCACTGCTTTTTGAAAAGTCCCAGTAATTGAACATTTTCTCCTAAGGCGCTAAAGAAAAATTCCAATTAGAGAAGGCAGAATTTAGCAATAACCAGATTTCACTTACCAACGGTTTTTAGCCTTTTGCTTGGTTTGCAAGTTCAGAATTTTCCAAGGTACACACAGGTGGCAACCTAACATGAGATCTGAATCCATATTCAAGAGATTCCTTCCATCATAAGAATAGTTTTTAAACAATGTTAAATGTCCTACTAATACCTGATTTTACTTAATTTTTAATAGATAGTTTAATGATCTGTGCAACGACAATAATTATACAACACCAGCCCGTCAAGCGTTAACACCAACCCTGAGTCTAATTAGTTCTCTGCAAACTTGGATTAAATTTCTCTGCCACTTGATATAGGGACACGCTTGTCCCTGTGTGGGTCTGTAGACGCTCCCTGGTGATTTTTTAAAATTTAGTCTTAGATCCTGAGCCCAAAGAGCTCCTCAAGGCACGACCAGTATCCCCGAACGAGGAGTGATTTTTGATAAAAGGAGTCCCCCATGCGCAGGTTTATCCAGCAACAACTTAGAGCCATTTACAACGTTAAAGCTATTGCAGAATAAAATCAGAAAAATGGAGATGAAGACAGGGATAGGAAACCACGTGGCTATGATTGAAAACTCTAAGTGACGTTTTGGACCACGTTCATAATAAACCTAAAAGATATGTTTGAATATCTCACCAATGAAACCCAGGACACCCTTCTAACAATGCAGAATCACTTCTAAGCAAGCCATTGAAAACATTCTCTTTGAGATCCCCTACCTGTACTAGGTTTTACCCATCAAAGTGAGTGCATTTGTATTCATGAAACAAACATGTGTTACCTCTTATGAGTCAGGCCCAATCCTGAGGATTAGGATTAAAACTGTGGCCCTAGCTGGTTTGACTCAGTGGATGGAGCATCGGCCTGCGGACTGAGGGGTCCCAAGTTCGATTCCGGTCAGGGGCATGTACCTTGGTTGCGGGCACATCCCCAGTAAGAGGTGTGCAGGAGGCAGCTGATCGATGTTTCTCTCTCATCGATGTTTCTAACTCTCTATTCCTCTCCCTTCCTCTCTGTAAGAAATCAATAAAATATATTTGGGGGAAAAAAAGAATGTAAAACATACCCTTGTGGCAAAATCTAACTTTCTAGGCACAAATAACAGTAAACGTGGTCTATATTTTCACAGATGGGTGAAAATAAAAGTTCTGTGGGGTAGGGTGTTCCTAATGAAAGAATGATGGATTCTTGAAGGTAAATAAATAAATAAATAAATAAAACAAAACACAAAGCAATGTTGCGATGTACAACTATTTATTTTCTAAATTCATTTTCTTCCAAAATCTTAGATACACCTGATTTCCTCTAACTGCTCACTGATTCCTGCTTTATGGGCCTGGAAGACACTGTGCTCAAGGGCTCCTCCTCCGTGAGGGTAGCTGGCCATTGCCCCTCAGGCATGGCATTTAAATGCCTGTCAGCAGCTTCATCAACAAAACACAGCCAAGGAAAGGGAGCGGCTATAATCATGACCTTCATTACTCTAATTCTTTTTAAAAAGATATATTTTGTTGATTTTTTACAGAGAGGAAGGGAGAGGGATAGAGAGTTAGAAACATCGATGAGAGAAAAACATCGATCAGCTGCCTCCTGCACACCCTCCACTGAAGATGTGCCCAAAACCAAGGTACATGCCCTTGACCAGAATCGAACCTGGGACCCTTCAGTCCGCAGGCCGATGCTCTATCCACTGAGCCAAACTGGTCAGGGCTCTAATTCTTTTTTGATAGAGAAATTTATTTTAGTCATTTAATGATATTTGCTATAAATAGTATGTTCTAATCATTTATTTGTTACTCTGATCTGATTTAAAAAAACATATGATATGCATGACAGAATTCAATACCTTTCAGACAACAACAGAAGAGAACTCTATGTCATTGTCTTCCACAGCGGGTTTCCAGCTAAAGGGGACCCAGAAAACCACTCGGGTGTATTTCTACTTCCTATTTAGCTGATATCTCAGTTTCTCTTTGTCTGAACCTTAAGTCAGAGAGTTAGTAGGTGGTCTTCCTGAGTTCTTTGTAATTTCCTTTTAAAGAACTATTGACCATATTTAAAACTCTACAGTTTCTGGAAATTAAATGTCAAGTTTTATTTCCGAACAGCTAGCATAGAATCTGGAGAACCATAATAAATTAAGGGGCGTGGATATATGAATCAATGCTGCATCCGTACTCTTACATTCTCACAGAGAAAATTGTAGCCTTAAAACAGCTCATAAATATCTACCCCAAAGGAAATATTTATTGCGAGAATGACAGAGGGACTGAGAGGAGATATAATGAATAGGGGGAGGGGTTAAGGATGAGGATAGAGCTGCAGAGATGAAGGAGGAAAAGAGAGTATTGTCAAGAACTACACGTCAACAATATTTAAGACTAAATTCAAATGGGAAGATGCCTAGAAAAATATATCAACCGAACTTAGTCACGATTAACAAACAGCAACCCTTGAACTTCCCTCTAAGTATTAAACAAATGTGGTCAGTGGGGCGGTAACTGCACATAAAGGAATTATCAGACTCAGATCATTTCTTATGAGAAATCACCTAATTTCAAGGTATGCCCCTCCTGCCCACGGGCGTGGCTCAGTGGTTGAGAGTTGACCTATGAACCAGGAGGTCATGGTTAAATTCCCGGTCATGGCACTTGCCCTGGTTGAGGGCTCCATCTCCAGGAGGGGGCATGCAGGAGGCAACTGATCAGTGATTCTCTCTCATCATTAACGTTTCTCTCTCTCCCTTTCCCTTCCTCTCTGAAATCAATAAAAAAGAAAAAAATGCTCCTCTAAATTTTTAATTATCTCTGAAAACAAGAAAGACTTCTCATCACACAGTCAATGAGATCTGCTTCATCAAATTACAAAACCAGGCGAAGTCACTCAGGCCGATTTCCCTCAGGGATCAAGCTGCAAAATTTGCAAAAGAAAAAAAAAAGATAAATTCAACAGTGGTTCTAAATGTTGTATATAATCACCAAATCCATTTAATCCCATTTTTTTGCAAGGATAGTGTAAATATCCATAAATGCCATTTTCCACATTAACTCACTGGAGCAATTAGTCCTAAATTGAAAAAATAAGAAGCGTTACCTTTAAAATCATTTAAGGATGCCTGCTAACATCACTTATTCAACGTGGAGCTGAGGCCCTCCTCAGTCCAATGAGACGATACAAAGTAATGAAGGCACAGGTATGGGGAAGCGTAAATAAAACTCCTTCCTTTCAAATATTATTATTCATCAGTGAACTGCACAAATCTACATGCACTAAAAATAACAGGAGGTTAACAAATCAGCAGGATATACAAATAACGTAGAAAATCGGTTGCCTTTTTTACATTTGCAGCAAATAATTAAGTAACCTGGTTGACTATTTACTATACTATCATTAGCATTGACTATTAGCATACTATTTACTGTAGTATTTGTGTATATCAATTTCCTAGGAATTAATCTAGCAAAAGTGTGCATGTCCCCTGTGAGAAAAATTATCAAAGACTTTTAAAAATTGATTTTAGAGAGGTGGGGGGAAGGAGAGAGGAAGAGGGAGAAAGGGAAAAGGAGAGAGAGAGAGAAAGAGAGGGGGGAGAAAGAGAGGGAGAGAGAGAGAGAAATCAATTTGTTGTTTCCCTTATTTATGCATTTATTGGTTGATTCTTGTAGGTACCCGGACTGGGAATCAAACCCACAACCTTGGCAGATGGAGATGACACTGTAACCAACTGAGCTATCAGGTCAGGCCCAAATTATCAGAGATTTCTGAGATTTTTTAAAAATAATGTCTAAATATATAGATATGGATATAAGGTTAAAACATTACATTAACACATTACACACGCTTACTATATATTAATGTACGTATTATAATGATAACATTATATAGATAATACCTATTTAGTTGTCACAGATGTGACAGCAATTGCACAAAGATGTCGATACCTCCCAAATCAAGCTATAGATCTAATATTACAACAGAATATCAATAAGGTTTCATGACGCTCACATTATGAAACATTATGAGAAGTTTTATGCTTTTTGGGCTAATGTAGACCTACTGAGGTCAACTATTTCTGAGCTTCCTCCTGGGAGTAAGAAGTGACCTCTGTCTTATCCCCTCCCCCCCCCTCCCCCCCCCCCCGGCCCCGGGAATTGGGAGACAGTAAGTATAAAGATGTATAAAGGATTGATCTAGCTTATGCCTGCCTAAGCTTCAGAAATGAACCAAAAACACAGAGCAGTAGTCGGTGTGGAAAGTGTGGCGAGGAGAATTTTTTTTTATTGTTTTAAAGACTGGGACAAATAACAGAAAGTGTATCTGTGAGTGGGACTCATCTATACTAATAATAGAGGAATATGGAAATTGTCCAGGACGCCATCACAGTAACAGTAACAACCAAACAGCAGGCTGCGTGGGATGACCAGGCTGGCAGGGGGGTTAGTGAGGCACCACCAAATGACTGAACAGCAGGCTGTGTGGGGAGACCAGGCCGGCAGGATGGGTGCAGTTGGGGGCTACCAGGCTGGCAGGGGGGGCAGTTAGGAGCCAGAGGTCCCAGATTGTGAGAGGGATCCTGGATTGGAGAGGGTGCAGGCTGGGCTGAGGGGACCCCCCGTGCATGAATTTCATGCACCGGGCCTCTAGTTTACTACAAAGCAAATAACCAATAATAGGAGAGAGAGTAGAGACTCTTAAATCATTGTTCTTAATAAGAAGGAATGAGGTATATTTCACAAATTGAATAAATGGTTTTAGAAAAACTCAGAACACCTAAGGCAAGCATGTCAAACTCGAGGCCCACATGCCGCATGCAGCCCACAATTAATATTTTTTGTGTCCCAGCCAATATAATGGTATGTAAGAAATGTTTTAATAAAAATTTATGACTTAATTTTTACAATATCCTGTTATACATAATTATTTTTTTAAAAAATATATTTTATTGATTTTTTACAGAGAGGAAGGGAGAGAGATAGAGAGTTAGAAACATCGATGAGAGAGAGAAACATCGATCAGCTGCCTCCTGCACATCTCCCACTGGGGATGTGCCCACAACCCAGGTACATGCCCTTGACCAGAATCGAACCCGGGACCTTTCAGTCCGCAGGCCAACGCTCTATCCACTGAGCCAAACCGGTTTCGGCTATACATAATTATTAATAATGAACTACAACGTTCGCTAATGACTGATTACTATAATCGTGTTGCATTCATTTCCCTTACATGCCTTAGGTGCAGGTGCACCATTTCTCTCCACTAATACTGGCGGTGAATATTTTAGCAGCCGATGGCCACGTCATTAGTCTTGGACTGACTTGTTTGGTGTGCTCAACAGGAAATATTTTTTCCTTTTGGAGAACAAGAAAAAATAGGTTTATTTGCGTTACGCTTATTAATTTGTGCAGTTACTCAGTGTCTGGTAAGTTAATGTTGAAGAAAAAGTATTAATTTTTATTAAAATGTTCTATTGTTTTATGTTAATGACTAGAGACCTGGGGCATGAAATTTGTGCAAGGGGTAGGTCCCTAAGCCTGGCTGGTGATCAGGGCCTGTCTGTGGGGTGACCAGTGGGGTGATGAGGGCCCCTCCCTTGCACCCGCTGTGGCTGGCCTGGTGCCACCCACTCTCCAGCCCTGCCCCCCAGGACCACCGCCAGTCACCTCCCTCTGCAGGGTGACTGGTGGGGCAATCGGGGGGCCCCTGTTCACACCCACCTTGGCTGGCCTGGGGCCTGCAGTCTGGGGGCAACTCCTGTTGAGCATCTGCCCCCTGGTGGCCAGTGCAGATCATAGCGACTGGTCATTCCGCTGGCCATTCTGCCCTTCAGTCAATTTACATATTAGGCTTTTATTATATAGGATGACTCATTTATTTCAGTCCTTTGTTTTCGGCATGTCTCTATAGAAATACACCTACACTTCTATGAGAATGGAAGCTTTTGGTTTTTTTGCGGTACATACACTTAAAACCTTGTTTATTTGGCCCATGTTAGCCTTTGAGTTTGTCATGTTTGACCTAAGGCAACAGGCAACAAGGCAAAATGATGGGCGAGTTGCTAGTAAACACATACATATGGTTGGTTGCTACAAGCATTCTCTCCTGATGACTTAAATTTTCTCAATGAAATTGGAAACATGGCTTTGCAAGTGAGGATGGAGGCAGGGTGAGGGGTTTGAGAGAAAGGAGAAGGTGGGACCTGGGCCTAGTGGAGGGGGGTAGCTGGGGACTAGGGGCAGCTGTGATTCTCCGCTACCATGAAAGTACCACCTGGAGTCAGTCTGTGAGCGATGACCCTAAGCACATGCCAGAGACAGGCCTGAATGTAATCATCACATTTGTTTCCCAACTAAAAAATGAAACAAAAGGGGAGGGGGGGGGACAAAAATGTTCCTTACTCCAAATTCAAGAAAAGATGCATGATTCTTCGCTAGGAGTCTGTACCTGTCAAGGTCACTTTCCCAGTAATCTTCCTCCTGACCCTTGGGGCTAGGGGGCAGCCTTAGTCTTGAACCTGATTCTATTACCTGAAAATGGAAACAAACAAGGAAACTCCAGAACGAGGCTTAAACACATTCTAATGGACCAAGGAGAACTCCACATCAATCACCTGCTCTGAAGCCATCCAATGAGTTCTCACCCCTGAGAGCTCAGCAACCAATCAGCATCAGCCACACCCCTTGACACTTTGCTCAAGTTCCTAAACAACCCTGCGTCTGAACTTCTATGACCTTTGAACTTCATGTCTCCAACCTCTAGGTGAGGCCTTCAGCCCCCTCCATTCGGAAATATGTGTTCCACGAACTCAGTTTCCTGCTTAGAAGAAATAAATGCAGCTTTTCGCTTCTGAGATCGAGAACGTGTTCTCTTCCTTCCACAGGGGAAGGGAGCAGAGCGGACACAGGTGGGGTGACTGTCATGACTTATCATCGTGTTTAAGTGGAGCACAGAGGAGTGGACGATTCAGGAGGGGAGGATCCATGCTAAGGGCGCAGGGTCAATAGATGGGAGGTACCAGGAGGGACATGACTATGGGAGTCAGAGTTCAAAAGGAGTTCGTTGGAAATACAGTGGCTCCCAGGCCAGCATACATGGATTTATGACTGTCACACATTTCAGTGCTGCACACGCTTCAGAAGTGAGAGGCCGAGGGGAGGACAGCGGAGAGTAGATGGGGCGCCAGAAGTATCATTTCTGTGCAGAGTGAAGTTGTCAGTAACTAAGACAGGAGTGTCATCAGTACTAAACACACAGGAAAAGAAGGGGAAACACACTTAGAAGACCTACACACAACATCAGGCTTCAGGTAATAGAATCAGGTTCAAGACTAAGGCTGCCCCTTGGCCCCGAGGGTCAGGAGGAAGATTACTGGGAAAGTGACCTTGACAGGTACAGACTCTTAGCTGCATCCAAGTTTAATGATAGAAGCAAGGGGCGAGGCATACATGAAACAAACAAACAATAAAAGCACAAAAAAAACAACATTAAAGGGTTCCGTGGAAAGTGTTCTCAAGGGTGCAATAGATTTCCAGAGCAGGAACGTGAAGGGCATGTTCTGAGAAGAGGTGGAGAATATGATGAGCCGTCCTGGTGATGGACGGAGAGCTGTAGGAGCTGGGGGATGTTGGGAGAAGCACGGGTGGAGACGTACAAGGCTGGAGCAGTGGTCGGCAAACCGCGGCTCGCGAGCCACACGCGGCTCTTTGGCCCCTTGAGTGTGGCTCTTCCACAAAATACCACGTGTGGGCGTGCACGTACAGTGCGATTGAAACTTCGTGGCCCATGCGCAGAAGTCGGTTTTCGGCCTGGGCGAGTCTATTTTGAAGAAGTGGCATTAGAAGAAGTGGGGGGTGTTGGTCGGATGGGAGACGGGGTGCAGGTGGGCCTCGGGATACGCAGCGCGGGGGAGGTACATTGTTTTGAGGTACATTCGCTGAGGTCAACCCCTTCCAACTCTCCCATCCACACTCGTCTATCTGAAACAAGTATACAAGACGAGTGTGGATGGGAGAGTTGGAAGGGGTCGACCTCAGCGAATGTACCTCAATCAGATTGAGGACGTTTTTAGCAAAGGCCAGCTTAGGAGTGCCCTAATTAAGTCAATAACAATGTACCTACCTATATAGTTTAAGTTTAAAAAATTTGGCTCTCAAAAGAAATTTCAATCGTTGTACTGTTGACATTTGGCTCTGTTGACTGATGAGTTTGCCAATCACTGGGCTGGAGTCTGGGAAATGAGTGTGGGTGACATGTGGGACCCCGGGAGCTGGGATCATCAAGTGTCAAAGGTACAATGACACGAGTCTTGGTGGATTGCAGGCATTGCTGTCCTGGGGAGAGAGGGCATGTGCGTACTCTCCCTCATCCCTCTGATGTGAGGAGAGAGCCTCAGGGTGTGGTCCAGGTCAGGTCACTGCCTCCCTCCCTCCTCTGGGGGCAGGACCCCTGTTCTCAGTTGATGAGGTGGCATCTAAGGGAGCAGGGAGTGACGCCTGGAGCAGCAGGAGTCCACTGGCCCTCCGTTACCTTCCCTCCAAGCCCTCCCTGTGCTCTCTGGAGTCCACAAGGGACATTTGAAAATTACAACATGAAATGTTTCTAGTCTTTTAAAAAATATATTTATATTTATATCGATTTCAGACAGGAAGGGAGAAGGAGAGAGAGAGAGATAGAAACATCAATGATGAGAGAGAGTCGCTGATCAGCTGCCTCCTGCATGCCCCACACTAGGGATCGAGCCCACAATACGGGCATGTGCCCTGACCAAGAATGGAATCATGACCTCCTGGCTCATAGGTCAACGCCCAACCACTGAGCTACACCCGCTGGGCTGGTATTCTTTTAAATGATCATCCATACAGGTTAGTTAAGTTTGAAAGGTTTTTCAAAGAGGTTCGTATGTTTTATTTTATTTTATTTTGAGTATCTAATAGTCTATCCCCTGAGTGAGATACACACAAACACACATGCACACAATATAAAAATTCACACGTACACTCATCCTCTATGTCTATCTATCGTTTTCTTCAAGCGTACAGCACATGTATTAGCAGACCCCTGAATTCTGTATGTCAGCTGTGTCTCAGCGATATGAAAACATCTTATTCTGGATAGTCCGCTGTTAATTTTATTGTGGGCACCAGCACATAGCTTTATGCATGCGTCATCACATGGAACAGAACAATGCTGCTTCACAATGAGGGTATCTTGACGTTCTCTGTTCATCAGAAGTGAGACAATGACTCCCTCGCTCAGGCCAAGCCGGGATCTGCATTGATCATCTCCAGGGAGCAGCTGGCCTCTGGTGCAGTGAACGCAGTTGAATTCACCGCCTGGAGGAGCGCATCACCCCCCTCGTTATCCACACCCCGTCCACGTGCCCTTGTGAAACCAGAAATTGAAGGGCCCTGGGTCTGGAATCGGAACCTCTGCATCTGCAATGGTTTCTGACAGAACTAAACTCTGCACCTTCCCGCCCAGGTCGCACTGCTATTGATTTGCTGCTTTTGTGGGGTTCAGTGGCACTAACACCTTCCACTGGGCGGCTCTCACCATAATTGCCTCTCCTGCAGGAGGTGGAAACCCAGTGTGAGCACTCCTGCCCCTGCTGAGCCACCGATTCTCATTAAACCTGCAGGCATGGGTATCCCTTGCTGCGTTTGTGGCCTTGCCTCCACCCCTGGGCCCTGGGAAGGGAAATCTGGCCAAGACTCTCCGCTCAACTCATTGGTTCTGTCTGGAGAACCCAAATACACCGATTGCTCAAAGATTCCTGTCATTGCCTTTAACTGAATTCCAGGGCATTTGAACAACACACTTTTGATGACCTGAATCTTTTCAAACTTATTGAGATTTATTGCATAGCCCAGAATGTGGTCTATCTTGATAAATGCTTGATGTTCATTGGGAAAAAAAAAAAGTGTGTGTTCTGCAATTACTGGGAGAAGTTTTCTAGAAATGATACTTAGGTCAAGTTGGCTGGTAGTGTTGATCCTTTATCTCCTTACTAATCTGTTTGCTTTGTCCCTCAATTACTGGGAAAGAGTTATTAAACAGTTGGTCAAAAATTGTAGATTTGTGACCTATCTAGTTTGACTCAGTGGATAGAGCATCAGACCGAAGGGTCCTGGGTTCAATTCCAGTCAAGGGCACATACTCGGGTTGTGGGCTCTATCTCCCAGTAGGGGGCATGCAAGATGCAGCCGATCAATGATTCTCTCTCTTTCCCCCTCTCTCTTCCTCTCTGAAATCAATAAAAATATAGTATATACGGTATATTACAAATATATATATATATTTTTTAATGTTTTAAAATTGTAGATTTGTGTATTTTTCCTTGCAATTCCATGATTTTTCACTTCTTGTATTATTTAGCTTTCTGATTAGATGCATACATATTTGATGTTGGTATATTTCCTTGATAGACTGGCATCTCTATCACTGTGAATATCATGCCTTATTCCTGGTAATATTATTTGCTCTGAAGTCAAATTGGTCTAGTATTGATAGAGCCAAGCCAGCTTGATCTTGAGTAGTGTTACCCTCATGTCATTTTTTTTTTCTGTTGCAACACTCAGTTGGGTCTTAAAAAAAAATCCAGTCCACGTCCTCTGAGACTTCCAGGTGGCCCTTTCCCAGCCTCACCTTCTGGACAGCAGGCATTGGCTGACGCTGTGCGGGAGACGTGCGAGGCCCCTGCAAGGAGGGTCCAGGATCCTCTCTCCTGCGCTCCTCCTGCCCAGCACTGCCTGATGGAGGCTCCAGCCGCCTGGTCCCTGAGACCTTCACCCCCTTCCCCTCCATGCTGGGAGTGTGCTGGGCTAAGCCTGGGTCCCCCAGGTGCTCCACAACCTGGACGTTCTCCAAGTCCGGAAGGTGGGGCGACCACAGGGCTGAGAAGTGTCCTATTTTCAGAGATAACTTCCCTTTTTTGCTCTACGTCCAAGGTCTTGAAGACGTGCGTTTCATCTGATTTCTCTGGATTCTCAGTTGTTTAGGGGGAGCAGGTCAACCCGGCGACTGAGACAGTAGCACTGTTTGCTCACTGTTCCTTCCCCTGCTCCTGCCTTTTGATTGAAATGTGGCTAGTACGGCCTTTCAGTTATTCCAGTGGAGTTTTAATTATTAGCTGTTGCACTGTTTTGTGTAGAACTTCGAGGAGACTAGATGTATCCTTTATCAAAGTCAAGTGTAGGTAAATATTTTTCTTTTTCTTTAAATGTGTTTTTTTTTTTATTGATTTCTGAGAGAGGAAGGGAGTGGGAGAGAGAGAGAAAAAAAACATCAATGCTGAGAGAGAAATATCTATAGGCTGCCTCCTGCACACCCCCTACTGGCAATCAAGCCCACAACCCAGGCCTGTGCCCTGACTGGGAATGGAACCATGACCTCCTGGTTCATGGGCCAGTGTTCAGCCAACTGAGCCATGCTGGCTGGGCTGAAGTAAATATTTTTCAACCTCATTGTAATTATGAGATGCTTGATTCAGCACATACAGTTCTAGCTATTCCCACTGATTGCTCCGTAGCTGACACAAACCATACATCTGCGGTATCGACATACTCCATCAACTCCTCAGCACTGTTCAGTCATATCCAATTTTCATAAGAACATCTCTTTTTATTAAATAACGATAGGAGAACTTATTAGCCTTTATGTCCTAGTCTTACTTACCATTCTTTCAGTTTTTCATTCTTTCCTGTAGATCTAGGTGTTCATCTTTTGTCATTTTATTTCTTCCTAGAGGTTTTGCTTTGATTCTTATGTTATACTAGAGACCAGTGCATGAAATTCGTGCATGAGTAGGATCCCTAGGACTGGCCGGCAATCAAGGCTGATCTGCGGGGTGACTAGCGGAGTGATCAGGAGGGGGTAGGGGCCTGCTGGCAGGGTCCCCTCCCGCCCCCCCCACAGCCGCTGGTTGCCTCCCTCTGCAGGATGACCTGCAGGGCAATTGGGGGAACCCTGCTGGCACCCACCTTGACTGGCCTGGGGCATGAAGTCTGGGGGTAGCTCTTGCGTTGAGCATCTGCCCCCTGGTGGTCAGTGCGCATCATAGCTACCACAGGTCATTCTGCTCAGTCAATTTGCATATTAGGCTTTTATTATACAGGATTGTTTTGATGAGGATTAATTAACTCAGGTTTCATTCATAAGAAAATTATATCACTCTGATTCTATTTTGAAGGCTTTTAAATGGAAGTAAAATTATATGTTGACGTATTTTTTTCCCTTCAGAATATTAATGATTCCATCCCATTGTCTCTGTCTTCCCATTTTTATGTATGAGAATCGAGCCATTCTTTGTATGGTATGTAATGGTTTTGTCTCACTGCTTTCAACATTTTCTCTCTTTTTTTTGTCAGTTTGATATGTTGCACCTGTATATCATGCTATTTCTTTCTATGCATCTTGCTTTGGGTTTTCTGGGCTCCTTGTTTACAATAGTTTATGTTTTCCACAAAATTTGTTTTTTTAAATACTGTTTTTTTAAATACTAGGCTTTGTTTTTAATAAATACTGTTTCTTCCCTATTGCTCTGCAGCTCTAGGGACACCGCTGTTGCTGGGTGTTTGATATCAACCCACATGGCAGGGATGATCTGTTATTTTCTAAATCCGCTTTGAAATCTGTCCTTCCCATTGTAAATCTGAGCATTATCTTCAACTTTCATTCCCATGTTTCTGCTCTGCCCAATCTGTTGTTCATCACACCCATGGGATCTCCTTTCCAGGCACCATACGATTTCCTTCCAGAATTTATATTTGTTGTTTTTCTGGTTTCCACTTCCCCAGTGCAGTCACCCACCTGCCACTTCACCGTCAGCTCAAGTCCTTTCATTTCTTTTTTAATTTTAAACATATTTTTATTGACTTCAGAGAGGAGGGGAAAGGGAGAGAGAGAGAGAGAGACATCAATGATGAGAGAGAATCATGGATCGGCTGCCTCTTGCATGCCCCCTACTGGAGATGGAGCTCACAACCCCGGCATGTGCCCTGACCAGAAATTGAACCGTGACCTCCTGGTTCATAGGTCGATGCTCAACCACTGAGCCACGCTGGCCAGGTTCCTTTAATTTCTTGACTAGCAGTTCCCACTCATGTCCCAGCGCATGGTGCATTGCCTGCTTTCCATCACAACGATGACTGCTGCTCTTTCTCATGCCCGCCACTGTCCCTGCTTGTTTTCACTGTGCACCCGGCTTTGTGGGGGGAAGGCTTCTAGAAGCTTGGCTCTGTCCCTTTCTTAAGGGAAGGTTTTCCTATAGACTGAGTATTGTTGGGGGAAGACTTTTAGACCCTCGATTGGTCCTTGTCTTGGGTACCTGGGTGGTTTTTACTGCGGGGACCCAGCTTTGTGGGGGAGGCCTTTAGAAACGATTCTGTCATTTTCTTGAGTATTTTGGTGGCTTTGGGTTCTTGTATATTTACCTTGGCTGGACCCAGACTCCAGACATGGTCTCGCCTCCACATTGTGGGCAGCGGCTGCTGTCCCGGCTGAGCCCATGTAGTCTTCAGCTTGGCCTCTTGGATCTTGGCGTCTTCTCCATGGTGGTGGGGTCTGAGCCCTTGAAGACCCTTCCTTATGAGTCCCTGTCTCCTCACTTGCAGCTCTAAGCGTTCTCCAGTGTGGCTTGAGCAACCGAGGTGTGGATGGGGGGACTTCCATTTGCCCCCTAGTGAGCAAATGTGGCCTCCGCATGGACAGTCACATGAAGGCAAACATCCCATGTGCCTGTCACTTCTCCTAGTGTCTACTGGCTTCTTGTTTTTTGTTTTGTTTTGATTTTGTTGTTGTTTTTGTTCTGCCCCTGCCTTGGTTCCTCTCCTATGCCCTTATGCCTTCATGTACTTGAATTTTTAAAAATGTCTTTCCTCCCAGTTCATCCATTTTCCTGGAGATCCGGAAGCAGAGCCTGAGGTCATGCCTTTTCAGGACAGAAAATAAATCATGATCTTGCTTCTGTCTCTTCTTTGATCGAATCAAAGACACGCGCGGGGGTTTCAGGCTTAACCCGTGTCTCGTGAACAAACACACCACTAGACTATCACTCGGCTGGTGTGAGTATAATGAACGCGGCGGCCTGCAAAGTGATGCTCTAAATCAGTTCAAATGAAACGTCCCAGGGACTCCCGGTGACCATGAACGGCGAAGTGCACATGTCAGTGAGGTCGTCTGCTGTGTGTTCTGTGTTGCTTGCAGGGAAAGAACGGCTCCTTTGAGTTGGAGACCCTGGGGTAGGGGTGGTCCCCGTGACAGGCCTGGGCAGCACCTCAAAGCAGCAGGGCGACTGCCTCACTTCGTGTGTAATTGGAAGCACAGATGGGCTGTTAAGAACAGTGGTTAGCGTCCGTGGCAGAAGAAGAGGGTCGACCTCCTTGACGTTTAGCATCTCAGCAGAAGGGGAGCAGGGCCTCGAGGGTCCGGGGAAGTGGGCAGGCTCAGCGCACCTGGATTTATGTCCGTCATTATCCTCAAACTATATTTCCTGACATAAAAACAAGCAAGTCCCTCACTTAATGGTGACCTATTTTTATCGATCCTTCCGTTCCTCTGTTACTAAGCAACCGAAAGGCCCGGTGAAAAAAGATTTGTAACACTTTACATACATCACACCCGGTAATATGCCCCAAACGTGTTCTAGATGTCGGATAAAAAGTGATGTTTTCGGGTTTGTTTTTGCTGGGATTTACGGGATTGTCATCACACAGGGACGACGCTTCCTGCCACCATAGATCCCACAGACAGGCCTCCTTGGGGAGGGACTGGCTCATGCAGGTGCCACGAGATGCACTTTTTAAAAATCTCTTTATTTTATTTTTTTTAAATATATATTTTTATTGATTTCAGAGAGGAAGGGTGAGGGACAGAGAGACAGAAACATCCATGATGAGAGAGAATCATCGATCGGCTGCCTCCTGCACGCCCCCTACTGGGGATTGAGGTGCAACCTGGGCATGTGCCCTTGACTAGAATCGAACCCGGGACCCTTCAGCCTGCAGGCCGACGCCCTATCCACTGAGCCGCACCGGCAGGGCTAAAACGTCTCTTTAAATGGAACGAGCACCTGGACAGACTCACTAGCCTTGTCTTCCCTGAGGTCCCAGGAACCACGGTTCCGTCCCCTCCCCCTGCACGTTACTGCCTCAGATGCTTTGCAACAATGGGCTGCTCTGGCTCCTGCTCCCCACTGTGTCCCAAACCCTTCTGTGCTCGCCAACCTGCTTCCCAGGGCCACGGTGCAGAGACAATCCCGCTTCCGCAGGAAAAGCATCAGAACTTGTTGTCTGCAGGTGCTGCTTTGCAGTGAAAAGTTGCTGACATGCAAGAAGTTCCCTGCGGGGTGGGGGTCATTCCAAATGATTGTATTTATTGCAACATTTTAAAGAAATATGCCGCCTTTTGAGTATGTTCTTTTAAAGGGGCTGCACAGCCATGCATTTCCAGGTTTCCAAAGAACTTTCAAAGGCGCTCAGCCATGATCAACGTTCGCCTGTGACCCTGAGCAGGAATGTGCCGCGGGGTCACTGGCACCGCGTTTCCTGTCCGGCTGGGCGTGGGCCGCACAATGGCCCGGGCACGTGGGTCCTGGCACCCTCCTCCGGGGCTGCCTCTTTCCCTCCTCACGCTTCGAGTCTCCGGATTACGTAGGAGTCACTTCTAAATATCGAGGCTGGACTGACTCTAATAACACATGCAGAAGCCAAGAGAGAGTGACGGGGGCAGAAGCAGAGTGTGGGGCCCAGCAATGACGGTAAGAAATGTCGGTCCTGCTCCGTTAGCCATGACTGGGTTGCTCTGGTTAAAGAAGGTGCATGCTAACCTGGTTGGGAGGTGCAGGTGGGCCCTGGGAGCTCTGGAAATGCGGTCCATCCTCCCCAGCCGGGAGCTGCCTGTGACCATGGAAAAATCAACAACCTGTTGCAGAAACCAGAGCCGCCAGCCCTCTGTAGACCCCCAGCCCTTTGCATATCACCAGCCCTTTGAAGACCCCCAGCCTCTGCACACCCACAGGCCTTTGAAGACCCCCAGCCTTCGCATACCCACAGGCCTTTGCACACCCACAGGCCTTTGCAAACCCACAGGCCTTTGCACACGCACAGGCCTTTGCAAATCCCCAGCCCCCATTACCTGTGAACTGCCCCTTTGGTGTACCCTTTTGCCCACTTCCCCGTGTAATCTTCGTCCTTCTACCCAATGTAAGCAGCTGGCGTATGGGGGGGCAGAGCAGTTGTCTGTGGGCGACCTGCTGCTCCCCCTGTTGCCGGCAGGATTGGAATAAATGCTCACATAGGATTCAACCCTGTCTCTGCTGAATTGGCTCAGGTAGTGACAGGCGGCCGGACCCCTTGGCTGTCCGGTGACAATCACTCCACTTATTCCTTCATCACCTTGAATACAGCACAGTGTGCAAATGTTACATCACAACGGACATGCAGAACCACAGGCCCACGGCTGGCTGAACCTTCCCAGTCCTGAGCGCCCAGCAAGGGCCTCAGCGAATGCCCAGGCCGTGGCTTCCCCAGGAGGTCGCCAAGAAACTGCCAGGAGCCGCCATCGTCACACCGACCATCAGCCCCTTTTGGCTGTGTGGGGATTTGGGTTGCTACCGCCCAGCAGCCCCTGCGCTGTGTGTTGGTGTCTGTGTTGAACACTATCTGCAGGTGACATCCGCGCTGCTGTGTGGAGGCAGCCTTGCTCATTCTCGTGGTTTCAGTTGAACACTGCTGTGCGCACGTGCGGCGATGCTAATGGGGTGTTAGTGGCCGACGTGGGTTCTGCTTCGTGGGCGCCGAGTGGGTCGCATCATGTGAGTGCACATGGCGGCTCTGCACCGTCCAACGAGCCGCATCTGAGACGTCACGTTGGTCCCCATGGGCAGGAGCACTGGTGCTACCATCACTGGGACAGGCCTGCAGTTGTATTTCATTGTGGCTTTAATTTGCATCGCCTTCATGACAAATCAAATGAAACGCCTTTCCTTGGATCATTTGGCTATTTAAGACAGCCTCTTAAATTTTTTTATTGATTTGAGAAAGGTAGAGAGAAAGGGAGAGACAGAAAGAGGGAGAGGGAGATGAGGGAGAGGGCGGGAGAGGGAGAGGGGGAGAGAGAGGAGGAGGG
>JAWPEG010000011.1:103265723-103313024 GCA_035771395.1 Myotis vivesi
CAGTAAGAGGCAACCAGGCTGGCATGGGGGGGGTCAGTTAGGGGTGACCAGGCAGGCAGGGAGGGGGCATTTGGGGGTGACCTGGCTGGCAGCAGGGGGCAGTTAGGGACAACCAGGCAGGCCGGCAGGTGAGTGATTAGGAGCCAGCGGTCCAGGATTGTGAGAGGGATGTCCCGGATTGGAGAGGGTGCAGGCTGGGCGGAGGGGACCCCCCCCTCCTGTGCACAAATTTTGTGCACTGAGCCTCTAGTAGAATTACAAATCGGGTGGCGGCTGACTCTCAGAGCACTCCTGAAGTTCACATTCAGAGATGTGACTGGATGAGAGTGTGGGCTGGACGCTGGCCGAGCATGTGGATGAGATGAGGCCCTCAACCACACCCTTTGTAAATGTCTTTTTTTTTTTTTTTGCGCCTGGAGGGGTGGGGTTATGTAATGAGGCGAGTGTGAATATGAGTGCAGAGCGGTGCCTCCACATCCAGGTGCAGCAACAATTTTGTCACAGAAAACATCGGCATGTGGTTGTTTTTAAGACAGAGTGTATGCAGCCAAAGAATTAGCTTATTTTTGCTTGCTATTCAATGTTCATTTAAAGTGAAGTTGATAGAATGTAAATCAGAAATGTTTCGTTCATTCACATGGTAATATCCAAGGCCAATTTCCTCCGAACACTGTTTACTTCTTGCTCTTCATGAAATAAAATCAATCAGTAGCAAATTGGTCTTTTTATTTTACGTTCACAACAGTTTCTGTATTTAGGATAAAGATTTCTTAAAAAGAAGCAAAAGAACCCCAGAAAACCCAATTACGGTTTTCTTTATCATAATTGTCCATTCTAAAAATTGAGAAATATGTGAACTCTTGTATAATAATTGCTCAAAAATCTTAAAATATGTGACATAAAAGATTTATTAAACATCCCACATGACTTAATGAAAATGACATGCATCTCCCTATTATGTCTGAAACACGGTTTTCACAGCCTTCCTCACCGCATGCCATGCGAGTCCCAGCACAGTCCCCTGAGGGCTCTTGTCGGCCCAGGTAAGTTGATGAGAGGCAGGAGGAAGTGGGTAAGTTGGTAATGACAGAGGCATTCATTTACATGAGAATTAATTTACATGAGAAACGGGCTCCTAGTGAGACTCTGGGTGGGGGGGGGGGGGAAGAGGGAATGGTGAGCACTGGGCCCACCGTCTTTTCTGTCCGTTTTTTACGGAAGTTTTATGGAAGGAGTGTTTTCCTGACCCGTTGGTCTATAAATGAGGCCAACTGCCAGGACGCACCCCACCCTGGAGCAGCACTACACACAGAGCCCGTTTTCCTTCCTGAGGAATCATTGTGTGCATTTTAATCTGTATTTATTCTCTGTTGGCTCTCCTACGAAATAAGATCACCTTTTCCCCTTAGTTCCTAGTGAATGAGGTGAGCCTTTTCATGTGATGTGGGTGTGTGTTGTGAGAATGTGTGCTCTGGGTGTATGTGCTGTGTGTGTGCATTAGGGGTATGTGTGCTGTGTGTGTATTATGGGTATGTGTACTGTAGGAGTGTGCTGTGGGTGTGTGTCATGTGTGTGTATCGTGGGTGGGTGTGTTGTCGGTGTGTGTTGTGTGTGTGTTATGGGGGTGTGGTGTATGTGTATGCCGGGTGTGCTGTGGGTGGGTGTGCATGTGTTGTGTGTTGTAGGTGTGAGTGTTATGGATGTGTGTGCTATGTGGGTGTGCTGTGGGTGTGTGTGTGTGTGCTGCATGAGTGTTGTGTGTGTGTGTGCTATGGGGGTGTGTTGTGGGTGGGTGTGCTGTGTGTGTTGTGGGTTGTGTGTTGTAGGTGTGGGTGTTATGGGTGTGTGTGCTATGGATGTGTGTGCTATGGGGGTGTGTGTGCTGTGGAGGTGTGTGCTGTGGGGATGTGTGCTGTGGGGGTGTGTGCTGTAGGGGTGTGTGCTGTACGGGTGTGTGCTATGGATGTGTGCGCTGTGAGGGTGTGTGCTATGGAGGTGTGTTGTAGGTGTAGGTGTTATGGATGTGTGTGCTGTGGGGGTGTGTGCTATGGGGGTGTGCTGTGGGTGTGTGTGCTGTGGGGATGTGTGCTATGGGTGTGCGTGCTGTGGAGGTGTGTGCTGTGGGTGTGTGTGCTGTGGGTATGTGTGCTATGGGTGTGTGTGCTGTGGAGGTGTGTGTTGTGGGGGTGTGTGCTATGGGGGTGTGTTTTGTGTGTATGTGCATCCAGGTGAGGACCACGCAATGACCATCTCATGAAGGCTCCCTGCCCCCCGCCCCCCGCACTTTACATGGACACAGGCCCCTCTGGCTGGGTCAGCGTCTGTGACGGGTCAGCCAGGACCGGCCATGGCCTCAGAGGGTGCAGGGAGGAGGGACGCTCCCTGAGTGGAGAGGCCCAGACAGCACAGCAGGCGCAACAAGAGCCCCGAGCTTGGGGGTTGATCATGTCCACGGCGCCCTTTCTAAGGCGGGTGTGAGTGCTCGGCCGCTTGTCCAGACGCCTGCACATTGGGTCACAGGCAGCACCTCCGCCTCTTCCTCCTTGCTTCGCCCAGGATGGGCACACGCAGGAACCAGCGGATATAAATAAAATGAGCACACGCCCCTGCACACGACGGGATCTACTGGATGCGGCGGCTTCCCCTTGGGAACCTGCTGGTGGGGCCTGTGGGTAAACACTTGCAGCTGGCACATTGCCTCCGTCAGCAGCACCTGCACAGGCTGCTGGAAGTTCCAAGAAACTGAACCATCTCGGAATGCACTCACCTGCCTGGGGAGCGAGGGCTTGGGCGGGTTCTTCCTTAGGAAACGAAGCTGTCGGTGGGGTTCCCGCATCCCCAGCAGCTCCCCGCCCGGAGGAACCGGATCAGCAGAGGCTGTTGTTCCTGCCTTTCCTTCACCCCCAGTGCACCCCGTTCTTCCTTCTGCACCCAGTCACTCTCCACTGATTACACAGAACTTACCAGAAAGCCATCTGCAAACCAGTGAGCCACCAGCATTCTCTTTCCCTCACATCCCCCTCCTGGTGGAGAGAGGGATGGGATGGAGACCAAGGACGTCTACCTTCTCCAGTGAGTGACCACTTCCAGCTCAACCTCCCCCTACCTGGGGCTCAGGATTATCCCTACTTAGAGGTTCAGATATTTCCATTTCTGAAGTAATGAGAAGGAAGGAGGAAAGAAAGAAAGAAAGAAAGAAAGAAAGAAAGAAAGAAAGAAAGAAAGAAAGAAAGAAAGAAAGAAAGAAAGAAAGAAAGAAAGAAGAAAGGGCCTGGTGGCATGGCTCAGTGGTTGAGCGGTGACTTATGAACCAGGAGGTCACAGTTCCATTCCCAGTCAGGGCACATGCCCGGGTTGTGGGCTCAATCCCCAGTGTGGGGCATGCAGGAGGCAGCTGATCAATGATTCCCTCTCATCATTGATGTTTCTCTCTCTCTCCTTGTCCCTTCCTCTCTGAAATCAATAACAATATATATTTAAAATTTTCTCTTTTTTATAGCAAAGGTGGAGATTTATGAAGAACAAGTACAGACTCCCACATGGGGAGAGGGGAAGAGTCCCATAGAACTGACTCCCATGTAGGGAGGAGGAAATGGTCCCCTAAAATTTTCTTTTTAAAAAAGAAAAAAAAGAGGCTTCCTCACATTCCATTTCCTCTTCCCTCGCCTCACTGAAGGTGAATCCCGGAGGACGAGCGCTGCCCCTGCTCGCTGCCCGGCCATTCACCTCCATTTCTCCCGACTGGGACAGATTTCGAACAGGAGTTATGTTTCCTTCTGTGCAGAAAGAGGCCCCGAGCGCCAAGGCTGCTGTGGCCACTGCCAAGTTCAAGACCAAACGGGAACCGGCAGCACACCGATGAGAAACAAAGCCTCCCTTCACCTGGTAAACGCGCTGTAAATCACCATGTAAGCAGGCCTAGGCCTGACTGTGCTGGAGCTGAACCCGGCGTGTTAATGGATGTCTTTCATTTTCCTTCTCTCTTTGAAATCGTTCGGCAAAACAAAAGAAGCGTAGGCGGTTGTGTCTGTATTTTATCAACTCTATCTGGTGTTCTAATACCCATACACTTCTTTTTTAAAAAATATATTTTTGTTGATTTCAGAGAGGAAGAAAGAGGGAAAGAGAGAGAGAAACAGCAATGATGAGAGAGAATCGCTGATTGGCTGCCTCCTGCACGCCCCACACTGGGGATCGAGCCCACAACCCGGGCATGTGCCCTTGACTAGAATCGAACCCAGGACCCTTCAATTCGGGAGCTGATGCTCTATTCACTGAGCCAAATTGGCTGGGGCACACTTTTTTAATGTATGTCAATTTAAAAGTCATTCTGGCACATCCCTAAATCTCTGAAATTATGTTTGGGGGAATCTATGAATAAACAATATTGAGAGGTAAAGTGTTGAGCTTCATTTTTACCACATTGTAGTTGAACCTCCACTTGGAAAAGTGAGATGTTTTAATTGGTTATACACTTAGCATAAAGCTTTGGGCTATTAAATATAAATTACATCACTAATTTGCATGTTGATATGCTCATTGTGGTCCTCAAAATGAACACTAAAAACATGCTAATATCTGCATAATCACATTGTAAATATTCATGATGAAATAAATGTTTTAAAGTTACACTAAGATTAGCATTACTAAGACAGCCTCCTCTGAGTTAGGAGGTATCAGAATAATTGTCAAAAATAGGTATCTAAGGTATTATTTGAAATATTTGTCAAATGTAACAACCTTGTAAGCTTTTTTCCTCAAATGTCCTTAAATAATTTCATCAGCTGAAAATCCTGTGAATTTTAAGGTACATAGTGTTTGTGACATGTCTTTTATTTCCAAACATGGATCAAATATTATAGAAATATTAGAGGCCCGGTGCACAAAAATGTGTGCACTCAGGGGGGTCCCTCAGCCTGGCCTGTGCCCTCTCACAGTATGGGACCCCTTGGGGGCTATCCACCTGCTGGCTTAGGCCCGCTCCCTGGGGGATTGGGACTAAGCTGGCAGTCAGACATCCCTCTGGCAGCTCGGGAGCCCTCGGGGGATGTCCACTTGCCAGCGGGGAGCAGGCCTAAGCTGCAGTCGGACATCCTTAGTGCTGCTGAGGAGGCGGGAGAGGCTCCCACCACCACTGTTGTACTGGCAGCCATCAGCCTGGCTTGTGGCTGAGCAGAACTCCCCCTGTGGTAGGGCACTGACTACCAGGGAGCAGCTCCTGCATTGAGCATCTGCCCCCTGGTGGTCAGTGTGTGTCATAGTGACCAGTGATTCCCAGTCATTCTTCTGTTAGGGTCAATTTGCATATTACCCTTTTATTACATAGGATAGAGGCCTGGTGCATGGGTGGGGGCTGGCTGGTTTGCCCTGAAGGGTGTCTCTTCTCAGGGTAGGGGTCCCGCTGGGGTGCCTGGCCAGCCTGCGTGAGTGGCTGAGGGCTGCTTTCAGACTGGCCACACACCTTTCAGGGTGGGGGTCCCTGCTGGAGTGCCTGGCCAGCCTGGGTAAACAACTGAGGGCTGCTTTCAGACTGGCCACACCCCCGTTAGGGAGGGGGTCCCCGCTGGGGTGCCTGGCCAGCCTGGGTGAGGGGCTGATGGCTGTTTGCAGGTTGTCCACAGCCCCTTCAGGGTGGGGTTTCCTGCTGGGGTGCCTGGCCAGCCTGGGTGAAAGGCTGATTGCTGTTTGCAGGCTGGCCAAGCCCCCCAGCAGGGACCCTCACCCCATGAGGGTGTGGCCATCCTGGGTGGGGGCTAATTGCTGTTTGAAGGCTGGCCATGGCCCCCAGCCACCCAAGCTCCCAGTGGAGGCTGGCTGGAAGCAGGTATCTGGGATTTATTTATCTTCTATAATTGAAACTTTGTTGGCTTGAGTGGAGGCTACAGCTGACCAAGGCAGGAGGGAAGCTTGGCTTCCTCCATCACCGGGGCAACCAAGCCTCCTGCTTGCTCCAGCTCCGTGGCTGCTGGCCACCATCTTGGTTGGGTTAATTTGCATATAGTCACTCTGATTGGCTGGTGGGGGTGGCTTTTGGCATAGCGGAGGTGCAGTCAATTTGCATATTTCTCTTTTATTAAATTAGATGTTCCATTACAAAGACGAAAGCCCAATAGAAATTTACCTTACCTGCCATTTTCACAAGAAACTAAATGACTATCAATCACAAGGGACCCGGTTCTCAAGAACATGCTTTCTGAAGATAAAAACAAAACAAAACAAAACAAAAAACAAACAAACAAAAAAAACACACACAAAAAAAACAGGAGAATGAACTCTGAAACCAAGGTGAAGTCATTACCTATGGCACTGCTCCAAGTGCTTTATAGAATTAATCCTAAGCAGTGCCTCTGGGAGTTAGCACCTATCATTTCCGTTTTTATTTTTTAAAATTTTTTATTGATTTCAGAGAGTAAGGGAGAAGGAGAGTGATAAGAACATCAATGATGAAAGAGAATCATGGATCGGCTGCCTTCTGCATGCCCCCTACTGGGGATCAAGCCGGTAACCTGGGCATGTGCCCTGACTGGGAACCTAACCATGACCTCCTGGTTCATAGGTCAACTCTCAACCACTGAGCAACACTGACCAGGCTACCATTTTCATTTTTATGATGAGGATGCTGATCACAGACCTGGTGACTGTGTTGTCTAAGCTGTACAGCCAGTGAGCTACAGAGCCACCCAGCAGAGCACTTCCCTGGGACAAAGATGCTGAGCATAAACCAGTGAGCCCTTTGCCCATGTGGCCCATCTGGGGATGATCATTTCACAGCTGAAGAAATGAGAGTACTCCAGAACTCCTCGTACTGACATGTTTTCCAGATAAGTAACTGAAGAGAGAGAATAAATAATTTAATTGGGAGATTCCAGTGAATATTTACACTATCCTTTGGGTTCAAACCAGATTCATATAACATATTAGATATGTGACTCTGATAAAGTTAAGACTTGAGCCTATATTTCCCCATACATAATAATAAAATATTAATAGGATTTCTATTTTATAGTGTATAGCATATTTAATGTAATTACACATGCATAATATGTATTACACATGCATATATGTAATAACTAGAGGCCCAGTGCACGAAATTCATGCATGGTGGGGGGGTCCCTCAGCCTGCCCTGCACGCTCTCCAATTTGGGACCCCTTGGGGGATGTCCGACTGCCTTTTGCAATCTGGGACCACTGGCTCCTAACTGCTTGCCTGCCTGTTTGCCTGATGGCCTCTAATTGCTCCCCTGCTGGCCTGATCGCCCTGCACCCAGGACCCAGGATTCCTTCCTCCGAGTGGTCACAGGAACCCAGGACCTGGACCAGCTTTGCCCAGGCTGGCCGCAGCCGCAGGTGTCAGGACTACAGGGTGGGCAGCTTGTCCCTCTCCTGGGCCAGGCTGCAGGCGCAGGCATAGCTACTGGCACCTGGGACCACAGGGCATGCAGCTTGTCCCTCTCCTGGGCCGCAGCCTGGCTGGTCCCTATCCCTCTCTCATGAGCTCATTTGTGCCTGGCTGGTCCCCATTCCCCTCTCCCCAGTGTTGAGTGTCTGAGTTGTTACAGTGTGATGGCATGAGGATGTGACAACCATTTGCATGTTAGCTCTTTATTATATAGGATGTACACATGCATATTACAGACACAGGAGGAAACTAGCTCAGACTATCCGGTCCACTGGGCTAGGTGCCTCCCATTACTGAATTAACTTTTAACCAACCATGCTGATGCTTCTCAAGAGCATGTTAAATAAGACTAATGCCTCCATGAGCATCAATCTAGTCAGAACAAGATTTGTACAGATGGATACAATATAGGCAACCACTGCAAACACTTTAATGCACCATCACCACATTAGACCTTATCAAGATCAGCCTTTCCTCCATTCTATGGGGAGGCTGCTGTTCCATCTCTTCTGTACCCACCCTCTGTCCATTACAGTCATCCCTTTGGGTCAGAAAACAAAATAAATTTATCATGAAAATGTCCCTGAGAAACCTGGACTGGGGAAAGGGAATTAAAGGCCAAACTATTGTGTCCACAGCAAGGAAATTTTAAAAGAGGAATTCTAATAGAGAGTTGAGAGGGTGTCAATGGAGAAAGGCACGCTGAGCCTGTGACATGTATGTGGAAATTGCAGAGGGATAGGGAACGTGACTTTTGCTGAGTCAATGTATAAAAAATGGTTTTCTAAAAGGAAAATGGCTCCTGTGAAATTCAAGAAGAGCTTCCCTTTGAGGTTCACATACATGTTTTTTTTTTATCTTTGGATATGATGCTTGTTGTAAAACATTGAATGCTCCTTTATACTATTTTTATTATTTTTTAATATAGATTTTTTATTTCAGAGAAGAAGAGAGAAGAGAGAGATGGAAACATCAATGATGAGAGAGAATCATGAATTGATTGGCTGCCTCCTGCACGCCCCCTTCTGGGGATTGAGCCTGCAAGCAGGGCATGTGCCCTGACTGGGAATTGAACCATGACCTCCTGGTTCATAACTCAATACTCAACCACTGAACCACGCAGGTTGGGCTATTAGATTTTTGTTTGCCGGAAAACTCAGATAATAATGTTTGTAGATAATTTTTTTAAGAGTCTGAGGCCAAAACCTTATGAGCACAGTCTTCAGACACCAGGGGGTTCAGCGCCCCCATTTTGGGGTCAAGAAGCCGAGCGTGGTGCTCACAACTGATGATAACTTTAACATCGAGACACTTCGGTCTTATTTGTGAATTGATCATCTGAAAAATATATATCCCCACAGATTTAACATAATGAGGAAAATATCAAAATTAACATTTTCATGATGACATTTGAAAGAAATACTAAAATATGCGAATTTAACATTGACTAAATTATTTTAAATATCAAGTACACTCTTAGCTCATTTTTTCCTCATATGGAAAGATGAATTTATATTTAGAATTCTAATTAAGAAAAACAATTTAAGATGTCTTAACTTGGATAAATTGTTTTTTTTTTCAAATACTCCAATACTCCAAAAGGAAAAGTAAAATTAACAATTTACACTAAAAATGAGCTTGGTGCTAATTAAAATGCCATCAAATTTCCTTCTAAATTAAGTACTACCATCGTATTTAATATTATAAATATGAGCTTTACTTCATCTAAAGCACCTGAAGTTTTAGTTTTGATGTAATTTTGATAAAAATGGTGTCTGTTGGGCAGAGCTCGATATCTGAAATGTTTAGCATCCATTATTGTTCTTGTCTTTCCACCCCCCTAGCTTCTGCCCACAGGAGTTTGTGTGTGAGTTTGTAGATAAGACAGAGACTTAATTAAGATCTGACTGAAGGTTGGAAAACAAAACTATTGTCCCTCCATCTAATTCCTGTTTCCTGAGTCTTCTGAGATCTAGTGAACAGTAATTTGTGCTTACCTACGAGATACCCACACTTGCTGGCGTTGGCTAGGTCACCGTCTTCAGTCCCGCTCCTGACAGTCCCACAGCTTGAGTCCATCCCCTGGAATGTTCTGGAAGCTTGATTTCCTTCCTCTGATTAGAACCTGTTACCCCTCATTGTGGTGACCAGCCCAGCGTGGGCAAGGCGCCCATTTGATCGAAGGAGACGTGAGGGGAAGCACGTCTGACTTCACGTTGCATCCTGGTTGTTGAAATATTAGCCTGTCTAAAGCTAATTACACCTTTCTGGTGTAACAGAGACAAAGAAATGCGTTTCAGAATCAGAAGGTAATGGTCACGGCTATGGAGGCAATGCCGTGCCCGCCAACTTGGCATCAGGCAATTAAATCTGCTCTGCTACACCCCAGGCGTGGCACCAACACGGAGCCATTAGAAAGAACTTGGCCTTGAAGACATGTTTCAAACAGAGCAAACCAAATACTACGTATTCTCATGCCTGTCTGCTAAATACTATTTCAATTACACTTACCTGGTGTAAATGAATACCTCCTACCATAAAACAGAATCCTAGCACTTATCTAGTTTGAAGGATATACTCTACTCCATTGACATTTAAAAACAAACACACTTAAATCTATTTAAAGTGAAAAAATCTGAGGCAAGGCGGACAGACCATCAGACCATCCGAGGCCACGGGCCTTGAGCCTCCGCCCGGAGGGCAGCCTTTGCATGCAGAACACAGCGCAGGGCACCAGGCGGCCCAGCAGTCTGCCTCCTAGCGATGCTGTTGAGTCTGCAGTAAGACAACCGTGGCCCCATAGGTGGGCTCTTCAGCTACTGAGCCACGTGGAACAACTGGTCCAGCCTATTCCATCGTTTCATTTGACATGTGTGGGAGCCCTAATCAGAGCACGCCGGATGTTCAAGGCCAATTTGCACACACGTGTGCAGAGGCAATGACACGGCAGTTTTCCTGTGTGCAGTACACGGCACCTCTCTGTAACCCACACACCGAGGTCACCATTTGGCAAGGATCCTGTTCTGTCTAAGTTGGTATAACGTGTGTTACTGATGGCTGCGTTGTTCGGCTACTTTGAAGAACTGTTTTGTCCTGTGGCAGCAATGGCCACGGTCTATAGTAACGTCGCTCCGATAGGCCTGCGACTTCCCATGTCTCCTTCCGATGCCCCATGTCCACCGAGGTCCAGCCCCTCGCAGGGGAGTGGAGACCCCACAACATGCATCCAAAAAAACCTTTCCATTGATAGCTAAAAGCTGGCCTTTTCTAACGTTTTTATTTCTTTCTTCTTTCCAAATACTTTTTTAGATGTATTTTATTGATTTTTTACAGAGAGGAAGGGAGAAGGATAGAGAGTTAGAAACATCGATGAGAGAGAAACATCAATCAGCTGCCTCCTGCACATCTCGCACTGGGGATGTGCCTGCAACCAAAGTACATGCCCTTGACCGGAATCGAACCTGGGACCTTTCAGTCTGCAGACCGACACTCTATCCACTGAGCCAAACTGGCTAGGGCCCAGATACTTTCTTTCATTGGTTTCAGAGAGGAAGGGAGAGGGAGAGAGAGATAGAAACATCAATGATGAGAGAGAATCATGGATCGGCTGCCTCCTGCATGATACCTACTGGGGATGGAGCCCACAACTTGGGCATGAGCCCTTGACTGGAATCGAACCCAGGACCCTTCAGTCCACAGGCTGACGCTCTATCCACTAAGCCAAACCAGCCAGGGCCTTTTCTAATTTCTTAATGCAGTGATAGAACAGGAACAGATGATTCATTCCTGCCCAAGCTGTGTCAGCTTAGGGGCGGACCACAGGAGGAGATGAAGGTCTAAACATGTAGCTTAAATTTACACAGAAGAGTCTGCTAGCTCTAACTCTTGGCCAGCCCACTTCTTTCTTGGCAGTACTCATCATCACCTTCCTAACAGAGCAAACCAGACACTACGTGGTCTCCATCTTTTCTGTTAAAAGAAATCCAAGGATTCGAATGGGAGTCTAGAGGAGTTAACCTCACTTGACGATAGCACTTAGTTACAACTTGCTTTTTCAGCGTTTCCATCAGAAGCAAATGCGGACCTTCTGCCATGTTGGCCCCTGAGCAATTCTGCTTTCTAACCTCAGTGGCTGGCTGTGCTGAGCCGCCCGCGCCCATGGCAATTGGGACCCAGGTCAGAGTGGATATGAACAGCAAGGCCCGGTTCACACTAAGGAGAGCGGGGTCCCTGTGGACTGCCCTCTCCATGGGGTGAGCCGTATGCTCCTCCCAGCCTCCTGCTTGCCTGCTTGTTTCTGGTGATTATGTGGAAGCGTGAGGTCTCCTGTCTGAGGAATGGAGACCAGTGGGGTGCATGGGCCCTGGGCCCCAGGGAGCAGCACCCCTGCCCGGAACCCAGGAATAGTTTTCTGAATGGAAAACCACAGAGGCAGAGCCCACCTCTCGGTCCACGAGTCACTCTCCCTCCTGCAGGAGCTGATTGCAGTGGGAGTCACGGGTGGGGGAGGCCCGCTCCCACCATCTGTTCTCTCTGGCTGTCACCACAGCAGCCGGAATTGCTTTGCACATTTTTCAAAACACGCCACAATGCTCCTGTTCTAGCTTATATCCCAAGCTGCCTCCGTCTGGAATCAGGCCGCGCCCCTGTGTCTCTTCAGGGCAGCACCACACACACAGCAGCAAGCACCATGTTTATTCTGTAACTATCGCTCATCAAATATCTGGAAAACATCAGAGCTGATTCTGTGAAAAATCAGCCATGAATTCTTTGCTCAGTGGGTGTAGAGAAATTGGGGGCTCTGTGACATGACATGGGAGGAAGTATCACACAGGCTATTGGAGTGAGCGTGTATCCGCTGGCAATGCACAAAATAATTTACTGTAAGAGGAAAGATGCATAAATGTCTTCTTCACTGAAACGGAGGATTTGGGCCACCACGAAGCGTTATTATGTGACTGAAAAGGCAAGTGCGAGCTCATAGCCAAGCTACATAAGATGCAGCTACAAGTCAATGATAAATGTTCAGAGAGCTCAACAGGGAAAAGAAAAACAAAACTGGCAGTCGGACATCCCTCTCATAATGCTGGACTGCTGGCTCCTAATTGCTCACCTGCCTGCCTGCCTGGTCGCCCCTAACTGTCCCTCCCCTGCCGGCCTCATTGTCCCTTACTGCCTCTGTGTGCTGGCCTGATTGCCCTTAACTGCCCCCTTCTGCAAGCCAGGTCTCCCCCAACTGCCCCCTTCCTGCCAGCCTTCTGCAAGCCAGGTCTCCCCTAACTGCCTCCCCACTGACCTGGTCACCCCTTACTGCCCCCCTGCCAGCTTGGTCACCCCCAACTGCCCCCCTTCTGCTGGCCTAGTCACCACCAACTGCCCCCTCCCCATGCTGGCCTAGTCATCCCTCACTGACACCCTGCTGGCCTGATCATCCCACACAGTCTGCTGTTTGGTTGTCCCTCACTGACCTCCCTGCCAGCCTGGTTGTAGGCAGCCATCTTGTGAGGGTGTGAGGGTTAATTTGCATATTACATCTTTATTATATAGAATGATGAACCTGGCGCTGTCCGTCTGCCCTGCATTCACCCGTCACTCAATTCCAGGATCCAGGGTCCCGGGGCCTGCGGGGCAGGGCTGAGGGCTCCTAGCGCCTCCTTGCACACAGTGTGTCGGCAAACTACAGGGTTTCTGTGCGGTGTGCGCTGCCTCTGCTGTCACAGACTGTCCATGTCCATAGTTACTTAGTCGGCGGGTTCGCTCCCAGCTTTCCCGCGCAGGTTCACACAGGCCTAAGGCAGGTAAATCGTCTGTTCTCTCGCGCATCCTCCCTGCTATCCCGGCCTATGTGATGGTTTCTTTTACTGAGCGAAACAAGCCAGTCAGAGAGAGATAAGCGTCACATGACCTCACACATCTGTGCGATCTAATGGACCAAATAAACTGATGATCAAAAATAGACCTAGAGTCACAGAAGCATGAGCAGACTGTTGAACCTCAAGGGAAGGCAGGGGAGGGTTAATGGGGGAGAAGAGATCAACCCATGAACTCAGATGGGTGTGTGCATAACCCCTGGACACAGACAACGGGGTGGCTAAGGCCTGGGTGAGGGGGGACAGGCTGGAGGGGTCAATAAGGAAAAAAGGGGATGTATGTAATACTTTCAACAAGCCCTGACCGGTTTGGCTCAGTGGATGGAGCGTCGGCCTGTGGACTGAGGGGTCCCAGGTTCGATTCCGGTCAAGGGCATGTACCTTGGTTGCGGGCACATCCCCAGTGGGGAGTGTGCAGGAGGCAGCTGATTGATGTTTCTCTCCCATCAACGTTTCTAACTCTCTATCCCTCTCCCTTCCTCTCTGTAAAAAATCAATAAATATATATATATATATATATTTTTTTTTTTTTTTACAAAAGCAGTGAGGTGCACTCAGTGTGGTGAAGCTCTGTAGCTGTTGACATGTGCTTCGTGCGAGTGGCCTCTCTCAGAGTTTCTAACANTAACTCTCTATCCCTCTCCCTTCCTCTCTGTAAAAAATCAATAAATATATATATATATATATATTTTTTTTTTTTTTTACAAAAGCAGTGAGGTGCACTCAGTGTGGTGAAGCTCTGTAGCTGTTGACATGTGCTTCGTGCGAGTGGCCTCTCTCAGAGTTTCTAACAGGTTAGTGTCCAGTGCCCCGAGCCACACCCTGCTTTTCCCTGCCCCCCCCCCCCGGACGCGTGGCACCCACCCCCCTTCCACTGTCTCTGAGCTTGTGGCATGACTGGAATCACCCGGCCTTTCAGGAGGGCCCTATCTTAGCAAAACCCATTCAGAACTCATCTGCGCTCTGGCACGGCTTGTGGGCTCGTCTCCCTCATTGCCGGGCACCGTCCCAGGCGTGGGAGTACCTGGCATTTTGGCGGTGGTGGTGGTTTTCATTTGTTTGGCCTCATCCAGCTCCTTACTGAGGGCGTCGCAGCCTCCTCCAGGCTGGGGGCTAGGAATAGAGCCCCTGGGGACATCCCATGCATCGTGTCGTGTTGACATGTTTTTAATTCAGTTAAGTGAACACCCTGAGAGCCGGGTCCTGGACTGTGTGAGATTGGGCTGGGCTTGGGCAGAAACCGCCAAGCGGCCCTCAGAGCCGCTGCTCCGTTCTGCGCCCGCCTGCAGGGAAGGGACTCCGTGCTCCGCGGCCTTGAGCCATGGGGAGTGTGCTTTGCTTTTGCCTTGTTTCATAGCCATTTTTAAAAAATATTTTTATTGATTTCAGAGAGGAAGGGAGAGGCAGAGAGAGAGAGAAACATCATTGAGGAGAGAGAATCATGGATCAGCTGCCTCCTGCACGCCCCACACTGGGGATTGAGCCTGCAACCCGGGCCTGTGCTCTGACCTGGAATGGAACCGTGACCTCCTGGTTCATAGGTTGACGCTCAACCACTGAGCCATGCCTGCCAGGCTTCAAAGCCATTTTATTTTATTATTATTATTTTTTAAATATATTTTTATTGATTTCAGAGAGGAAGGGAGAGGGAGATAGAAACATCAATGATGAGAGAGAATCATTGACTGGCTGCCTCCTGCACGCCCCCTACTGGGGATCAGCCTGCAACCCAGGCATGTGCCCTGACTCGGAATCAAACCAGGGACCCTTCAGTCCTCAAGCCTATGTGCTATCCACTGAGCAAAACCGGCCAGGGCTCCATAGCCATTTTAACAGGGAGGCAGACATATCTCGTTGTTGTTTTACTCACCCATCGCGTCATAAAAATGATGTGCAGCACATTTTCATATGCTTGCTTACCGTTTTCATGTTTCTTGAAGTTTCTGTTCAAATTTTTTGCCCATTTTTAATAGGCTTGTTTTTTCTCTTATTACTGAGGTTTAAGTGTTCATTATACATTGCAGATGCAGTTGTGTTTTTTTAAAAAAAATTTGTGTGTTTTGCCAATATTTTCTTCAAGTCTGTGTCTGACCTATGTTCTTTCGATGGGCATAATTTCAGTAGCATCTAACTTTGTCTTTCAGGACTTGAAATTACAGTGCCATCTGAAGGTTTTGGTGTGGTTTTTTGTTGCTGTTGTTTGTTTGTGGTTTTTTGTTTTTTCTGCGGTTTTTTTTTTTTTTTTTGCTGGCTGTTCTTTTGATTCTGAAAGCTAAATTTCACCACTTCAGAGAATTTCGTGTGTATCCGCTCACTCTTTAAAATCATTTTTTCCTTTCTATTTTGCCAGCTTTATCTATCTGGTAATGGAACTTCTACTACAAAATTGCTGTAATTGCTTAGAGTAACCCTCTGAGCTTAGAATGTTTTCACTCTTTCTCTTCTACGTGGTGGGAGGTGGGTGTACTCTCCTCTCAGGGCATCTGCCGTCTTTACGTCGCCGTCTCCTGCCTGTGAATGGAAGATCTGCTTTCAATTCTGCAGTCAGCACTGAGTCCCGTCTCCTCTGCTCATAGGCATCGCCATTTCTCCCCACTCCCTTCCAACTGTACATTCACTTTTCATATGGGATTGATGCTTAGCTCAAGGGAACTGCTGTCTTAGTCGCCTTTGAAAGGAGGTGAGATGTTTATTTGAAACTGTATTTTGATTGCATTTCAAAAAGAAACTGCTGGCAACTTTGATCAAAAGACACAGAATTACTCCAGCGTTTTTACAGCTTTCTCTTTGCTCTGATTGGCACTTTGGATTTCATTGGCTAGACACCACTGGGGTGGGTAGCTCTTGTTTCAGGACCACCTTTGAGTAACTTTTATTTATTTCATTTATGTTCTTGATCAATATGCCCTCTTTATAATATGATCGGTGTAAAATATTTAGCTTGCGTTTGATATGCTAAAAACAATTTCCTTTCTGATCAACAAGGTTGCTTATCACCTTTAAAAAAATGTGCATGCTGGCCCGGCCAGCATGGCTCAGTGATTGAGCGCGGACCTAGGAACCAGGAGGTCACGGTTCAATTCCCGGTCAGGGCACATGTCCTGGTTGTGGGCTTGATTCCCAGTGTGGGGCGTGCAGGAGGCAACCAATCCATGACTCTCTCTCAGCATTGATGTTTCTCTCTCTCCCTCTCCCTTCCTCTTTGAAATCAATAAAAATATGCTTTTTAAAAAATAAAATAAATATGCATGCTTGTAGTTAAGCAGGAGGAGGCTCCGTGGATGGGCCACCTTCATGATGAAAATACAACCATCTCCCAATATGTTCAATATTGCAAACACTTGAGTAGGAAATGATCAATTCATTTGTCACTTTATGGGTACAATAGTTGTAGGAATATGATGAAAAAAGAGATTTTTAATTAAATTTAAATGACTTTTTCTTTGCAACATTTTATTACCACATTCTAAACTGTTCATTTTGTTTTTAGAGATGAGCACCATTTTTCATTAGTTAAATCTGTTTATTTTTTAATTGCTTTGTGGGCAGACTTACTGAAACACTGCCAAGCCAGGCACTATTTTAAAATGTGCAATAATATCTGACACATATGGGGCATTTATCGACTTAGAAAAATAACTCTGATAAAAATTTGACTACAGATATTGACGGGATGAACAGGATGATCTTTTACAATATTGTCATATCTATACTTTTTAACCATAAAAGATGTTCTGTTCGTCATTATTACTGTGGTCTAGTCAAACTTTTTCACAATCTTTGACCAGGAATTAGGAGTAACCCACAGTGAGATGCAAATATTGGCCCCCAGAGCCTGTGTTAATGTGAGAAGCCTGCTCCACTGTGGCCACCAATTCAATATGGACATCTCCAAAGTGGCCAATAGGATGGGCTTCCTTCAGGTCTACATTTGGGGACGATTACCGACATTTACAGCTTTAGCCAGAGAGAGCATCAGAATCCTGGGAATGCTGCCATAAAAACATCAGTTCATCTGTTTCATAGAATCCGAAAGTGAGACTAGTCCAGTGGTCTGCAAACCACGGCTCGTGAGCCACATGCGGCTCTTTGGCCCCTTGAGTGTGGCTCTTCCACAAAATACCACGTGCGGGCACACACGTACAGTGTGAAGTTGACTTAAAACTTTAAGTAAAGTTTATTAAGTTAATTTTAGGGAACGTTGTGGAAAGAAGATGTAGTGTCAAGGATGGAGAAAGGTATGTTGAGATGATTTGGACATAGAGAGAGGATGAATGAAAGAAGATAGATGAAACAAGTATACAAGATGAGTGTGGATGGGAGAGTTGGAAGGGGTCAACCTCAGCAAACGTACCTCAATCAGATTGAGGACGCTTTTAGCAAAGGCCAGCTTAGGATTACCCTAATTAAGTTAATAACAATGTACCTACCTATATAGTTTAAGTTTAAAAAATCTGGCTCTCAAAAGAAATTTCAATCATTGCACTGTTGATATTTGGCTCTGTTGAATAATGAGTTTGCCAACCACTGGGCTCATCCATCATCTTTAATTGTGAAGATTCCCTATCCAAGAACACCAACAACCTGTTTTGAATTGTTCTGGAATAGAGAAAAATATCTAAAAGTGGGGAAACACAGAAGCAGATCCAACTTCAGAAAGAAAAATAAATTATTAGGGATTTGCCAAAGTTCAAGAGAACTTTGTAGTATTATGTGTTAAGGTTGCCTTAAGCAATCAAGGAATATACAATAGTTCTTTTCCGGTGAGGGCATTACTATCGAAATTCTATTTTTAAAGGATCCTATCTAATAAAAGAGCAGTATGGAAATTAACCGTCACTCTGTCACTCCATCACAAAGATGGCAGTACCCAGTCCCCTCAGCCCGGCCGCTGAAGTGGCAAGGTCTGTCACCGCTCCGGCTGGCCGATCGCGGCAGCATCTGGGCCTGTGGACCCGGCTGGGGACCACGGGGGTGAGCAGGAAAGCATAACCCGCCCACTCCAGCAGGCCAATTATGGCAGTGTCTGGGCCTGTCAGCCCCTCCATGAGGCTGAATGCTGCATCCAGGGGGCACACGCAAGTGGGTGGGGACTTGATTCTGGGTCTTCTGGTGCAGGGGGACTTGATGCTATGTCCCTGCTTGTGCTGGCCAGCAGGTAGACATCCCCCAAGGGGTCCCAGACTGCAAGAGGGCACAGGCCAGGCTGAGGGACCCCCTCCCCCCCGAGTGCACAAATTTTTGTGCACGGGGACAATAGTTCTGTTATAATATGGATGGCAGCATGATCATTTACACTAACTTGGGCAGAAACACGAGCGAGACAGTGAAGCAGAGATTTCAGTGATATATGAGGGTCTATTTTTCAGGACACTCTGCTGCCAAATTAAATCTTGGATGGAAATTGATGTTCCATTTGATTCCGTAATTATTGACTTGGCTGGGAGCTCACTCTTTGCAGAGGAGGTAATGAACGACTCCCCAGCTGTTGCTGGCAGGTAGGAAGGTTGCAAATGGAGCAATCGGTTCAACTTCCTTTGAAGATTCTCAGAGAGAAGGAAGTGCAATTGGAGGTTGTGGGTTGACCATGGACATCAAACCAGGTACATGCAGTTGCCAAGGTTCATTGTCGAACACCAGTAATGAAACGCCATAAAGAAACTGAGCTCCTTCAAAGTTCAAGACACCGGGGACTCTTATAGTTTTCTTTCCTTTTGTCTGAAACTCTGTATGTTAAGTGGTGGAAAATTCTTAAAGATGAATATTTTGCCTGTAAACCAGTGTTAAAAATTGTTTGGTTAATTGGTGTAAACTAAGAATTATGTTAATATTATACATTTTTATGAAACGTATGTGAATGCAACCTAGAATTTTCTACATCAATATGCTTATCTTTTCTAAGACATGGAGTGAAATTTAAAGCTCATTAGAGGAGAAGGGATTAAATTCTGAAATATAAGTGTACCCAATGTGTATTTAAGTGTTTAAGGTGTAGATTGGTTTATTTAAAACATTTAATATTGCATTGTGGCCCAGCTGGCGTGGCTTAGTGGTTGAGCATGGACCTATGAACCAGGAGGTCACAGTTTAATTCCCAGTCAGGGCACATGCCTGGGTTGTGGGCTCGATCCCCAATAAAGGGTGTGCAGGAGGCAGCCAATCAGTGATTCTCTCTCATCATTGATGTTTCTCTCTCTCTCTATTCCTTTCCCTTCCTCTCTGAAATCAATAAAAATAGATTTAAAAAGTATATTATATTGTGGCCTTAAATCCTGATATTACTGTGTTATACATTTATCTATTTCTAGAATTGGTAATAATGTGGCTGTTGCAGCAAGAATAAAATGGGGTCCTGCCTATATTATTGAAACAAAAATGATTTTTACGTGGGCATTACCTGCAAAAGACAGGTGAATCACCATGTGAAATCAGAAAGACACGCTCCACGAGGCCTTTGGTGGTGGGAGGACAATGGATGCTGCTTCCTCTTGAACCTGAGCGAGCTCCAAAGACTGTGCTCACTCATGTGTGGCTCAGGCTTCAGGAGACTTTGGGTTAGAGACTGTTCCCTCCCATGTTGGGGTCGTGCGGACGGACGCTGGTCTAAGGGTGACCCCCCCTCCCCCCTCCGCACACACACACATGCCAGCTCCCAATTCTTGACAGAAGGCCCTGCAGACAGAGCCCCTCTGCCCTGTCTGGTGGATTCTCATTTAGATGATGTTTGCATTCATGAGCTGGCAGCGTGCGCTGAGCAGGGCCGGCTGAGGGTGGCTCAGCAAATGAGGAGGCCCCCGGGCACCGAGGCCTCCCGCCGGCACCCTAGGCTTTGCCACAGGGCAGCTCCTGACTGACAGGTGGGCAGAGCCGGCTGCTGCCTCCTCACACTGCCTCTGACACACCCTTCACAGGGCTAGCTCCAGCCACTCACTGCTCAATGGAAAAGATTAGTCTTTCCTCACGGAAGCAAACGGCATAAAAATCACCTGGATGCTAATATATCTGTGATTGCAATTTACCAGATTGAGTAAACAAAAGTAGTGAAAATACAGGAAGATATATTTTCCCCCCTCTGCCTCCCTAAGATGGCATCAACTGAGCAAATGCCCGGGACTCTGCCTGCGAAATGTCCAGTTTTTACAGTAAAACTCCACGTAGCGATGCCACGGCCAGTGCTTCCAAACTCCAGACCTGCGACCTGCAGCAGGGGTTTCACAAAACCACTTGCATTTAGAAACCATTCAGATTTTTAATGGACGTACATCTTGCTCAAATGCTAAATACGGTGTTTTTCATGACAGGCAAAACAAGAAGCCATTGTATTTTATAACAACATATATCAATGTGATCACGGCTGCATTCAGAACACTTTTACTGAATCATGTTAACATCATAGATGATATCTGATCCTGCCCAAATGCTGGTGGGAAGTGGGAACCTGCGCGGTTTGCTTAAGTATTCAAAGTGGTCATTTGATTTTCCATCGTTAGAGTCCCGTGATGGACAGCGATGGCCTCAGAAAGCAGGGACCGTGTTGGAGTCGGTCCCCGTAAGCGCACTTCTACCCAAGCCTTATCCGCATATATTTTCACATCCCGCTGGGACGGGAGCTTCCTCAGCAGCTGTTTTCACTCCAGGTCAGAGCTTAGCATGACTACAGGGGTGAGATTTCCTAAAGGGCCAGCAGGTGCTCATCTGCCCAGTGACCTGGTTGCAAAATGCATCTGCCTCTGTATTGAAATTCAAAATCCAAGAATTAATTTTTGGTCGGATAATCATACCGATCTTATGTTTAAATCTAATTTTTTCTTTTTTTAAAAAAATATATTTCTATTGATTTCATAGAGGAAGGGAGAAGGAGAGAGATATATAAACATCAATGATGAGAGAGAATCATTGATTGGCTGCCTCCTGCAACCCCCACACTGGGGATTGAGCCCACAACCCAGGCACATGCCCCCGACTGGAATCGAACCTGGGACCCTTCAGTCCATAGGTGGATGCTCTTCCCACTGAATCCAACTGGCTAGGGCTAAATCTGTTTTTTCATTTTTTATAATTAAAGTTGAGCAAAAGCAAGTGGGTGAGAGAGGACGCTTAAATAAATGGCTGCAAGCCTTTCTTAAAAAATGTCTTTATTAAGGTATTGCATATGTGTCCTTATCCCCCCATTGCCCCCACCTCCCACTCATGCCCTCACCCACCTGTTGTCTGTGTCCATTGGTTAGGCTTATATGCATGCATTCAAGTCCTTTGGTTGATCTCTCCCCCTAACTCCAACTCTCCCCTACCTTCCCTCTGAGGTTTGCCTGTCTGATCGATGCATCTCTGTCTCTGGATCTGTTATTGTTCATCAGTTTATGTTGTTCATTATATTCCATAAATGAGTGAGGTCATGTGATGTTTATCTTTCTCTGACTGGCTTATTTCACAGCATGGATGGAACTGGAGACCATTATGCTAAGCGAAGTAAGGCTGAGAGCCTTTCGCCACGCCTCTGCAACACCCGGCAGAGTTCTGCTTTCTCTGCTCAGTCAGCGCCTCAAATCTCTGGGAATTGCACTTGCATCTTCTTTTTCGTTTCAAAACTCTGTACTACATTGAATCCTGGTTTCCTTTGCATCTCAGTGAGAAAATATAAGCCAATAGGAGGTGTGCTTGTCCTGCAGCTGACGCTGTGGGTGGTGACCCCACCCACCCGCCCTCTTGCTCTAACTGCTCAGCTCCCCCTGCTCTGCAGGGGACCCCTGCTCCTCTTGGCATCGAGGACTTGCTCTCAGGGTGATATCGGCCCCTTCCTTCATGTGGTACTCCCCCTTCTTCCATCTAATGTGCATTGTGCTCGAGCGCCAGGCACCTTCATAGCCTGTCCCAGGAACAGTGGCTCCCCCACAGACCCTCCTCCTCTGTTGGCTGTGACAAAGCTCTTCCTGAATTTCCCACTATAACATCTCTCCCTTTTCTCTCTTTTTGGAATTCTAGGGTTTTCCTTTTATGTTCATTCCATTGAAGGCCACCTATCAAACTTGCCAACAGCTTCCATCTTGGCCAATCAGAAGTTCGATACTTGTCCATCAGATCACTGACCTCCCAGGAGGGTCTCTGTCTCCTGTTTAAAATACTTTGCACGGCCCGGCCGGTGTGGCTCAGGGGTTGAGCGTGGACCTATGAACCAGGAGATCAAGGTTCCATTCCCAGTCAGGGCACATGTCTGGGTTATGCTCTTGATCTCCAGTGTAGAGCATGCAGAAGACAACTGATCAATGATTCCCTCTCATCATTGATGTTTCTGTCTCTTTCTCCCTCTCCTTTCCTCTCTGAAATCAATAAAAAATAAAATACTTTACATGGCTTCCTGTCCCTGCTCTCTTCCCTCTGTTGGCTTCTTCGCTGCAGTTTCCTTTGCCAGATCCTCCTCCCTTCTGATCTCAAAATATCCACTTCCCTCAAATCTTTCCATTCTGCCCTTTCTTTTTTGTTATCCTATATAATAAAAGCCTAATATGCTAAGTGTCTGGTTGTCCAGTCATCCGGTCATCCGGTCGTCCATTCAACCAATCAAAGTGTAATATGCTAATGATATGCTAAGGTTGCTCAATCGCTTGCTCTGATGTGCACTGACCACCAGGGGGCAGATGCTAAATGCAGGAGCTTCCTCCTGGTGGTCAGTGCACTCCCACAGGGGGAGCACCGCTCAGCCAGAAGCCAGGCTCACTCCTCACAGGCCTAAGCCATCAGTCGGACATCCCCCAAGGCCTCCCAGACTGTGAGAGGGTGCAGGCTGGGCTGAGGGGAAACCCCCCCCCCCCCGAGTGCATGAATTTCATGCACCAGGACTCTAGTCTACAATAAATATCTATTGATTCATTATGTTCAGTCACCTTAAACGTCAACATAACTTTCTAATAGTTTTACCGTTATAATCCACCTACCATCGTATTTACCTCTTAAATTATATCATACCTTGTTTCTCACACTTAACTTGCATTGTATTCATGCCAGATTATTTTTCCTATTAAATGATGTCTTATCATTGATTTATATTTATCAAAAATTAGACTTAAGTACATTCTCCATTTATAATAATTTACTGCGGTATATTCTCAGGGTGTGCAGCCATCACCTGGTCAAATGTAGCAAATTTTCATCTGCCCCCAAAGAAGCACCATCCCCACCCATCAGCAGCCACTCCCCGGTGCTCAGCACCCTACATCCAAGTGTTGCGTCAGGCCGCACAAGTCTCTGCAGTGGCCCAGGTAGGTACCTCTGCGTATTCTCTCAATTTGTTGTTGTTGTTGTTGTTAATCTGAGACTCTCTCAATGTCTCCTCCATCTTTAAAAGCAGTTTTGCTGAGGATATAGAGAAGGGATGCGGGAAGGGCTGGGAGTAGGAAAGGACTAAGTCAGAGTGGAGAAAAGAGAGTTGGTCACGGCTCAGAGAAGGCGTTTGGGCAGAAGCCCCTGGTAAGTGCCTCAGGGAAGGACCACGGTAAGGAGAACTCTGACGAGGAGTTGGGCTGAGTGTGCAGACACGGGAGGGAGCCTGGCTGGCCAGGGGAGAGCGCCAAGCAGGAGCCACCATCCATCACAGCAAACCCCTCAAGACTCCCCTGTGCGGGCTCAGCATCACGTCTGGTGCACAGGCCCAGCTCCCACTAATGAATACTGTACTGGATACTGTAAACCTGGTGGAGAGGGCAGATTTAAAATATATGTTTTTATTGATTTCAGGGAGAGGAAGGGAGAGAGAGATAGAAACTTCAATGATGAGAGAGAATCATGGACCGGGCGCCTCCTGCACGCCCCCTGCTGGGGATGGAACCCACAACCGGGCATATGCCCTGACCCAGAATCGAACCCTGACCTCCTGGTTCACAGGTCGACACTCAACCATTGAGCCACACTAGCCAGGCAAGAGGGTAGATTTTATGTTAATTATTATTTTTCTTCTCTTTATGTGCCCTCACCAAGGATTGAACCCATGATCGTGGTGCATAAGGACATGGTCAATATTCTTACACACAAATAATAACTAGAGGATGGGAGGGAACTTGTAGGTGATGCATGTGTGTATGACACAGATGGGGGGGATGGTTTCACAGGTACGCACTTCTACCCAAACTCAGGAAGTTGTGTCTATTAAATATCCACAGCTTTGTATATCAATCATATTTCACTACTGTGGTTGAAACTTTATTGACGCTGCAAATTTCATCGACTCTTATGTAATTGCAAAATATTTAGATGCAAGATATGGATATAATTTTTTTGAAAGTTTTTGATCCATAAAATAAAACAACGCGAGTCAAGATGAGTCATTATGGGACCCATAACGACGCCACAAGTCTTGGTAATGAACAGGAGTTCGCAAGGAAGCCTGCGTCGTCTATACTGCCAGAACCCGGTCTCTGCCAAGACTTCTCACCAGAATTGATGGAGGAGCAGGTTCCGGGAAGTCATCACGTGCTTTGCATTCCGGGCGTGCTGCTGCCACGCAGGATGTGCTGTGGGAGATGATTTTGGGCACTAATTAAATGAGCCAGGTTCTGCGCCAGGCTCCGTGCACATGGACAAAAACATCCTTCCTGCCAGCTCGGGGGACCTTCAGCCCCAGCCGGGCCCCAAAGCCTGACCGTGGGGAAATGGCAATTGCTCCCCACACCCCGACGCCACCCCACAGGAATGTGGTTCCATATGCCTGGTGTAGGGAGGGAGCCGTGCGTAGACTTGAAGAATGTTAGCTCATTCACAGAAGCCTGGAGCACGCAGCGCGCTTGGCATTGGGTAGATGTTTTCAGAGAGGGAGCAGCCATCGGCTGGCATCTGAAGGATGATGTTTCCAAACTGCTCAGCAGCTTTATGATACAGAGTCTGATGTGACACTCACTCAGTGTGATGTGTAGGGAATGTGTTAGAGACACAGGATAGAGGAGGAGGAGGGCTGGGTGGTTGGAATCGGGAAGAGCAGGTTGGGCCAGGAGCCCCTGTGGAGAGCAGCTCTGGAGGCTTTGAGGTGATGCAAAGCCGAAGTGAAATCGGGAATCTGTTCCACTGTCTGCCACCTTCTCACGCGTCAGCCCCACTGCATTCGCCACGTTATTTTCCCAATAGATAATGTCTTAGTGATTTTTATTTATAAAAAATTAGACAAGTATATTCTCCATTCTATATAAGAAAGAGCTAATATGCTAATTAGACCGGACAGTGGAACGACCTTCCGGAATGACCAGTGGGCGGGGGGTGTGGCCACAAGGGCCGAGCCCCTTGGACGAATTTTGTGCACTGGGCCTCTAGTTTATAACAACTTACTGTGAGCTTATCAAGTCCCTCATGAACTATAGAAACAGTGTTTCCATGCAGGAACATATTACCGTTCAGAGTAGATCCAGCTGAAGATATCAGTATCTGTATCTATTTTATCCATAAAATGTAACTTTTAATACTACCAGGTAATTTCAGTAAAGAATAAAAATATAATCATACTAGAAAACGCATTCCACAAAAATTCAGGAACGTGATTTAAGAAAACTACATGGTAACGTTTATTCTAGTTAATTAAACTGTACCAATTAGATTTTTTTCTGTCCATGAAACCCCAAATTTAGGGTTCACGTAGTAAATATAAAAGTTATTTATAAACATTTTAAATATACAAAGGTAAGTGACTCCTGTTTCTCAGAAGGCATTTTACTGTTAAAATGGTTTAAATTCACCCGCATGTTAAAGCAAGTGTGTTAGTCTTCACGTGGGGTTTGACCTCCTTGGTGAACGTCATCACCTTCAGGGACAGGCTCACCACCCAGGCCTCCGTGTTGCTGGTCCATCCTATGGGAATTGTACGGTGACTTATTCCATTGGTGGGTCGTTTTCGGCACGAAAACTAACCGAATTACGTTTGTTGGAGGCTGAACACGTTTTGTCGGCTCTGTGTCAAATCTTTAAATGCTCTGGATCATAAGATAGAAACTCACATCCGAAGCTGCGGACAGGAACTGGCTGCCTCCTGCCCCGGCAGCTCAGGGAGTGTCTGCACTCAGGGGGGAGTCAGCGGGCCAGGCTGGTGCCCGCACCTCGGGGAGCCAGGCGGGAGGAGCAGACTCCGGGCAGGGCAGCGGGGAGGGGAGGCGGGCACCGGGCTGACCAGGCACCGCTCAGCAGGGGCGGGGCCTCAGGAAGTTACACGTGTGTTTACCACACCACCTTGTCTCCATGGCGACGGGGCCGCAGGAAGTTACACGCCTGCGGACCACACCACCTTGTCTCCATGGTGACGCGGCCTCAGCCTGTCGGCATCCAGCTCGGGCTGTAGCTCTGCAGCCTCCAGCCAGGGCCGGGTGGGGACCCCTTGCCCTGCCCGGGCTGCCCCAGGCCTGCGTTTGCAGAACCAAGTGCAACCGGCCGTGGCCAGATCCATCGCAGCTGGGCTCCTGGGAGCAGCATTCAGCTTCCCTCCGGAGGTGGAGCCAAAAAGGCTTTCTTTTTAAAAAAAATAAATTCAACATATTTTATCTTTTTTATTGAGGGCTAGTTGACAAATACACTGTAATATGTTTAAAGTATGCAATGTGATTGATATACGCATACATTGTGGAAGTGTTCCTGCCACCGATTTATCACACTTTTTTATTTACCTCACATATCTGCCTTATTTGTTGTTGGTGGTTGTGGTGAAGGTACTTAACAGTCCTAATATCTTAGACAATTTCAATTAGACCATACAATAGTATCAACATTAGACACCATGTTATCCATTAGGTCCTCAGACCTTATTTGTCTTTTTTTAAATATAAATATGGAGGAGAAGGAAGAGGGACAGGAAGGAGAAAGAAGAATAAAGGAAGAAGAAGAAAAGAAAAGAAAGAAAAGAAAAAGAAAAAAGAAAAAAAAGGAAAAGAAAAGGAAAGAAAAGAAAAGGAGCCCAGCTATCTTGGCTCAGAGGTTGAGCATCCACCTATGAACCAGGAGGTCACAGTTTGATTCCCGGTCAGGGCACATGCCTGGGTTGTGGGCTCGGTCCCTAGTGTGGGGTGTGCAGGAGGCAGCTGATCAATGATACTTTCTCATCATTGATGTTTCTCTCTCCCCCCCCCCTTTCCTCTCTGAAATCAATAAAAAAAATTTTATAAAAGGAAAAAAAATAAACTAATTCTGTGTTCTTCAATTATCTCACCAAACTAATCTGTAAATTCCCTGGTGGATATTTGTCCTATTTCTAGAATGAGATTTGACTCAAAATAGATGATCTCTATGTATAAAAGACTAATACGCAAAGGGTCCCCTCAGGAGTTTGACCTGGAGAACAGGAGTTCAATTGCTTGCTCTGACCACCAGGAGGCGGCCCAGAATGAAGGAAGGCCCCAGCTGTCCCTGATAGCCGGCCAGGCCTAGGGATCCCGCCCGTGCATGAACTTTGTTCAGTGGAACTCTGGTCACATAATAAAATAGGTAAAAGTAATAGCCACAAATCCCTACTGATACATCTATTTGACTTTTCAAATAGATGAGTAAACAAGTAAGTAGAGGGAGAAGATCTCAATATAAGGAATGTTCAATGAATGAGGGGAGTTTAAAAATCCCCATCACAGCACCAAGTCAGCATCCGCTGACGGACTGATGATAAAAGCAGGGGAAGGCACGTTTTAAGGAGAAACCTAGTACTCGCGAAATCCAACACCGTTTCTTTAGCATCTTCTCAACATGCGGTGACGGTCTCACACCTGTCCTCAAATTCCCCAGTAGCTCTTGCTCCCCAGGCGGAGTGTAATTCTCCTACTCGTGTGTGGCATGAACCCCGCTCTCCATTCCTGGAACATAACATGTAAAAACAATCATTTCACTTTGGAGACATCTCACAGGCATGACCTTCCCTGAGTGTTCAAGGTTACCGTCATCAGTAATATGCCATACTGACATTACATACCCCTTGATGTGATAAGAAAGTCACTTCATCCCTGTGCAATTCTCTGCCAAAATCTATAATCCAGACTAAGGAGAAAACATCAAACAGAAGGCAGGTTTTTGGAAATACCTGCCCAGCACTCTTCAGAAATATTGGGGCCCTGAGTAGCAAGCACAGACTGAGAAGCAAACACACCCCCCTTCCCCCTCAAGGAGAGACGTGACAGGGACGTGCAGCGTGCATCCTGGTCAGGCTCAAGGTCAGAAGAAGGACAAAACTGGTGCGATGTGCATGAAGGCCGCGCTTACTCAATAGAGCTGCGCTGTGCGAATTCCACAGAGTCTGTGATTTCTCGATGATGGTGGAAATGTTCGCATGACAGGAAGGTGGCTGGAGGGTAGCTGGCAGCTCTCTCCTGTCTTTTCAACTTCTTGTCAATCTCAAATGATCTCAAAAGAAAAAGTTGAAAACCATCACCAGTCTTCTGCCTTCTTGAGTGAGGGAATAACCCGCCTTCACCCTAGGTTGCATCCCTGCTCTCTTCTTCTCCATGGTGGAGTCGGTCATCTGGAGGCCAGGACACCTCTTTTTCTTGTTTATTTTGTGTATTGTCTCTCTCGCTTTATCTATAAGGAAGTTAGATGACTCTAGGGATTTTGTCTTCATGATCTACCTACAATATCCAGAACTTAGTGAGCGTGTCTCAAGTTGCATTATTCAAACTAAGCATTCTCTAGTTTAGAGATGCATATTGAATATAATTATTTTAATCTTCATAGTTTAAGGTGCAAAAAGATGTTTATGTTGCAAAGTTCTAGTCAAGTGTTGACAGCGCATCCACTCCCCAGTGCACAGGACATGTTTATGCACAATTTCCCAGAAAGAACAAATATGTTTTTAAAATGTTTATTGTTTATTTTGATAATTGATAGTTGCTCTTTTTGGAGAAATAATAGGATATCATTAGTTGTGGTTGATACCTGTTTCAAAGCCATGGTTAACCAGGTCCTTGGTTACGTGATTATAATCATCATGAGATAGTGAGGTGTCACATCACAGGCAATCATAAGAGGCACAAACAGTGGGTAATTGTATATCATGTATCGTTTAGAGGAGAACTAACCTGGGTATTCTGAAAATGTGTCACATTAAAATGTCCTATAAATTGTGTTTTATGCTAAGACGTTGACTTATATTTATTTCTGGAACTTTGTAACCTTCGTGTGACAGCCAGATATAATGTGCTGCTTGCAAAAGCTTATGGCATTTTGTTGTCTGCATAAATCTCTGACTTTTCACCCATACTTACTTAAAATTAATTATGTTTTCCTTGTTTCGGAGCATTTGATTGATTGTGTAGCTTTGATTTGTGTATCAGATACTGAATGTTAATAAAATTGTCTCATCTGTTAATTTAGTGCTAAATCAAAGTAATAACAAACGACAAAAATGAGAGACAAAATGTGTGCATGTAAGTGTCAATTTAATTCAGTTCATTGTTAGAAATTTCTACTCAGCTTTCTCAACAGTGATGTTACACCCAAAATATCAAGGGACCTAGTGAACACCCAATGTGGGAGATTAATAAATTGGGAGTTTTTAAAAAAATTTTCAACGATACTATTTATAAATTAATAGAAGAAAGTTTCCACTTAACCTTCAACCAGTGCCCCTAATTTTTTTTAAAATTTATTTCAGAGAGGAAGGGAGAGGGAGAGAGATAGAAACATCAATGATGAGAGAGAATCGTGGATCGACTGCGTCCTACACACCCCACACTGGGGATCAAGCCCACAACTCGGGCATGTGCCCTGACCTGGAATCGAACTGTGACCTCCTGATTCCCAGATCACTGCTCAACCACTCAGCCAAGCCATCCAGGCATCAGTGTCCCTAATGTTAACACCTCATATAGTACAGAACAACTGCAAAAATAAACACAAATTAACACCAGTACCATGCTGTCCTATCAACTGGAGATGGTATTGCGATTTCACCAGGTTTTTCACTGTCATTCTTCTCCTTTTTGTTTTTATTTTATTTTATGTTATTTTATTATTTTTCATCTTTATTGTTGGAAGTATTACATGTCCCTCTTTTTTTCCTCCCATTGACTTCCTCTAGCCCACCCCCAACCCCCACCCCCCACCCCAGGCTTTCACCACCCTATTGTCTGTGTCCATGGGTTATGCATAGCTGCATACAAGGTCTTTGCTTGATCTCTTCCCACCCACCCACCCTCCCCCGCCTTCCCTCTGAGGTTCCACAGTCTGTTCCCTGCTTCTGTGTCTCTGGACCTATTTTGTTCATCAGATTCCACATGAGTGAGGTCATGTGATACGTGTCTGCCTCCGACTGGCTTATTTCGCTCAGCATAATACTCTCCAGGTCCCTCCATGCTGTTGCAAATGTTAAGAGCTCTTTCGTTGTCACAGCTGCACAGAATTCCACGATGTAAATGTACCACAGCTTTTTACCCACTCATCTACTGATGGGCACTGGGGCTGTTTCCACATCTTTGCAATTCATTCTTCTGACATTGAATTGCAAGACCCAGAGTAGGACCTGCTTTGTTTTTAGTTCTCAGGGCTTCTTAATCTCCTCTGATCTGTAACTGTCCCTCAGACTTTGCCTTTTATGACACTGACATTTTCAAAAGTCCTTGTCAAGTGTTTTGTACTTAATTGTCTTTGCACAAGTCATGTTGTCTCTTGACTAAACCGAAGTTGTATATTTTTGGAAAGGTATCACAGTGACGAAGGGCCCTTTTCAATGCATCTTATCAGAGAAAACATGCTTTCGATATCTGTTAGTGCTGGTGACATAAATCCAGTCACTCAGTGAAGGCAGTGCCTGCCAGTTCTCTCCTCTGGTACCGTCTTCATTTTTTCATCGATACATATTTGTGGGAGATACCTTGAGGCCTGTGGGAAACACATTTACCAGAGTCAGATGTCTGTGTACAGTTCTTTGAATCTTTGACCATAAACTCCTAATCAAAGTTATGGAAGTCCACTTTTTTCATGCCCACCTCCTCGAACACTTGTGCAATTCACTTGTAACATGGGTCAATTGATGTATCAGTCTGCATTCCATCGTGAATTCTCTGCACATCACAATTGAATTTGTCACCTTCAGATACACTTCCAAGTCATGGTGTGCTGTGTCATTCCACAGGTTTTGGCAAATACGTGGTCATTTGCCCACCATCACAATAATGTTTGACGTGGTTTAGTCACCCCCAGATCTCTGTCCCTCTTAGTCAGTCCCATGGCCATCTCCATTCATGTGCAATCGCTGACTTCCTTGCCATTTCTATATCTTTGTTTTTTCTAGAGTCTAGACTAGACCGTTGTAGACATTTAATCAGATAGCAATAGGTGCATAGCGTTAGCTTCTTTTCTTCAACAAAATGAATTTAATTTTCTAGGTATGTGAATTAATAGTTTGTTTTTTTATTGCTGGGTAGAATCCCATTGTTTGAAGGGTCAACTGTTGACACTTAGATTGATGCCAGATTTTGGCGATTATAAGTAAAGCTTCTATAAATATCCATGGGATTTTTTGTGTGAACTGAGTGTTCCTTTCACTTGAGTTAATAGCTTCAAGAGGGACTTTAGGGTTGCGTGGCTCAGTGGTTGATCATCGACCCATGAACCAGGAGGTCACGGTTTGAATCCAAGTCAGAGTACATCCCAGGTTGCAGACTCGATCCCCAGTAGGGGGTGTGAAGGAGGCAGCCGATCCATGATTCTCTCTCATCATTGATGATTCTATCTCTCTTCCCCTCTCCCTTCCTCTCTGAAATCAATAAAAATATATATATTTTTAAAATTTGCTGGATTATGACCATTGCCATGGGAAGTGGTTTATGGCCTGCAGGACTGGGTTTCTTATTCAGAAAGGAAGAAGTTGATGGATTACATGACTCTGGTCACGGAAAGTCTTTGGATTCAAGACCCTTCTGGGGCCAAATTTACTCTGATAACATGGAACACTCTACTGAGTACAATTCTCAACAGACACCACACTCACCTTCTTCCTCCACAACATGCTTGTCAAAATACATTCTGAGCGAGGTCATGTGATCCTTATCTTTCTCATGTAGATCCGGAGAAATAGAAGCAGTTGTTGTAAGGAGCAGTTCTGAAAGCACCTGTGACATTTTGCATCCTCCCAATAATGGATGGAAGGCACAGGTGCTTTATGTTTCTAGCCAGGTCAGGAGGGTGGAGTCAGTTGTCCTATAGGAGTGGAGTGAGGTGGAACGTCATTATGGTGGTACTTCGCATCACCTTCATGCGTAAAGGTGTTTAGCATTGTTTCACCTACATCTTCGTCATTAATATCTCTGTTCCGATCTGCGGCTCACTGATGATTTGTTTCTTTTCTATCGGTAGGTTTGAATCATTATTTTCTCTATGTACTTTATGGATGTATGTCATTTATTGCATATATGCTTTGGAAATATTTACTCCTAAAGGCGTTGTTTCATTTTATCAACATTCTCTTTAAGTGCCTTTCACAGAGTAAAACTTTTTCTAATTTTGATAAAGTCCAATGGTCATAAGTACCACTCATTTAATATCATGTCATTAACTTGTTTTGAAACTCAAGATCACCAAGATTGGCATTTGACTTTTCTTCTAGAAGTTTTATAGTTTAAAATTTGACACTTATCGCCAGGCAATGATCCACTTAAAGGACATTTTTTGCATTAGGTGTGAGGAATGCATGCAGGTTCATTTTATTCTGTGTGCAATGAAGTCCAAATGTTCCCATAAAATTTTTTGGAAAAGGCTATTCTTTGTTGAATTGTGTCTTCACCTTTGTCAAAAATTACTTGAATATATTTATGTGGGTCTATTTATGACATCTCTGTTCTGTTCCATTGTTCTGTGTGTCTATTCTTTCAAAACTACTGCATTTATTTGTAAGTTGTGATACAGTTAGGACGGGTCCTACACCATTTGCGCTTCTTTTATTCCAAAATTGTTTTAGCTCTTCTATTTCTGTCATCTTTGTATGTCAGTTTTAAGTTACTTGGTCAGTATCTACCAAAACTGATTTTGATTGGGAGCACATTGAAGATCTAAATCCAAACGGGGAGAATGGATATCCTAAGAATATTGATTTTTCCAACCCAATAGTGTGATATGTCTTTTCACTTGTTTACGTCTTCTCTGATTTCTTTCATCAGTGTCTTGAGGTTTTGTTACACACAACTACATATTTTTTGTTAGATTTACATCTGAGTATCCCATTTTTGATGCTAATATAAACCTTTTTTACTTCAAATTTCAGTTTTTGTTGTTATTATATGAGAATACATTAATTATTGTGCATTTTATTCTATAATTATCCTAAAATCACACTGACATTGCTGTGAATTTTATTTTCTTTCTTCTGCTAGCTTTGGGTTTAAATCTATCTTATTTTTCTGGATTATGGTAAAAGCTTATATTATTGATTTGAGGCCTTTCTTTCTTATAATATAAGTGTGTTTATGTGACATATTCACAGAATAATTCACCCCACAATTTTTTTTGTAATCTTTGTTGTTGAAAGTATTACATATGTCCCCTCTCTCCCCAATCAACCCATCCCACACATTTTAATATGATATATTTTCATTTTCACTTACAGTATATTTACCTTCCATTTATACATCCTTTTTGGCCCATGAGTTAATCAGAAGTGAGATTTTTTTCATTTCTAAATGCTTAGAAATCATCTAGATGTCTTTCTGTTATAGATTGAGAGTTGAAATCATTGTGTGGTGGCCTTAGTGCTGAGGTTTAAGATCAGGATGTGGTTCATCTCAGTGAATGTCCAGGTGAATTCCACTGTCCATCCATTGGGTAAATTGAGGTGAAGCGGGTGATGTTTTGACCAGCTCGTCTACATCCATGTTGTGCATCTGCCCACTTGTTCCATCTGTGACTAAGACAGGAGTCTGGATAATTCTAGATTTTTAATTTTCTCGTAAATTCTGTCAAGTTTGCACCACACACATCGGAACACTGTGAAGTTCACCCATCTAGTACCCTAGCATTGTTCTGGCGAGTGTTTGAGCGGTGTGACTTCCAACCATCTTTTACCAGCCTGTTTCTTTACGTTTAACATAAGTCACCACTAGATAGCATATAGTTAGATTCCCCCCCAGTCTACTTTGACAACCTCTTTTAATTGTTTTGCTTACATAATTTAAATTTATGTGAACATTAATAGGATTGAAATAAATTGAACTTACTATTTTCACTTGCTCTGACGTCTCTTAGCTTAACTGAGTATTTTTTTAATAATTCTACTTTATCTCCTCTAAATATGTGTACATCCTTTATTAAATTTTAAAACAAGCGTGAGTACTTTCTGCACATGCTATAAACAACATGCTTGCGTTAGCACACTATCTTTAGAGCAATTAAACTAATTAAAATATTTTGTCTTCTTGATTGTCTCTTGGTGCTCTTCATTTCTGTGTGTACAATCGCTTTCTGTCTCCCATGCTACTCCTTCTGACTGAAGACTTCCTTTGCCATTTCTTACAGTGTAAGTCTGTCGAGGAACGCTTGCTCTCACTACTTTGATTGTGAACAACATTGCATTTCATCTTTATTCAGCACTGGTATGGGGAGCGAGCACTAGGTTTCATAAAAAGTGAGAATTCCTGTCTACCGTCATACTGTATACATCCACTTAACATAGTTCTTTGTTTTTTTTTAATAGTTTTGTAGATTTTAATAAGATATCTAGTAGTTTATTGATGCTATCATAAATACCATAGTTTGTCACTTTATATTTTCTGTTCAATTATTGATGGAATACAGAGATGCCCTTGGTTTTCTAATATTACACTTGGATTCAGTGACCTCGGTTATTTATTTACCCTCACTGCTTATCTGCCTTTTTTGGTAGGTCCTATAAGGCCCATTGGTCCTTTCTCACATTTGCAACTTGTATCTTTTCGTTAATCGCAGAATCAGTATTGCCCAGTGTTCATTTCTCTCTCTCTTTTTCTTCAAAATCAAAATGTGGGTATTGTTGAATTTCTTCATTTGATATTCATTTTATTTGCCATTGATTTCTTTATTATCTTATGCCTTCATATGTCTTTCAGTGTTTGCTTCCTTATGGGGAAGTAGATGCATACATGATCAATTTTCTCCTTTATTTTTGTAATATATGCCTTTGGCCCTAACCGGTTTGGCTCAGTGGATAGAGCATCGGCCTGCAGACTGATAGATCCCAGGTTTGATTCCAGTCAAGGGCATGTACCTTGGTTGCGGGCACATCCCCAGTGGGAGGTGTGCAGGAGGCAGCTGATTGATGTTTCTCCCTCATCAATGTTTCTAACTCTCTATTCCTCTCCCTTTCTCTCTGTAAAAAATCAATAAGATATTATATATATATATATATATATATATATATGCCTTTGCATCGATGAGTTTCTCTTCAAAGCAGCTTGTCTCTTAGACGCTCCCTTTTCTTCCTTGTTTGGCCCTATAAACCCTGTCTCCTTGGTCTCGGTAGCTACCTGATGCCCCAACAATCTAGCTTGCCATTGGAGATTCTACCCTACGTCACTCAGTTGATGTCTCTTTGAGTATATGTTCTTGAAAACAAGTTTTAGAATGTTAAAGCCTTAAAGAGATTTAATCTCTTACATGTACATTTAGTTAATTAGTATATTCATGTATGCTTGTAAGTATTTTTACTTGATGTCTTTACTCCTCTTCCAGGGAAGAATCACACATGAAACACATGATAATTTTTTAAAAATTTGTTGCTTTCACTTATATCTATTTTTTCTTTATTTCTTCTTTTCTCCTTCCCTTGCCATTTTCCTGTCTTCCATTTAATCATTGCCTTCTTCTCTTTGGCCTTATTTGCTTTACTGTAAGTACTCATTAGTGATAATGAATAAGGGGAAATGCTTTTTAACACGACAAAAATAAAGACAGTATTAATATACACCTTAGGAATTGCTTAGATGACTGGATATTAGTGTTAGCAAATATCATTATTTTATTCATTTACCATCCTCACTTGTGACTCTATTTTGAATTTATGTATGATGATCAAATATTCCTTCAAGGGGATATCCTGTTTTGTCTATATTCATTTTTTACTCAAATAAAGTCTAAAACTCAATTTTGTTGAACCTCGGTTATTTGAACTTTAAAATGAGGGGTTGGGTTGAAATATCTTTAAGTTTCTTTTCAGTTCAGAAATTAGTTCTGTCATTCAAATGAACTGTTATGCACTAAAACCCTTGAGACATTTTTACAATACACCTGTCCTTGTCCTACACATGTTTTGTGAGCAAAACGGTTACAATGATTTCCCTCGTTCCTAGAGAGAAGAACCACGCGGCAGTCATTGTAAAATCAATCAGGTGTTGCCATGTGTGTGTGCACGTATCAGTCACAGAGCTCATCCATTAACCATCATAGAGAACAGAACATGAAAACCAATCATTTATCTGAATCTGCTCCTGTCCTGTCCTACGGCTGTGCTTCAGGAATCCATGCATTTATTTAGAATTCCCAGGGCTGACCACACCCATGCCCGGGATTGTCTGTTAGCCAGGCCCGAATGAAACAAAAGTGGGAGGTGCCATGATGCAGGCGTTTCAGTAGCCTCATCATTGCTGGGGTCTTTCTGGGATGAGGTAAGTGATGGTAATTAGATGCCGAGCTGGTTGGCAGGGTGTGAGACAGCTCAGATGCTGGCATCAGCGAGGCAGGTTAGAGCTGTCCTCCCACTGGGCTGTCACCCATCTCGCCTGAGGGCAGCGTCCCTTGGTACTTGAGGGTTATTTCTAGTCTTCCATCTCCCAGTGAGAGTTCTCTTTGAGATAGTCCCTGGCTTGCTCTCTAAAAAGGTACCGGATTTAACTTCTAAATGGCCATCGGTCTTTTCCAATATGAAATACACGGTGAATAAAATATGGCCTGCATTCCTCTAACTTTACCTACACCGTGTGTCAGACACGGAAAGCGTTTCCAGCATCAGGGGCAAGTCATCCGGGGAGACTGACATTGAGCCAGCTGGTTCCTAGGTGGGTGCTGGTGAGCATATCCTCTCAGGGGCACCTGTCTCAGGGCCTTGGTTAAACATGTGCATTTCTTGACTAGCACCCCTAATCAGTGGGGATTTCTGGAATGAGCTCACAGTGATTTTAATTGCAAATGGCCTCCATAACGGAAAAGGACAGTCACTCCATAAAGATTTCTAAATTCTAATTAAAAATATTTTCCCACATGAAGCTTCGAGTTAACCAAGCGCATGTACACTCACGGGGAAGCCATCAGACCGAGCGTCTTGTGTTCCTACTGTCAGCATTTTGCAGAAAGAAAATTCGGAAGTGTAATGAGCAATCTTATTTTTTAGTTAAATTACCCAGATGTTCTCTCTTATAATTTCTCCCTGGGTGATGGAAAGAACAGGTGGTTGGTTGCATACTGGCACAAATGAAAAAATTAAAAAAGGAAAGGATGATTTTTTTTTAAAATCCTGTAAATTATTCCAACTCTGTTATTTTTCCAGGAGCCACAGTTCTTCCAACAGGAACACATTCCTCTCTAAGCTGCTCATTCTGCCAAATTCTATTTCCGCCCGTTTCGTGGCTGGGTCCTCGCCACCAACACAAACTGTCCAGACACAGCCTGTTTGCACCAGTTTTAATCAATATCTTGTCTGCGCATCTTGCTACTCTGCCAACCCTGTGGTTTAAACTCGTTGCTCAAAACCTCCAAATGCAAGTCCTTTCTATATTTTAAAAATATTTTTATACTTTAATATTTTATGGGCTTCTCTGCATCATAAAGGAACTGTCAGAGTAAAAGAAATATGATCCCCCAAAGGGAATGCAATCTTATTTCTAAGTACATTGGTCATTTTCAATGAACAATAACAAACATCTTTGGAAATTTCCAGACTGTTCTAGCTACATAAGCTAAAAATATTGTGGTTGACATACATCTTATTAGATGAGACTATCACTTTTAAGAAATGAAAAAAAAATAGTTGCCACTTGCACTTAGCAATGGCAATTTTAGCTTTCAGTACTGAAACCTATGGAAGCACTGAGATCAATTTCCGTTGGTAATCCCAGTGACCTTGAATCTGGGCTCCTGCAAAAGATTGGGTTTCTTTGGGAGAGTGACAATAAGTAACACAAGTGGAGTTTCTCTCTGAACAAAGAAGGGAAACAAGAAAAAAGAGAGAGAGAGAGAGAGAGAGAGAGAGAGAGAGAGAGAGAAAGGAAGAATTAACAATATAAGTTGGAGGTAGCAAACTTTTTCCTTGAAGGCCAAAGAGTAAATATTTTAGGTTCTGTGATCCATACCAGTGCAGACTAAAGGGGCCACATGCTAACCTGACAAGCACAGGGGAGGCCTGCATGGTGGTCTTGCAAACTCAGAGACCTAAAGTCACCACCAAGGATGGTCTGAAATTAAACTTTAACTAAAGCAGTGATGGTGGGTAGTCACCTCCTAGGCTGGTATCTTCCCTGACAAGGTCAACCTTTATCGTAACTGAGCCTGTCTGTCTTTTTGCATCTATGATAACACACCCTGTGAAATGTCTGGGTAACTTGTAACTTCCCTTTTTCTGGAAATTGGGGCACAGCCTAATGTGCTGGGTCCCAGGACAGAGACCACAAATTCCTTCATCATCATGTTAATTGTTCCTGCACCTACCTAAGTATGTGTCCATCATTTTACTTTTTATCCAATCCCAGGGGTTTCCCCTGCTTTGCTTTATCCCTCCTCCTTAATCTATACCAATGGATTTCATGTAACCCACCTACATCCCTCCTTTGATTGCAAATGTATAAATACAAATGTAACCCCGCCATTCTCCGGAGCATGATCTCAATTCGTTGAGGTTCTGCTTCCCGGCAGATGTCGACAGTTTGGCTCAAATAAACTCACAAAAATTTGATACAGGTTTCAATGGTTTGTTACGTTAACACCAGCTACTAAGCATTGTCTTCCACAGTCTGAAAGCAGTGACAGACCATTTATAACTAAAGGATTCTTGCTTTGGTCCAAAAAATCTTTATCTAAAAAAGCAGGTTGTGGGCTGGGTTTGACCCACAGGCCAATGTGTGTCAGTATCAGGTATTTTATCATCTATATGTATTATATATGTATATTTTATTATATACATGTATGTATTGTACATATTGAATATAGATGGAATGTGGTTTGTGTGTATAGTACTTAGCTAAACATATTCCATTAATCTTATTATTTATATCACCTTTAATTATTCTCATAGAAGAACTATTGTGATATTCCCAATTCAAGAATTTAATTCATAGAGAAAACAGGAGGATTAAATGTTTAAATGTAAGTGACAAGGAAAATAGGAAAAATTCTGTGTATTACAAATTGGTGACAAAAATATGTGAATAGTTCAGGTAAATTTTGTCTTATTAGGCAATCTTCATTTGCCATGTCATTTAAACATTTATTCCCACATAATAAACATTTAGCACATATGTATAAATTTGACTTAGAATGTATTCTCCACTAGAAAAAATAAGAGTTAAATGCAGTTTTATTGTGGTCTTAACTTCAATGTTGCTCTGTTCTATGTTTGATGTTTAATTTTCTGTCAATGATATGTTTCATACTTATTCCACTGGTATCTCCTGCCTTAAAATAATATTTTATCTGAAGGAGAGACTATAAATAGGCACTGTACATATAAATGTAACAGAAAGAGAAAAGGTAAACTTACTTAAATTATAATAGCCACATTTTTAATTTCTCTATTCTTAATTTAAAATGAAGTTTTGTGCTTAGTTTTGTAAGTTATTAGATACTAGAGGCCCAGTGCACAAAATTGGTGCACTGGCGGGGGTGGGGGTCCCTCAGCCTGGCCTGCGCCCTCTTGCAGTCCAGGACCTTTCTCTCCTTACCGCCTGCCTGCTCACTGTCCCTTGTCGGCTCGCTGCTCCTTAGCACTGCCAAGGAGGCGGGAGAGGCTCCTGCCACCGCTGCTGCGCTTGCCAGCCATGAGCCTGGCTTCTGACTGAGTGGTGCTCCCCCTATGGGAGCGCACTGACCACCAGGGGGCAGCTCCTGCGTTGAGCTTCTGCCCTCTGGTGCTCAGTGCGCATCATAGTGACTGGTCCTTCTGCCAATCATTGAGTCATTCGGTCATTTTGCATATTAGACTTTTATTATATAGGATTAGATTTAAATGGGGATGACTAAATTATTTATCAGGGATGTTTTCACAGTGGTGTTGACGCTGTAACTCGTCTTGCTGAATGGTGTGTTTGTTCTTGTGTATCAGCCTCATGGATTTAACACTGAATCTGATGGAAGGAGAAAAGTACTTTAAAGATGTAGACACTGTCTTCAGGAATGCGCAGGTCACCTGACATGAAAGTCCTTTGCTCACATATCACAAGTATCCATAGTTTTCTATTGAGGGGGACACTTTTTTTTTTTTCTAAATTACAAACAAAAGCAGTTAGAAGTTATAAGAAAAAGTTATGTACAGAAAATTGAGTTGTGATTCTTATCAATTGTTAAGTGTTACATTTTAGAAAATTACATATTGACAAGTTAGAAATCTAATTTGACAATGTTCAAAACATACAGGCATTGAGTCCATATTTGTAGACAGTGGTAAGTCAGGGTCCATGTTAGAACTATTACTCTTTATTCTTTTTTTAAAAAATGGAAGCTATTAATAGATTTTTGTCTATATTTATATATTAGAATAATTTTATGAAATGTATAAATAAATCAAATGCCATGAAATGTTTTCCATATATTCACTTACTTTCCCATATACATTTTTAAATTAAAAATATTGTGTTATACTTTAATATTCCAACTTAAGCAATAATGTTTTGCATTATTGCTTAAGAAATTTTTGGAAATCAATCTTTATGGCAAATATATATTGAATATTATTTTTTCTTAAGTGTTCTGATTGTTTATCACATGAAAATAAATTTGCTACATATTTTTGTAGGTTGGATGTATATTCAGAACATGTGCCTGTACTCTGTAGTTAGTTTATTTGTTCGTTCACTTGCTTCTCCAAATAGCTCATCAGTCACCTATAAATAACGATAATATTTTTCCCTTTTAAACTTTGACACTAATTTATATTTCTCGCCCAATGTCATTATCAATAGACTACATCATTGGCCAGGATCAATGATACTGTCTGTCCTTTGTTCTTGCAGTAGGTAGTGGTTTGTTCTCATCCTATTTTTAAAATACATATTTTTTTTATTGGTTTCAGAGAGGAAAGGAGAGGAGAAAGACTTAGAAACATCAATGATAAGAGAGAATCATGGATTGGTGCCTCCTGCACGCCCCACACTGGGGATTGAGCCAGCAACCCAGGCATGTGCCCTGACCAGGAATAGAACCCTGACCTCCTGGTTCATAGGTCAACGCTCAACCACTGAGCCACACGGACCGGGCTGTTCTCATCCTATTTGATTGCTGCATCTAAAGGTCCCTTCCATGTTCTGAGTCTGTGTGGCAGGTAATACTGCATCATGCCTTCACACTAGAGATGCATAGAACGTCTTGTATTTGCACACAAGGACTGTGTGGCCCTGGGAAACCCTGGAGAAGTCACGTGCCTGGTGCTCCCACTGCTGTCTGCCAGGACGCAGGGCAGGGACCATGGACCGCAGCCAGCCGGATGGAGTGGGGCTTGGTGTGAAGGCCGAGCTGGAATGCTGGGAAGGCTGAGGGGCTGGAAGACATGGAGTCACAGAGCTGGTGTATAGCAGCAGCAGGTTACACCAAAGGTCAGGGCCTGGCTGCACAGCCACGCAGGACAGACATGCTCCTGGGGGGCTAAGGAGCAGGGTAAGGGAAGCCAGTGCTTACTCACACCCTGGAGCCCCAGGGCTGGTCCACGCTGCCAGCCCAAGCACACAGCTCTCAGGCAGTGCCCCTGGTGCCCAGCGCCCAGAGGGACAGACAATGGCATGCATGTGGTTTGCATGCTGCTAGCACACCCCCCCAAGCTGCAGCCCACAGGCCATAAGGCCATGTTCACTTCCAAGTCTCACTGTGTGAGGAATCCACTGTGTGAGGCTCTGGCGGCCATCCTGGCGATTCCTGGGAGTGACCTGGGCAAAGTGACTGGAAAATTCGCAAAGGGCTCACCCTTCCAGGGGCCATTCAGCGCCTCTTCTGAGGCAGGTAAAGGTCCCACAGCAGCTTCACGGGGTTGGGAAGAGGTGGCCTCAGCCTCGGGCTGACCCAGTGAGGAGCAGCTGCAGCTAAAGCAGCAGGGGAGCCATGGGTAGAGGGGGAGCCTGAGACTCGCATCCGTTGCTGCATCTCAGCCTCCATCCTGCACCGAGGAGCAGGCACTTCGTGGATGAGTCCAGAAAGGGGCTTCCTGGATGGAAGCTGTTGCCTGTTGCTGGAAGACGCGGTGAAGTCGCTGAAATGACCACCCAGGACTGAGCATCTCCTGCAGCTCAGCTGATGGAGCATAGGGTCCTCGGGAGGACGCCTGCGATGCTGGGAGAAGGTCTGTGGGCAGAATTCCAGCAAACGCATCACAGGCTACGCAGAAACTCGTGGAGGACAAGCCAGTCAATGCGGCAACTTCCCTGTTCTCTGTTTAAGAAAGAGCCCCCTCCCACCCCCACCCGCCTGCAGCACCCGGCACCCTCGCCAGTCAGCGCCATAAGCATCAAGTCAAGACCCTCCACCAACAAGATCAGGCTGGCCTGGCTGCTGTGGCTCAGTGGGTGAGCATCGGCCTATGAACAAGGAGGTCACGGCAAGACTCCTGGTCAGGGCACATGCCCAGGTTGTGAGCTTGATCCCCAGTGTGGGGCATGCAGGAGGCAGCCGGTCAATGATTCTCTCTTATCATTGATGTTTCTAAGTCTCTCTCCCTCTCCCTTCCTCTCTGAAATATATATATATATGTGTATATATATTTTTTAGAGGCCCAGTGCATGACATTTGTGCACTGCAGTGGGGGAGGAATCCCTTAGCTCGGCCTGTGCCCTCTCGGAGTCCAAGACCCCTCAGGGGATGTCTGCCTGCAGGCATAGGCCTGCTCTCCGGCAGGCAGTCCAGGACCCCTCGCTCCTTACCACCTGCCTGCTCTCTGCTCCTTACCACTGTGCTCGCCAGCTGTGAGCCTGGCTTCTGGCTGAGCGGTGCTCCCCCGTGGGAGTGCTCTTAACACCAGGGGTCAGCTCCTGCATTGAGTGTCTGCCCCTTGATTGTAGTTCACATCATAGAGACCAGTTGTTCTGGTCATTCTGCCTTAAGGGTTGCTTGGGCTTTTATTATATAGATTTTTTAAAATATATTTTATTGATTTTTCCACAGAGAGGAGGGGAGAGGGATAGAAAGTTAGAAATATCAATGAGAGAGAAACATCGATCAGCTGCCTTCTGCACACCCCCAACTGAGGATGTGCCCACAACCAAAGTACATGCCCTTGACCGGAATCAAACCTGGGACCCTTGAGTCTGCAGGCCAATGCTCTATCCACTGAGCCAAACTGGTCAGGGCGATTATTATTATATAAATTTTTTAAAAGGTATGGCTTGCTGCCCTAACCGGTTTGGCTCAGTGGATAGACCGTCAGCCTGTGGACTCAAGGGTCCCAGGTTCGATTCCGGTCAAGGGCATGTACTTTGATTGTGGGCACATTCCCAGTGGGAGGTGTGCAGGAGGCAGCTGATTGATGCTTCTCTCTCATAGATATTTCTAACTCTCTATCCCTTTCCCTTCCTCTCTGTAAAAAATCAATAAAATATATATTTTTTTAAAAAAGTATGGCTTGCTGATGGTTCCAAAGATGATTGGCAGTTGTTAGCAATAAAGTATTTTTAATTAAGGTATGTACATTGTTGATTAGACATAATGCTATTCACACTCAATAGACTACAGTATAGTGTAAGCAACTTTCACATGTACTGGGAAACCAAAAAATGCATGTGTCTCGCTGTATTGTGGTATTGGCTTTATCAGGATGGTCTTCAGCGGAACCTGCAATATCTCCGAGGTGTGTCTGTAGTATTGCACCACCCCATGCATGCAAGAGGCATCCCCAAAGAGGGTGCAAAAGATTCTAACCCTCTCAGGACCCAGAGCCATTCCCATAGATAATCAAAGAAAGAAGGACTCAGCCACCCCCCTTCCCCCTGAGAGCTGGCAACAGTCAGTAGCACCCCAGCCACAGACAGAGGGCACCCCAGTCTTCTGTGCCACCATTTCCTGGGGCCCCTGCTTGGACACTTGCCAAACAAAGTTCTTAGGACACAAAATGAGACAAATCAGAAGGCACTCAGCCATCCCTAAGGAGCAGGTTAAGGGAGGAGTCGCTGTAATTAAGTTGTGTCAGTTTGATGAGGTGGGGCTTGGCATCGGTGACTCCATTTTTTGGCCTGTTGTCTTGTTTTTTTAACACTATTACCATTCATGCATAATCATAGGTTCAGGTAAAATGCTAATTGCCATTTGTAGATTATTCAAGGACCACTAAGGACCTTGGAAAGTGTGATAATAACATTTCAAGTTAATTTCCATAAATGTCTTACGATTTTTAAAAGCCTGTGATTCTAAAATGGATATACAGATATGCAATTGTGATAGACCCAATGTAATTTGTAACTTGAATATTTATGATTGTGATTAACCTAAGAAGTATTATAAGTATTTCAGAAAGACACGATTTTTTTTCATCAAGGGCAGAATAATGCACTAACAGTATTTCTCACTTCATACCACATTATCATTATACCACACACCCCTTTAAAAATAGATTTTTTTCCTGTACCCCCCTCCCCCTCCCCCAGGGAATTATCAGTCCACTCCCTTTCTATGCCCCTGATTCTATTATATTCACTAGTTTATTCTGTTCTTCAGATTTCCTATTCACTTGATTTTTAGAGATTGGACAAAAATCTTATACCTATGGATGAGGACAATGGAGGGCGGTGGTAAAGGCTTGGGTGGTGTGGGAACTGGGTGAAGGGGAGCTATGGGGGAAAAAAGAGGAGCAACTGTAATAATCTGAACAATAAAGATTTATTTAAAAAATAGATCTTTTTCTTCATCCTATTTCCTGCTCCCTCCCCCACTATCTATGCAGCCCTTCTAAACTTCAAGTTTCAATTAGTATCTTTCACCATTTTTAAAGAAAACATTTCTAAAGATGGAAAGAAAGACTTTATTCAAAGGGGCTATTTTGATTTGAATAGGACCCATGGCAATATTGGGGAGAGAGATTGTGGTCAACTCCAAAAGCATGGAAAAGTGGGATTTATATCCAGGAATCAGAGGGGGGATCCATGGATGGAACATTCCTAAGAAGAAGCATCAGAGCAAGGGGAATTCTTCTAAACCAGCTAGAGGGCTCTTGGAGGCAGGCCAGGTGATCAGATACAGGGAAGGACAAGGAATGAATCCCAGGGCCCCTAAGAATTACGCTGAACCTATGCTGCCTGAGCTCCACAAGTGTAACAGCAAAGCCTGGGTATGTCTCATCTACCTGCAGCATCCCTCCCATGTCTCCTGTTTGGCGGCCATGCTTTGAGTCACCCCACTCTCTCTGGTGTAGACCTCTGACCAAAGGGATATGAAGGGGTGCATTGTTTTCTGCTTGGAGCAGTATAGAATGTTGGGGAGACCAGTGCCTGCTGACCCACTTCTCTTCTTCCATGAAATGCTCATGTTTCTGGAGAAATGAGAGCAAACCTTCCCTGTCTTTACAGTCTGTCAGATTCTGTGGCTCATCAGGGACTCAGAGAAGCCCAGGGCAGGATTCTTCTTCCACAGTCAGGTATGGGAGTCTTGTGGCTCTTTTGGAGAATTTTCTGGGTCTGTATGCAGAACCTGGATTGATGGGTTATAGGTTTTCCTTTCTAAAATGTCAGCGCCAATCTACAGTGTTCTGGCACCCCAGACTCCATAGAAATTCTTGGTATCACCAGCATTTTAATGAGTAGAAACCTAATGTGTGTAGTCACTGGCGTTTCAATTTGCATATCTTTCATAGATGAGTTTGAGCATCTCTTCCTTTGCTTGTTAGCCTTTGGGCATCTCTCGCTAGATCCCTTTCTTCTCCTTGGGATCCCCCATCTACTTGTCTCTTGGCTAAACTTGTTTTCAATGACTTTCAATGAACAGAACCTCCTCCTCCTCTTCTTCCTCTCCTCCTCCTCCTCCTCCTCCTCTTTCTTCTTCTCCTTCTCCTTCTCCTTCTCCTTCTCCTTCTCCTCCTCCTCCTCCTCCTTCTCCTCTTCCTCCTCCTCCTTCTCCTTCTTCTTCTCCTTCTCCTTCTCCTTCTTGTCCTCCTCCTTCTCCTTCTTCCTCTAACATGCTTGTTCTTTTGAGATTTTACTTAAGACATTGTTATACACAAATAATAAGCCTTAACAACTTTCTCATATCTTACGGGTTTCTTCAATTATTTTTTCTCAATTAACCTTACAGGTCTTCTGTTCCCATCTTCACTCAATTTATTTCCAGGATATGGATCCACATAAAGATTGTTTTATTTTTCATTATGGATGAGCTTGTGTTTTCTAATTTTTCTGTTCAAAAACATGTCACCTCCCAATGTCATTATGTATTACACTGTCGGAGTCTCTGCCATTGCAATTTAATAGCGTCAACCCAACTGTCACATTTCACAATGTCATTGCTCAGGATGGGTGTTTGTGTGTATGAATATATATCTACACTAATAAAAGAGAAACATGGTAATTAGCGTACGACCGCTACCCTTCCCATTGGCTAATCAGCATATCCTTATGCAAATTAACTGTCAGCCAAGATGGCGGCCGGCAGCCAGGCAGCTGGAAGCAAACATGAGGCTTGCTTGCTCCAGTGACTGCAGACTCCAACGTTCCCCCCCTGACTTGCCGGCCTCTGAGCTGCAACTCTAAGAAACTTTGTAACAAATATAGAAGCTAAACAAAACCCCAGAAACCAGCTTTCAGCCAGCCGGGATCTCAGAGCTGGAGTTATACATTGTTTCGATTATAGAACGCAATCAGCAGCGGAAGCCTCAGAGCTAGAGCCAGAGCTAAAGCTGGCCCAGAATAAAAAGAAAAAAAAAAGAAAAAAAGGAGCAGTTGGGAGCTTCAGTCA
>JAWPEG010000011.1:103314534-103373581 GCA_035771395.1 Myotis vivesi
TATATTATATTATATTATATTATATTATATTATATTATATTATATTATATTATATTATACTAGAGACCTGATGCACAAAAATTTGTGCACTCGGGGGGGGGGGATCCCTCAGCCCGGCCTGTGCTCTTTTGTAGTCTGGGACCCCTCGGGGGATGACAACCTGCTGACTTAGGCCTGTTCCCCAGGGGATTGGGCCTAAGCTGGCATCAGACATCCTTCTGGCAGTCTGGGAGCCCTTGGGGTATGTCCATTTGCCAGCGGGGAGCAGGCCTAAGCTGCAGTCGGACATCCTTAGCGCTGCTGAGGAGGCAGGAGAGGCTCCCACCACCACCGCTGTACTGGCAGCCATCAGCCTGGCTTGTGGCTGAGCAGAGCTCCCCATGTGGGAGTGCACTGACCACCAGGGGGCAGCTCTTGCATTGAGCGTCTGCCCCCTGGTGGTCAGTGTGTGTCATAGTGACCAGTCATTCCCAGCCGTTCTGCTGTTAGGGTCAATTTGCATATTACCTTTTTATTATATAGGATAGAGGCCTGGTGCATGGGTGGGGGCTGGCTGGTTTGCCCTGAAGGGTGTCTCGTGTCAGGGTGGGGGTCCCGCTGGGGTGCCTAGCCAGCCTGGGTGAGGGGCTGAGGGCCGTTTTCAGACTGGCCACACCTCCTTCAAGGTGGGGGTCCCCGCTGGGGTGCTTGGCCAGCCTGGGTGAGGGGCTGATGGCTGTTTGCAGGCTGGCCATGGCCCCACAGCTACCCAAGCTCCCAGTGGAGGCTGGCTGGAATCAGGTATCTGGGATTTATTTAGCTTCTATAATTGAAACTTTGTTGCCTTGAGTGGAGTTCACAGCTGGCCAGGGCAGGCGGGAAGCTTGGCTTCCTCCATCGTCAGGGCAACCAAGCCTCCTGCTTGCTCCAGGTCCTTGGCTGCCAGCCACCATCTTGGTTGGGTTAATTTGCATATAGTTGCTCTGATTGGTTGATGGGCATGGCTTGGGGCATAGTGGAGGTGTGGTCAATTTTCATGTTTCTCTTTTATTAGCTTAGATTATATTATTTACATTATATTATATTAATTATATTATTATATTCCAGGAAGCAGAAATGCATTAAACTTCCTGCAGAAGGTATCAGGTCGTGTAGTTAACAATGGAGCTGGGCTTTCTGTGGTTGTTACATTTCTGTGCTGATTTCCTGGCTGTGGGCACTTTGAGATTAACATTCCTCAAAGGGGGAAATGTTGCCGTCTGCGGAGTGCCCGGCGCTCATGAATAATACACCGATACTTCCCAGCCAGCACCTGCATTCCCATCAGTCACCTCTGTCTCTGAGGTGTGCACTCACGCACCTGCTACATAATTTAACTATAGGACCACCCGATGAGTAATGAGCACATAAAGTCACAATATCTGTAATTGAAAAACTGAAATTCTAAGAAGTACTTTTTTCTTTTGTAGATGTCTTCCATGTCCATTTTAAAATCCTGAGTTTTAGTATAAGAATTAAGTATTCTCACCCTAGCCAGTTTGGCTCAGTGGATAGAGCATCAGCCTGTGGACTGAAGGGTCCTGGGTTCGATTCCAGCCAAGGGCACATGCCTGGGTTGCAGGCTTGATCCCCAGTAGGAGGCTTGCAGGATGCAGCTGATCAATGATTCTCTTTCATCATTGATGTTTTTCTCTCTCTCCCTGTCCCTTCCTCTCTGAAATCAATAAAGAAATATATATTTTTTAAAAAAGAATTATATTTTCTTTAGCTCTTCCATCTGTGTAAAATTCACTGTGGCCCATTCATGCCAGCAATGAGGGCCCACATGGCAAACTTGAGATAACACATCTTCTAGTTGGATAGTCACATTGAAACATGAAATGATTTGGCTGAATTAAAAGTTATAAATTCTGAAGACATGTAGCTTTATACACTTATTAGGGCATATCTATCTTAAGTAGATTGTATAAGCTTGCTTAAAAATATTACCTAAAATTTTAACATTGTTTTGTTTAAATTGTCTTAATTACAAAGCAAACATTTTTGTATAACAAATTTAAACAAAGGAACAGCAAAGAAATACCAATTTAAAACCTTCCTACTACCTGGAAGGAAAATTGTCCTTTTCTAACACACCCCCTCCCCCAACTCATGTAAGGACACACATGACTTTTAAACCCACACGTGTTCAAGACTTTTGATAAATTGAGTTACATTATTTTTTTAATTCGTCTTCAAAAATGACCAATAAGAGAATGATTCGGCAAGCCACAGAGTGGGAGAAAGTATTTGCAAGACTTCTATCTGATAACATGTTCGATGAGGAATATACGAAGAACCAAAATAAATCAACAAGAAAAAGAGAAATAATACATGAGGGAAAAGGAGAAATAGGATTTATAATCCAGGTGGTGCCATAGGCTAAGGGATTCAGTGATCTGAGACCTCTGAGAAAGTTATCAGAAGTTCCCCAGAATTTCTCCGACAGAGGGGGGCCTGAGTCATTTATCATCAGCCTCATGCTCTTAGTCGGAGGGTTACAGCGGGGCAGGTGGGATTAGCTGACCCACACTTGTTCACGGGGCGGGGGGGGCGGGGGGGAATAGCTCACTGGGTGATGGAGAAGCTCAGGGAAGGATGTGGAGAGGCGCATGGCCCACCCGAGGGATGGCAGTGAGCGAGGTGGCCCTGTCCCTCCCAGCCACCGCTCCAATCAGAGCCTGGGATGCAAAGCTTGGCCCCAAAGAAACCATCATCCATTTCTGAGCGAAGGTGCAGAGGAGGGAACCACTGGGACGCTCATGCTGGGCTTCTCTGAAACTGGGCAACCCTTACAGTTTTTTCCCGTTGGGCCAGGCCAGCCACCATGATCCAGGCTGTGCAGGGCGATGCCTGTATTGCACCACTTCCTTCTCCTTCACATGAATTTTTACCACGCCTTGTATTTATTATGCATCGTCAGAGTGGCAGAAAAAATTCTGGGTGAAATTTGGACTTCAGACGAAAGGGGGTGAATGGTTCTGAGCAGTCATATAAGCTGGCATTTAATATTTGGTGGTTTAAAAGGCATTGTTTAATTTATTTTAATGATTCTCTAATATTACTAAATTCAGACCAGAAAGCAATTAGGACTGAAATAATATATCAAAGATCACATAGAGATAGACGTGCGTTCTTATTTCTCAGACATAGTAGACAAAAGAATTCTGAGGACAGCAATAATCCGAGAAGAATAAATCATTTAAAAATGTTATGAAAGTCTCAAGCATAAATGAAAAATTTTTCAGTGATGAAAAGCCCTCAATAACATTGATTGATCCACATTTTTAAGGGCAAAACAGCCATATTTCACCAGGGCGTTTGGACGTTGATAAATGGGTCCCACGGAAGCCTTGCTGGTGAGCTGCCCACCCGGGCCACTCTGAGTGGGGCCCGTGGCGAGAATTTACGGCCGTCACCCGAGATGCAGGGCTCATCCTTTTATTTATGGGAGAAGTGCCTGGAATACTAGCAAAGTCATAAACGGGGAATTTAATCATAAAAAGGTAGTTGCAATTTAATCTCAGGCTTTCCTTAAAGTAAACATCAGACAAAAAATGTTGGGGACATGATTACCAGTAACATCTTTCGGTTTTATGGCTTAATAATTAATTTTATAAAAGTGAAATCTGCAAGGACCTAAAGGACTTAACGACCTAAAGGAGTCAATTAGGACCATGGTGGTGGTGGGGGGGGGGGGATCAGGAGAAGCTCAGGGTACATATTTCCAGTGAGAAATCTACACGATAGTTTCCAGGGAGCAGAGCTAAGTACCACTCCCCGGATCATTTTCCTTCGTGATAGTGTGAATCGATGTGGAAACAGATGCCGGAACAAAGTCCGAGGGAGCATAGAATTGATTTGTCTGTGAAAGTTAGATAAGATACTGGAAACTTTACCCTTCCTTGAAGGTTAACTTGTGCTTGAATAAGATCCGAACATTATGGAATTTACGCTTATTTTCCAAAATCATTTATAAACTTCAACAACAAAAAATATTTAAAATAAAGTGATGCTATTAACTAAATATATATATATATATATATATATATATATATATATATATATATGTATATAACGGAATTATTTACTATTAGTAGGGTCTATACCAAGAAACAACTAAGAATAGCGTTTCAATAAAAATAAAATTTAAACAGAAATGGAAACAAATTAGCTTTTAGATATAAAACAAAAAATATTAATTCTAATCTTGGCCGGTGGCTCAGTTGGTTAGAACATCATCCTACACACGATGCACCGAAAGGTTGCAGATTCGATTCCTGGTCAGGGCACATACCTAGGTTGTGTGTTTGATTTCAGGTCAGGGTGTGTGCTGGAGGCAACATCTAGACCAGCGCTTCTCAACCTGTGGGTCGTGACCCCTTTGGAGGTCGAACGACCCTTTCCCAGGGGTCGCCTAAGACCATCCTGCATATCAGATATTTACATGACGATTCATCACAGTAGCAACATGACAGTTATGAAGTAGCGACGAAAATAATGTTATGGTTGGGTCACACCATGAGGAACTGTGTTTAAAGGGCCAGAAGGTTGAGAACCACTGATCTAGATGTTTCTCGCATCAAAGTCTCTCTCTCTCTCTTCCTTCTCTCTCTCTCTTCAATCAATAAAAACATACCTTGGGGCAGTGGTTCCCAACCTTCCTAATGCCGCGACCCTTTAATACAGTTCCTCATGTTGTGGTGACCCCCAATTTCACTGTTACAAATTGAACATAATTAAAACACAGTGATTAATCACAAAAACAATATGTAATTATATATGTGTTTTCCGATGGTCTTACGTGACCCCGTGAAAGGGTTGCAACCCACAGGTTGAGAACCGCTGCCTTGGGGTGAGGATTAAAAATATATATTTATTCTAATCTTGCTGTATGGAGACAGTATTCTTTGTTATGAATACACAAAAGACATGGAATGCTATGTGTAATGAAAAAAATGGTCTATAATTAAAATAAGAAAATAATTGTACATAGATAAGGTCTTATATATTTATTCATTTTGCACTCATTTTTTAAATTTTTATAATTTATTGATTGATAGTAAATACCATGATGTAAAATATTTTTAATATCTTCTTTGGTGAAGTGTCCAAATTTTCTGCTCCTTTTAAAAATGAATTGTTTATTTTTCTTACTAGAGACCCAGTGCACAAAATTCGTGTGGGTGGGGTGTTGTCCCTCAGTCTGCCTGCACCCTCTCTAATCTGGGGCCCTTTGGGGGATGTCCGATGGCTTTAGGCCTGATCGGACTATAGGATCAGGCCTAAAGCAGTCAGACATCCTTCTCACAATCCGGGATTGCTGGCTCCTAACCGCTCACCTGCCTGCCTGATTGCCCCTAACAGCTCCCCTGCTGGCCTGCTTGATACGTAACTGCTCCCCTGCCGACCCAATCACTCCCAACTGCCCTCCCCTGCCAGCCTGATCACCCACAACTGCCCTCCCCTGCCGGCCATCTTGATGTGACCATCTTGTGGTGACCAACTTGTGACAATGTCGTGTGATGCCACCTAGGCTTTTATTATATAGGATTGAATTTTGAGAAAATTTTTTTAAAATGTTTTTTTATTAATTTTTTTTATTTTTTTTAGAGAGAGGAAGGAAGAGGGATAAAAAGATAGAAACATCGAGGGGAGAGAAACATCGATCGGCTGTTCCCTGCATGTCCCACTCTGGGGATCAAACACACAACCTGGGCATGTGCCCTGACCAGGAATCAAACTGTGACCTTCTGGGTCATGGTTTGCAGATGGCCATCTTCTGGTTGTATCTTTTCACAGCAGAGAACAGAGAGTACAACCTGGTTCATGGTGCATTTTGAGCATTTTTATGCACAGATACAAACAAGTCCTTTAACAAATATATAACATGAAAATATTTTCTTTCAGCCTGTGACTTACCTCTTATTCTCTTCATAGTCTTTCTTTAAAAAAAAGTATCTTTACTATTGAAAGGGTTACAGATGTCCCCCTTTTTTCCCCATTGATCTCCCTTCCTCCCCATTCCCGTCCTCTCCCCAGGCCTTCACCACACTATTGTCTGTGTCCATGGGTTACGCATATATGCATATAAGTTCTCTGGTTAATTTCTTCCCCCTTGCCTCTGGGGATCCTCAGTCTGTTGCACACTTCCGTGTCTCTGGACCTATTTTGTTTGTCCCCATGATGTGAAATTTTAAAAGACACAAAAAATAAAGTGAAATGCATTCGTAGTCACCAAATACCTCAGATGCCAAATTCTCCTGCCTAAATCTATTGTCATAAAATCAGAATTCAGGAATAATCTATATATATAAAAGGCTAAGCAACTGTCCAACTGACTGACTGTCTGGTAGGTATGACATGCATTGACCACCAGAGGGCAGACACTCAATGCAGGAGCTGCTGAGCGACAGCAACTTTGCAGAGTGCCCTCTCGCACTCCAGGACCCCTTGGGGGATGTCGGACTGCCAGTTTCAGCCCCATCCCCGCAGGCCAGGCCAAGGGACCCCACCTGCCAGAGGGAACCCACTCACTCTGCAGACACCCTTTGAGCATCGGTGCTGCCCCAGGTTCGGCCAACCTGGGAGGGACTGTGAGAGGTTGGCTCCAGGGCATGTCCAGCCCATCTCGCCCAGTCCCACCCCGCTTGCCACCTTCTAATTAATTTCCATTCAATGTGCAAGAATCCGGGCACTGGGCCTCTAGTAATAAATATAAAAATGTATTGCTTATGCTTTATAAATTATCTACATATACACAAGAAAAGAACTGGGAGAAGAAGAGAAACATTATAATTTTGCCGGGAAAGATACAGCTAACGATGCATTTGGACATTAGTAAGAAAACACCCACATACATCTGGATCTTAAAAGTTTTAGGTAACCCCAAGAATGACAAAATAACATATATTGTATATAATAAAATTTAAAAATTGAAAGAAAATCCAGTCTATCAAATAAGAAAAAAAGGGGAATGAAGAAAAAAAGAAAGAAAACTCCCAATACAATTGTTGACATAAGGCCTACATTGATTCTAATTATAATAAATATTCATGGGTTAAAACTTACTAACAAAAGGAAAGAGAATCTCGGATGGATGACGTAAGACGTTGCTCAAGCAACAACAAATTGTTACATAGTTCTGATTGGCTCTAGTGAAGAAGTAACACCTGCTCTAGGCTTACAAGACATCCCAGGGGGTGGGAAATAGAACTGACATGAATTCAGGTGCCTTCCATCTCAGTGAAGTTTCTAGATGCCCAGAGGAGTGGGATGTCAACATATTTCCTTCAAGATGAAGGATACATGGTTACAGCTGGTCCTACTACACCTACTACAACCAAGAAAGAGGTACAACGCCTGATGAGGGGACCTCTGTGGGTTTTAGCAGCAACCTCTTCCTCATGGGGGTGTGTTACTTTGGCCTCCTAATTGAGGGACATGGAAAACTAGGTCAGGATGCTATTTGGAGCCTCTGGCACCCCCTCATCAGGTGAACTTCAGTAAAAACTCACAGGAATTTGGAGCAAGGCTGGGCCATCCTTTCTATGTAACTACAGTGGGGCCTTGACTTAAGAGTTTAATTCCTTCCGTGACAGAGCTCGTAACTCAAATTACTCGTATGTCAAATCAACAGTGAATGAATAAGACACGTGATGCTGGGCTGATGTGGTGGCGTTCACTGTTTCGTTCGCTGCGCCAACTAGCGGTGGGGTGTCTGAAGCTGGCTCGTAACCCGAATTTTAGCTCGCGACTCAAAGCAAAAAATCGGCCGAGAGACGGCTCGTATCTCGAAAAACTCAGTCGGGACACTCGTAAGTCAGGGCCCCACTGTTCCCTCCTGAGAAACCGTTCTTGATCTGAGATTGGGCCTCAGTAGAGAGAAAGCTTAGCCGTGGGCCGCCAGCCTGGCATGGCCCACCATCACCTAGGAGCCACCTGACCCCTTAAGCCTTGAAGTTGGGCATGCACAGCAGCGCTCCATCACCCATGGAAGGCGTACCTATGAGCTTGGACCCTGAGCGCAAGTAAGTTCTGTGCTCAGCCCACATGCCCACGGTCTCCGTTCCGCCACTCCACCGTCTCTCTCCCAGTGTCTCAGCTCAGATGGCGATAACAGACTATCACAGGCTGGGTGGTTAAATAACAAAGAGATTTCTCTCACAGTCTGGAGGCCAGGATGTCCGAGACCAAGGTGTAGGCAGGTTTGGTTCAGGTGAGCGCCTGCTTCTTGGCCCGCAGATGGCCGTCTTCTGGGTGTATCATTGCACAGCACGAAACAGAGAGCACGACCAAGCCGACCGCTCTCCTTACAAGGGCATCAATCCCGTTCCTGAGGGCTGCACACTCCAGATCTCCCTGCCTCCCACCGCCATCACAAAGGGGCTTGTGATTTCAACATTTGAATCGTGTTGAGACACGAACATTCATTCCGAGGCCCCCAGCCTGCGCCTCCGGCCTCTGGGGGAATGCCTTCGGTCTATTGACTGGGAAGAGAAACCTGGGTGCGGATTACAGAGGGTTCTGCACGGTGTGCGGGCTGGACCCACCGGTGCACACCCCGGGTGCTGGAGCCACTTTCCCTGACCCTGAAGGAAAGGGATCCCCTGAGGAGGATAGAAACTCAGGCAGCCTGTGGGCTCAGGTAAGTTTTTATAGGGACAGAAACCTGAAAACATAAGGGGACTTAGAGAGTCAAAAGTAGATGAAGAAAATGATCCTGGGAAATGTTGTCGCTTAACCAAGATCACAAAGGAACGTACCTTAAACTCCTCCCCATTTTTATTTTATTTTATTTATTTTTTACTAAAATTCTAGGTGGACTTCTTCGTAGGTTTTCATGGAAACCGTTGTCTTTCTGGGGCCCTAAGCAGCAGGAATAAATGGAGACACGGCTGTTATCAGGGTATTGATCTCCAACGGGTGACTGCACACAGCCGCGACGCTTTCAACAAGATCCAGGTGGCTTTTCTGCATTAGCCATGAGGTGTCAGGACACGTGAAACAATGACAGCAGCATTAATACATCACCTCGGGTGGCAGGAGAAATAAGAAAGCTATCGATTTCATAACATCTTTAAAATCGGGCATAAATCGTGGTCTCATAAAGCAGGTGACATATTTATTTTTTTCAAAGCGGGCGTTTCACGTGATTTATGGACCGCTGACATGACATGTTCCACTGTCCACCTCTGAGATTGAAGAGTGGGGAGAGAGCTTCCATTCCAGGATGATCACCCAAGCGGGGGGCAGGTGATCGCCCCTGGTGTTTAAACGTTTAAAGGAAAGACCGCAGGGATGTTAAAGAAAAATAACAGCTACAGGTGCACATTACATCTTGAAATTAGGGGAGAAGGTTGCCCACGGAACTGCCACATAATGAAGTAAATATCTAATTATTTCTGTAAACTATCGCCATTGGTTGAAGCCCCTTTATTCAGACCATTTCATCGAAACAACAAAACCCAAAGACAAGTTGAGCTGGGCATCAGCCCTTTCTCGGCATCACATAAAATCCAAACACAAGCTCAACACAAAGAGAAAGAGCAAATATCAAGATCACTTTATTTATTTTTAATATATTTTATTGATTTTTTTACAGAGAGGAAGGGAGAGGGATAGAGAGTTAGAAACGTCAATGAGAGTGAAACATCGATCAGCTGCCTCCTGCACGCCTCCCACTGGGGATGTGCCCGCAACCAAGGTACATGCCGCTGACCGGAATCAAACCTGGGACCCTTCAGTCCGCAGGCCGACACTCTATCTATCCACTGAGCCAAACCGGTCAGAGCAAGATCATTTTACACAAAACCAAATAAAAAGCAGGCTAATGAAGACCATCTGGTAGAGTCACATGGAGATAACATGCCTGTGGTGTGTATACGGTTAGTACCTGGCGATACGTGATTCGTCTTGGGTTCCTGTAGGAAAATAAAGGACTAGATGTAAATGCAGCAAATGCTAGAGCGTGTGAAGGAGGCTATGGTGACCACTGTTTCTACAGAGTCAGGTGTTGAGGGTGACGACATGCACCGATGGGAAAACACAGGCAGAAACCAGCTGCGGAGAAGGTGACATCAGAGCTGGAGGGTGGCTGCTCTCCTCCCTCTGCCTTGATGTCAGGCGGGAGGTGTCCAGGCTGAGCCTGTGTCCCGGGTGCACTGAAGGGAACGGAGATGACACCTCGCCCATCACTCCCTCCTGCGTCTGCTGAGCGAGGGCCTGAGGGAGGGCCGGGGTGAGGCCTGCAGGCTCCCTCGGGCACCTTCACAGGGGATCTGTGGCAGTTTGTTCCTGGTTCCATTTAGTGAGCATCCAAACAATGAGAAGGCGTATTGAGAGAACTGACCTAGTCATGAATTTTGGAGAATAATTCTGTACAGATGTGTCTTTCTTTAAAAAAATTTTTTATTGACTAAGGTATTACCAATGTGTCTTTATCCCCCCCATTGTCCCCTCATCCCCCCAATCCCACCCTCACCTGTTTTTTTTTAACCTTTATTGTTGAAAGTGTTACATGTGTCCCCCTTTTCCCAGTGACCTCTCCCAGCCCACCCCTGCCCCTACCCAGGCCTTCACCCCCTCTTGGGCCATGCATATGTGCATACAAGGTCATTGGTTGATCTCTTCCCACCCGCCCACCCTCCCCCGCCTTCCATCTGAGGTTTGACGGTCTGTTCCATGCTTCTCTGTCTCTGGGTCTATTTTTGTTCATCAGTGTATGTTGTTCATTAGGTTCCACATGTGAGTGAGGTCATGTGATGCTTGTCTTGCTCCGACTGGCTTATTTCGCTCAGCATCATGCCCTCCGGGTCCCTCCATGCTGTTGCCAATGGTAAGAGTTCTGTCTTACAGCTGCGTGGTGTTCCATGGTGTAGACGGACCACAGCTTTCTAATCCATTCGTTGACTGACGGGCAGGGAGGCTGTTCAGATGTGAGTCTTGACAGAAGCAGACACGGACTAGGTAAGAAGGGAAGCCAGCCTTTAGCGTGATGGCAGCACCAGAGACAGACGTCCTCCGACAGGTGGGCCTCCTGACACATTGAGGTGAAGGTGTGGGGGGTGAAGACGGGGGTGGGGACCGGGGACACACCACAGACTCCCACACTTTTAGAGCCGAGGAGCCCAGAGGAGAAGGTCCTCCAACTTCCTGATTCCCCTTCAGGCAAAGCTGACGGCCCAACAGTGAAGGGTCCTGCTATGGGCATGGGCAAAGCTCAGGTGCGGGTGCCAAGTGTAACTTTACTCACACCCCCCCCCCCCGGGTGGTTGGCAGGCCACCTGAGGTTTGCACACCGTGGACAGGTGGCTTCTTAAGGTTTTGTTTTTAATAAAGTCTAAGAATAAGCCTCTGATGAAACGTGGTTCCCACATCATGTTAAAAGGGAAATATTAACTCCATGTATTTTTGGAGATGCATGTATTTCACTCAATGTCAGTAACTCGGAGAAAACAAACACCTCCTCTCCCAGTTTGGAGCCATATGGTTTGTTCTCGCTGCACAGCTGTGGGGATGGGAATAGCTGGCTTGTGGGGATAGGGAGGGGATAGGGAGGGGGACAAGGAGGGGGACAGGTAGGGGGACAGGGAGGGGGACAGGGAGGGGGACATCATGGGGGATGGGGAGAGGGACAGGGAGGGGGAGAGGGTGAGGGACAGGGAGGGGGACAGAGAGGGGACAGGGAGGGGGACAGGGAGGCAGGGAGGGGACAGGGAGGGGGACAGCATGGGGGATGGGGAGAGGGACAGGGAGGGGACAAGGAGGGGACAGGGAGGAGGACAGGGAGGAGGACAGCATGGGGGATGGGGAGAGGGACAGGGAGGGGGGCAGGGAGAGGGGCAGGGAGGGGCAGGGGGAAATGCAGCCTTTTCAAGCAGAGTTTTCAGCAATGACATCTTGTCTCATCAGCACAGGGAGGAGCTTCTATTTTGAGATGCTTCCTTGGTTGCTGGGGGCGTGTTGAGACGGAACCTATTTTCTCCCCAAAGAGAACATTTCTGGGGAGACAGCTTGTCTCACCTGCGGAGGAGCTGCCCCTCCTGAGCTGTCTGCTGACAGCACGCGCCCCTCTCCGCAGATGGGAACATTCAGACCTGGGCGCTTCATTCCTCAGGAGGCTTCTGTCAGGAGCCAGTGATTTAACTGTTCAAGTCCCATTCCTTACGGAACCCAGATGTTGTCCCTAGAAAAGTCAGGTTCCTGCCCGGCCAGCATGGCTCAGTGGTTGAGTGTTGACCTATGAACCAGGAGGTCACGGTTCCATTCCTGGTCAGGGCACAAGCCCGGGTTGCAGGCTCCATCCCCAGTGTGGGGCGTGCAGGAGGCAGCTGATCCATGATTCTCTCTCATCATTAATGTTTCTCTCTCTCTCCCTCTCCCTTCCTCTCTGAGATCAATAAAAAATATATATATTTAAATAAATAAAAGCAAATGACCACTCAGAGTGTCCCAGGAGATGCCGCCGTGAAGCTAACGACACTTACTTGTTCCCAAAAAACAAATTGTAAGGATATTAACCCTGAACCCAGGAGCATCCCGTTTACAACAGAATCGAAAAAGGTCTGAGTGCCCAGCGAAGGAAACAATGCTTTATGTTTAACATGTGACGTGGGAGAAGGATAGGGTTGGAAAAGAAACAAAAAGTAAAAACCAACTGTACAGGGAGATGACCTAGCACCATCATGAGATAGTGACGCTGAGGGGCACCCGTAAGTCACACACGCACACACACACACATGCACACGCACACACATACACACATGCACACACATGCGCACACGCACCCCACAGGATGGAACATCTACATTCAAACCAGTCCAGAGTCAGGAATCCACCAACATATGACATGTGACACACACGTGCCCATACCTCATTAGTGAGAAGTTCATCACATGACCGGCAATTGCCCAGCTCTGTCACAGTCGTCACATGACCGACGATTGCCCAGGTCTGTCGCAGTCACATGATAAACTATTAGCATCATAGAGAAGTGCCATCATTATCACCGTCACAGAGGATAATGAGTAAAATACAGGAGTTGATCATCCCTGAGAAAAAGGGCCGGTGATGTAATTGAAGAGGTTATGTGACCGCAGAGGCGGCTTAAAACAGGTTGGTAATATAGCAGGTGGAGGTCTGTTAATTTTGCTATTAACATAAATGGTGTATATGTGTTATGACATGTAAAATAACATCGACTCTTCTACGTTAATTCACGGTGCGCACACACACACACACACACACACACGGGTTTCCCTCAGGACAGGCACACGCCTTTGTCAGCCGCACGAGCAGGTAGGCGTGTGACATGGCTGTCAGCTGAGTGGCTCTGTGTGCAGCCGCCACACACGAGGTCACGCCTTCCTCCCTCGGAAGGCAGCCCAGGCCCCCGACCGTGGGGACAGGCGGGTGGCATCAGACCTGCCCCTGTGCTCCAGGCTGTCATGTTTCCGAGCTCCCAGTAGGGTCTGCTGGGACCTGGTCACCTTCATCGCCCCCCCGGCCCCCTCTGACCTTCCTCTCCCCTCAGCAGTTAAACCACAGGGCACCCCAGTCCATTCCCACACCCGTGTCTCCACCCCGCAGCCAATTTCCCAGAAAAGCACCCCGAAAAAGAGGGCGGTGGCTAAGGCCTGCAGGATCTGTTCACGGAAACATAATCAATTGCTAGATGAAGCCTTGCACAACAGATTGGAAATGTTTAATGACAAGTTATTTTTTTAAATATGGTTTTTATTGATTTCAGAGAGGAAGGGAGAAGGAGACAGAGAAACATCAATGGTGAGAGAGAATCATGGATCGGCTGCCTCCTGCACGCCCCACACTGGGGATTGGCCCACAACCTGGGCCTGTGCCCTGACCGGGAATCCAACCGTGACCTCCTGGTTCCTAGGTTGACCCTCAACCACTGAGCCACACGGGCCAAGCTTTAATGAAAAATTATTGATGATGTCATTGTTAGGTTAGGTGGCTCAGGAGGCGGCGCAAGAAATAGAGAGTCCAGTGAATCAGAAAAGAAAGGAAAGGAAAAGGTTTTATTTCTGCGTCCCCAGAAGACCCAAGTACCCCCAAAGACAGGGCACGTGGATTCACACCAACAAGGAGGGGGGCACTTTTTTTTATACTGCGGTTGGGTGAGGGGCAGGGACATGAGCTAAGGTATTCAGTTGAGGAAGTTTCAGCTGCAGGGGAGTCAGCCAGCTATTCAGGAATGAGTCAGTATCTGTGTGGGGGTCGGTGTTGACTCAGGGAGAAGCCGGTATCTGTGTCTGGCATGCTGATCTGTTAGACATGCCAGGGGGCGTCCATTGTCTCATCATACGTCTGCATGTATCCAATCCTGGGTTCTCTCCGACCTAACATCCATGATTATTTTTTGGTTTTCATGACAATGCAAGAAGAGGGTTTTATTTTTCAAGTACTTTCCTATTTAAAATTTTGTTTGCAGAACCAAGAAAAAAATCTAATAAATTTCAGTCTCCCATAGAAATCACAGGTATCACAGCTAAATTATTAATTCCCCAAAAGTGTTAAAATGCAAGGCGGTTTGGAGGGAGGAAGAGGCGCCAAATAAATCAATAGTGATTTTAATAAAGGAGAAGCCTGTAGGTGCTAAATCTGTCTGCATCTGATCTGAATTGCAGTTACCTGTCAAAAATCCATCCATCAGCCCAAGCCCCAAACAAACATCTTCCCAGCGGCGCTCGCGGGGAGCGACTCCGCATGGTAGAGCGTCCTCCTGGCTCACAGCGTCCCTGAGAAGGACAGGAATCCTTGGGAACCTTGCAGCATAGCTCAGCAATGACCTTTCAGGTGAAAAAATCCTGGTTCACATCATTTATGTCATGACATCATGCTTTATGCATAAACCATCCAATCATAAATGAATGGCTCGGTTCCCATTATTTCTAATAGCAATCACCCTGTATTCCAGCGGTTCTCAACCTGTGGGTTGCGACCCCTTTGGCGGTCGAACGACCCTTTCACAGGGGTCGCCTAAGACCATCCTGCATATCAGATATTTACATGAGGATTCATAACAGTAGCCACATGACAGTGATGAAGTAGCAACGAAAATAATTTTATGGTTGGGTCACAACATGAGGAACTGTGTTTAAAGGGCCAGAAGGTTGAGAACCACTGCGGTATTCCAATACTTCAATGTTGTCCAGGAATCCATGGACATGTGTGCTTCGGCGATGGATCTGAATAAAACCTCCAGTAACATTCAATGAGGCTGCGTGCACACGAGAACACCGCTCCCCTCAGCGGCGTGACAACGGCTGTGTGTCTGCCTCAGACGCCAGGTCATCAGTCCCCCACAGCCGCCGTGTCACATGACTGTGCATCCCACTTCTCACCCGTGTGGATGAAAGGGGCCACATGCTAACCTGACTGGCTCAGGGGAGGCCTGCCTGGCGGCCTTGCAAACTCAGAGACCTAAAGTCACCACAAAGATAGCCTGAACTTAAAACTTGTTAAAATTAAAACGCATTCATGGTGGGTAGTCATGTCCTAGGCTGGCATCTTCCCTGACCTGACAAACATCAACTTTGATCTTAGCTGGGCCTGTTGTCTTTTTGCCTTTAGCAGAACATCCCTGTGGAATGTCAGGGTAACTTGTCACTTCCCTTTTTACAGACCCTCAGGGCACAGCCAATGCACCAGGGCAGAGACAACAAATTCCCTCATTGCTATTGTTATGGTGTTAATGACTGACTATTAACACCTATTTGTCCTGTAACCAACTATGAAAAGAAGCTTCCTCCCGCCTCCCTCATCTATCACCACTGGATTTCATGTGACTCACCTACATCTCCTCCTTTGATGGGAATTTATAAAACAAGATGTGAAACCACCATTCTCCGGAGCACCATCCCAATCCATTGAGGTTCTGCTTCTGGCCATTGTCGACAGTTTGGCTCAAATAAACTCACGAACATTCTTTATGGGCTTGAATGTTTCTCACATTGACACCATTGACAGAGGTAGAACCCTGGCTGGAGAAGGCATTTCTGAGAAAATGCAAGTATTTAAAAGATAGCAGTTCACTGATGTTTGTTTTATGCTCCTTACGTAGAAAATTCCATAATGCGAGTAGACAAGAATAGAAAACTTCTAAGAACTTTTTTTTTTCTTTTTAATACCTGTAAGCTATTGTTTTTCTATATTGAAAAGTACTACAGTTGCCCCATATGTTAACTGTGGGGAGATGTATGCATGTGTATGCGTGTGTGGGTTTTCTTGATTCAGTGAGTTGATTCATATAAATGCCTCGATAGAGTGAGCTTTTGGTGCCTTTACTGTTGTTATGTTTTTTATCCTTAGGCTCCCATATCAAATTGAATCCCAAAATATGGTGGTCAGGTCTGAGCTCTTTGTCTCATAAAACTGAAGAACGGATTCACGGACAAAATGGTGGAAGAAAACAAAATTAACTGGGGGGAAAACAGAGCTTAGGCAGGGTATACCGACTCTGCGCTGCAAGAAGGCAGCAGGTAGGGGGCCCACAGTGGGTTACTGCTTAGACGCCCTGTCTAGGGGATAGTCCTATACTCTGCTAGCTTCTGACTGGTCCCTTCAAGGAATTCTGCAACATCCAATTATATCAACGTTCAAGTTCTCGCCTGAGAGAGGACCCGATTGAGGACTGCCCACTTCAGGGACTTCAGGTTCGAGGTGACACCACTGTTCTCGACTGGCCTGGTCAAGGGTCAAGTTCTCTCTCCTCCTCCCCCCTTGCCCAGCTGGTCAAGTTTTCCCTGCCCAGCCAGGGTCCCTCCCCAACCTTAGGTGCTTTCTTTTTCTCATGTCTGCCTTCCCTTCCCCCTACCTCCACGTGGGCCCTGCCCCTGACTGCCTACCTACCTCTTTTTCTATCTCCTCAAATTTTAGCTTCTGCACTTTATTCTTCGGGAATTCACGTAAGTCTTGTCCAGCCCCATCAAAGAGAAAACTGCCCTGGACAGAGTGGACCAGGCGAGGCAGGCTTCTTGCATGCCTGTGCCCCTGGAGGATGGACTTGGGGGATGCTGAGTGCTGGCTCTGGAAAAGCCCAGAGGGTATGGGCGGGGCTGGCCTACAGGATGGGCCATGGGGAGCTCATTGTCACTCTCACTGTCCCACAGGCACTGGGAGTGGAGGCCCAGCCTCCTTGGATGGTTGTATTTCAAAGGAGGAACCCAGATCCTTGAGAAAGTGGTCCCCAGGTTGTAACACTCGCAGAGGCTGGGAGGAGACTTACATCCCCAGGGAGCAGAGAATGAGTTCACATCTACAGTTTCTAAAGCTCATGCTTTGAGGAAAGAGCGTTCTAGGGGCTCTAGTCAGGAAGGAGCCCAAAGTTCCCGAAAGCTGGGGGACATGCAGGCCCTCCTGGGCAGCCTCGTGGGCAGGATGTCTGTGTAGAAGCAAAGATTCATCCAATCCAGCCTGAGAGAAGGACTTGTCCTTCCACGAATTACATTGGAGCAAGCCTGGAACTTAGAATAACTTGTGAACGTACTTGCATACTTTTCAAAGCAGAAAAATATCATTTACTGTAGATAAAACCAAAGTGATACTCAATAAACAATGTTTGCCAAGTGAGAAGTTCTCTGGTAAATTTAAACACCATCATCTGTGTTTATTTTTAAAGTATTTCAAAGTAAAAAACAAAACAAAACAAAAACATGATTCTTCTGTGTTTTCTCTCTCTCTCTCTCTTTTTTTTTAAAAGAAGAAGGAATGTCCCTGAAAAGAGATAAATGGCCCAGGAACCGCTAAAAAGTAAATAGAGCAAATATGAAAGTTAAAGCAAGGATTTTTTTCAAACTCCGGTGACAGATAAATTATGCCTTTGAAGCACATTCCATATTCATCTGATGGCAAAACTTAATGGAATGGTTGCTTAATGTTTATCTGGATAGAACCATGTGACGCTATTGCTGTAATGAGCTATTTTCCAGTCCTTTAATGGCCATCTAAGGAGCCGCGCTGATATCCCTAATAGATTTAAGATGATTAAATGGAGAAGAACAGCACAGGGCAAGCGATCCGGGAGCCCCTGAGCCGTCTCCTCGCTAATACAGTCATCAAGCTGATTTCTCCGGAAGCGGTGGCTGAATGTCAACAGGAAAGGTCAGACTAGGAGAGAATTCCAAGCTGCGTGTCCAGGCTTCGCTGGGCAACGTCTCTCAGGAGGGAGGAAGGCAACTCGGAAAAGGATAACCAGGGACATTCAGGTCTTCAAATGATGCCTTCAGAGCGGGGGTCTTCCCACCCTAATGGCTTAATGAATGAGAAATGCCATGGATCTGTGTGTTTTTTGGATAAGTAAGTTCAGACAAAATAATAATAATAATAATAAATAAATAAAACCTTTAAAAATGAGACTACAGCGGCATCAAGTACTTCCGGTTTTAATCTTTGATATTTTTGTGCCATTTGGTGGATATCTGAGTGAAAACAGATGTTGCATTTGGTGACATTGCCACTAAAGATGGGGTAAACATGGTGTCCGTAATAAAACCAAAAGCGAGTGTTAAATGCTGGTATGTTGAAATGCGCCCCTGCCTGGGCTCCTGGCTCTGGGGGTCCCCATGACCTTGGCATGACCCTGCACTGGCCCAGCCCTGCATGGACCCAGCGCCAGTGGAGGGAACCCTATGGGACCCCTGAGGGAGCCAGGGTGTGTCACTGGCATTTATCTGGGCCAGTGGTCGGCAAACCAAGGCTCGGGAAACCGCAGCTGACCAGCCACATGCGGCTCTTTGCCCCCTTGAGTGTGGCTCTTCCACAAAATACCGGCTCTTCCACAAAATACCGACTTCTGCGCATGGGCCACAAAGTTTCAATCACACTGTACATGCGCACCCGCACCTGGTATTTTGTAGAAGAGCCGCACTCAAGGGGCCAAAGAGCCGCATGTGGCTCTCGAGCCGACCACAGTTCTGGGCAACTGATTGCAGCCATGCTGGTTTAAAACAAACTGTACGTTTTTTCTAAAACAACCTTTAGGTAAGTAGACATAACTCAAAACAAAAAAGGAAGGTCTTTCCTCTCTGGGTTCCCCTGTAGACTACCCTTCATAAGGGGTCCGACAGCAACAAGAGAAGGCGCTGCCAGGTGCCCCAGTTAAAGCTGGCCTCTCTTTGTACTTACGATGACATCTTTTTTATTTATTTAATATATTTTTCTTGATTTTACAGAGGAAGGGAGAAGGAGAGATAGAAACATCACTGATGAGAGAGAATCGGCTGCCTCCTGCACGCCCCCTACTGGGGATCGAGGCCGCAACCCAGACATGTGCCCTTGACGGGAATCAAACCTGGGACCCTTCGGTCTGCAGGCCGGCGCTCTATCCACTGAGCCACACCAGCTGGGGCTAAGATTACATCTTTAAAGGAAGACTCCAACACCTTGTCTTAATGATAACTATAATCTGGACTATCCCTGTGCAAACGGTATGTTTGAAAAGGACAATTACTCTTTTCTGGTCTGATTCAATAGTGCCCCTTTGAGGGCTAGAAGGGTTACCTGTGGGCTTGCTTCCTGATCCCTCCCCCCCTCCCCGGGAGAGCTGCCCACAGCTACCCCTCTGCTGTCTGGGAAGAACACGCATGATCATGCGTGTGTTTCTCGCTCAGGAGGGTTTGACCTCATTCATGTCATTTTTGAAGTAGATAGGGTATTCTACACCTGGAGAGAGGAAACGGAGCCTTGACAACTCATTCAAGTTCATGTTATTTCCAAAAGCAACTGTCCTGGGTGATGATGACTTTTCGAAGCTGTTAAATTATAGAAAAATGCACAGTTTAATACAGAACAGTTCAAGCAAGTGGAATAATAATTCTCAATGCCAACAAGGAGTAATTTTCACAGTGAGTTATTTGACAGTTTAAAACATTATATTTAATGTTTTTTTCACAAAATATTTGTCATTAGAGAACAGACTTTATCCTAGACTATGTATATCCCAACAGACTATCTAGCCTATCTTATGGGTAATAAGTTACTAAGTTATTGAAGTAAAGTATTGTTATGGGAATTAAGTAAAGTCGATGACTATAACCTACATCATAGTAATGTCGATTAGTTATACAATGTTTTAAATATGTCCTTTCAACTTTATTTCAGAATAGCCACTGGGATACTAGGTATACAACTATGCCCAGGAATATAACTCTATCAGTGGTTCTCAACCTTCTGGCCCTTTAAATACAGTTCCTCATGTTGTGACCCCCAACCATAAAATTATTTTCGTTGCTACTTCATAACTATAATGTTGCTACTGTTATGAATAGTAATGTAAATATCTGATATGCAGGATGGTCTTAGGCGACCCCTAGGAAAAGGTCGTTCGACCGCCAAAGGGGTCGCGACCCACAGGTTGAGAACCGCTGCTCTATATACATGTGTAATTACTATCATGTCACACATACTGTTTGTTTTTTGTTTTTTTGTTTTTGTTTTTTTGCAAGTGTACTGTGTTTCTCCTGTCCTTTGTGCAGCTGACTAAAGTCCCCAGACACCCATAAGGTGTAAATGAATTGATACGCTTTTGAGACAGGATTGTCCTGTGACATGGTGTAGCTGGCGTGTGCAGCATATTGGTTAATTCAACATTTAAGCTTTAAAGGACATGATGTTGACTTGGTCCTGTAGAGACTAGAGCAGCGGGCTGGGCTGCCTCTGATTTCTACAGCTGTTTCCCTCGGCAGCTGTAGTGACTTTTTCTTCTTCTCTTTCTGATGTTTAATATTTTTATCGTTTATTCATTAGATGAGAGTGAGAGTCCATGACAGGCCAATGTCTGAAGGAAACCGGCTTTCTCTCTCCTAAGACACCCCCTGCCGGGTCCATTGACCCAACAATTGATGGAATTTTGCCCGTGACTTCAATTCCAGCGCCGAGGAGCAAATTCATCACACCATTCAGTTCCAGAGCCCTGCCCTCCACGTGTGGCTTCGGGGTAATCTGGTGGAAAATGGAGAGCGGACCCTTTGGCACAGGCATAGCGCTGCCATTTTAAATTTAAAGAGAGTAATTTTGAGTATAATTGCACGAGGCAGGCTAGAAGCAGGACACCACCATTGAAATATTGAGGACTGTGTCGTTCTTAAAAAGTAAGCCATATATTTGGACCTTGAAATACCGAAGGCATGAGGACACACAAGATCTTATTACACAGCCAAAGGCAATTTCACTTGCAGTGCACGCCCGCATCTCACCCAAGCGCTTTCTAAATAAGTGAGGCGAAACATCAAAAACACCTTGAAATAAGAGTCCAAAGGATATGGAAGTAATTTAATCTGAAAGGTAAAAAGATAAGAACACCTCCAGCAACATTTACAGATCAAATATCAGAGGTTAACGTTTTTAAAGATACTTTAAAATTAAAAATGCCACAATATGTTAAAAGTAATAAACATTCTAAGCACACGTGTCATATCGCTGCCAATTAGTAAAATGCTTTGCAGGTCTCTGAATACTTAACGTTACATAAAACCGATGAAAATGTATTTAGGAGGTTAACACAGGGCATGTCAGATCATTCATCAGAGCATCTGTAAGCTTCAAAGAAATAATTTTTAAAACTTCACATCCCTATGTTAAACAGCTCTGATTCCTCATGTGGTGAAACATTGGTGACAAGCCATTAAAATAAATCAAGAAGTCTCAATAACATGACCTCATGTCACTTAATAGTATAATGCATGGCATATAATAAATAAAGACTCATATTTTCAGGCCAATTTTTATTGGGAATTTTTTGTTATCCACCTATTTATGTTATATATTTATTACCAAAACATGTTTTATTTTAAAAAAAAATTTTTTATTTTCAAATTACAGTAGACATTCAGTATTATATTAGTTTCAGGTGTACACCCCAGTGATTCAACATCATATGACTTACTGAGTGATCACCCCAATAAATCTTGTACCCGTCTGACACCATACATACTTGTTAGAATATTATTGATCATATTCCCTATGCTGTACTTTACATCCCTGTGACTGTTCTATAACTACCAATTTGCACTTCTTAATCCATTCACCTTTTTCAACCATCCCCCAACCCCATCCCATCTGGCAACAATTGAACTAAAATTCATAAAACATACAATTCACGTTTTAAAGTGTATACTCGGTCACATTTAGCGCACTCGGGGTGTTGTACAACCACGAGCTCTATTTAGCTTTCAGATGTTGTCATCACCCCAGAAGAAACCCAATAGCTAGTAGGTGATCAGCCCTCATTCTCTACACTCCACAGTTTCTAACAATGACCGTTTTGTTTTGTTTTTCTACCTCTAGGAATCCCCTACCCTGGATATTTCAGATAAATGGAGTCATGAGCATGTGGGCTTCTGTGTCTGACTTATTTCACTTCATTTTTTTCAACAGTCATCTTTTGTATAGTATATATCACTATCTCATTTTTTTGTTTGAATAATATTCCATTGTACATTTATATATATAAACATATATATATATACATATATATATATATGTATATATATATATATACATATATATATATATATATACACACACTAGAGGCCCAGTGCATGAAATCTGTGCACCAGTGGGGTCCCTTAGCCTGGCCTGCAGGATCGGGCCAAAACTGGCTCTCTGACATCCCTCGAGGGGTCCTGGATTGCAAGAGGGCACAGGTCAGGCCAAGGAAGCTCACTGGTGCATGATCAGGGCCAGGGAGGGATGCAGGAGGTTGGCCAGCTGGGGAGGGACTGCCATGCCAGCTGGGCTATTCTGAATCCTTTGTTCAAAGGTCATACATCTCCATTTCTGTGGGTTAGTTATTGGAGCCTCATTAGTTTTTTGGGCAGTTTTGTTGTTTTGGTGGGTCATGCTGTCCTGATTCTTCATGGATCTGAGGCCTTTCATCGCTATTTGTGCGTTTGGGTGAGCAGCCTCTTCTTTTAGTCTTTGCAGGTTCACTGTCGGGAAAGGCCCCACACCCATCCATTCAGTGTGGGGTACTGGATGGGTTAGTTGGCAGTGCCCATGGGCACACATGGCTGCTATCAGGGTTTTTAAATGGGCAAGGCTACTGCTGGTGCGCTGAGGTCATGGGGTGAGTTCCTCTAGTTGGCTCTGTGTCAAATGGAGCCACAGAATGAGCTCCCTGGCCAGGTGGGCTGCTGACTGTGGTCTGCAGTCAGGTGGAGCCGCTAGCTGAGCTCTGCACCCCCTGCTGCTCAGGGGGGTCACACACGTTCCCAGGCAGGAGGTGCCCTAGTGGACTCTGCTACTGGGCAGAGCCACTGCTGCAATCGCTCCTGTCTGGGCCATGCCTGGGCTGTGTTCCTGACCAGGTGTGCCACAGGCTGGAGCCCCGTTGAGGCAGGGTGCTGGAAGCTAGCTCCCGCAGGGCATAATAAAATGCAAGAAGTCTTCAAAAGGTTGATGGGCTTCTCTATTCAGCAGGGCTGAGTCATCTTACCTGCTGCTGGAATAGCTGAGAGCATTTCCCCAAACCTGAAAATCTGCATCTATTATTGCCTGTTACTGGAACAGCTGAGGGCAGTTCCCCCCAACCTGACAATGCCTACTGTATACCAAACCTTAACCTTTGATCTGTATATCTGCTTTGCTTTAGGAAAATTTGTGTTAATACAGAGCAAGGGGTCTGGAGATTCAGAGAGAACTTGGTTAGTGAAGCTAGGTCTCCTCTGGCTCCCCCATGTATTCCAAATTTATATTTCTAGTCTCTTCATTAATTTACACTCAGTCCCTTTTCCAGATTCCCAAACCCTTCCAGATGCTGGATAACACCCCAGAAGCAGTGTGTTAGGTGGGGCTTTGCAGCTGGCCAGGGCCTCAGGCTGTGCTCCGCAGGCAGGTTGGGAGGCAGACTGTGCCCTGAAGCTGGGTGAGGCGCTAGGCCAGGCCTCACCATTAACCAGACCTTTACCTGAGCACCACTGTTCCGCAAGGTCGCTGGTGGGCTCCTTGGTTGGGAGGGGCCGCCAGCTGTAACCCAGTTTGGTGGGGCTAGAAACTGTGCTTCATCGCTGGGTGGGGTAGCTGTCTGGGCACGCTCTCTGGTCAAGGTTGCTGGCTGTGCACAGCAATTGGGCAGGGCTGTACGCCGGGCGCTGCTGGGTGTTATCTTTGGACTGGGCCTGGTTGGCTGATCTCTGGTGAGGCAATGGCTGCCTGGTCTAGAATAGCCTCCTTTCACCCCTGGACCACATCTCTGCCAGTTGGCATTCCTGAGACCTGTTATACCAGCGGTTCTCAACCTGTGGGTCGCGACCCCTTTGGGGGTCGAATGACCCTTTCACAGGGGTCGCCTAAGACCATCAGAAAACACATATATAATTACATATTGTTTTTGTGATTGATCACTATGCTTTAATTATATTCAATTTGTAACAATGAAATTGGGGGTCACCACAACATGAGGAACTGTATTAAAGGGTCGTGACATTAGGAAGGTTGAGAACCACTGTGTTATACAGATCTGTTACTCTCCTCCAGGCCATCCCTGACTCTCTCCCAGGGCGGTGAAAGGGTGTGGAGTGGGAACAGAGAGCAAGCTCACTGCACAAGCACATGTCACATCTCTGCCCACTTTGTAATGTCTAACATCTGTGAGGCAATGCAAATCAAGAGGCCAAGACAACTTCAAGGGTGGAAGGTAGACTTCATCTCTTCATGGGTAAACTTCAAAACATTGTAGATGTTTTCAGCCTGTCAGAGAATATTTTTTCAATTTACTCACAAAGAATAAGTCCCAGTAAGTCAGAGATGCCACTCTACATATTTGTAGGATAGCTGGTGGCAGAGTCAATGTTGTTTATTCCTGTTATGACTTTGAATGGATCTGGGTCACATGATGCTTCTGTCAGGGGAATTGTTGGCTGGATGTGGAAAACATTCAGATTTCTGTCAGATAACACTCCCTGAGCCTGATTACCCAGAGCTCTACTTTTTTTTAAAAAAAGTTAGTTTCTCAAAGATATTTATAAGGAGCCTGCAAACCATGTTTGTTTGTTTGTTTGTTTGTTTGTTTGCTTCTGATTAAAATGGACTTGGAGATCAGTGAGGACAGTGAGTCTGAATAACCAGATGAAATGTGGTTGGAATGACTTGGCCACTTTCTCAGTTTCCGAATCGATAGACTGATGCAGATACCGATGCCCTGGCTGTTCAGACTCCTACCATCTCTCTGACCGAGGCCACACCTGAACCTTGTAGCACTGGACACGCCTGTGATGTTTTGAAATAGCAAAGTGGCCGTCATCACAGAGGTGATGGTGCATCGTGGGTGACCTTGAAAACGTGTTGCCAGGATATCCACACCTTGGTCTAGTGCAGTGATGGCGAACCTTTTGAGCTCGGCATGTCAACGTTTTGAAAAACCCTAACTTAACTCTGGTGCCGTGTCACATATAGAACATTTTTTGATATTTGCAACCATAGTAAAACAAAGATTTATATTTTTGATAATTATTTTATATATTTAAATGCCATTTAACAAAGAAAAGTCAACCAAAAAAAATGAGTTCGCATGTCACCTCTCACACGCGTGTCATAGGTTCGCCATCACTGGCCTAGATGCTGGCGTCACTGTGTCATCCCCTTCGGAGCATCAGCAAAGGGTGTAGTGAAAAATGTTGGGGCGGTTAAATAATGAGTCCGTGTATTTCAACGGCTAATGTGTATGATTTCAACAGGACGCATAAGGAATGTACCAGAGATGGGTTCACAGCCAAGAACTTAAAGAAGCTCAGTGGCGGCTTCAAGCTGGGGTTCAGGGAGAGATCTGATGAATTAAGCCCGCTATTGAACTGGTTTGTCAATCTTTTCAGGGGAGCAGATTCAGGCCTCTGGACACACAGACTTTCCATGTGGTGTCGTATCTCCATTTTCATGAACATGGGCATTGGGTTCCAAGAGACTTTCTAGTCCTCGCATGAGAATAACAGGGATGGATGGTTTAAGACGTTACATTTCCTTCGCAAAGCAATTGAGTGGCAGAGCTGAAGTCGTAATTCACATCTTATTCTTCGGCATTGAGGTTTTCATTTCATGACGCTCCTTCCGGAACTCCAGATTGAGCTTTCATAGTCCAAACAGAGCAGACAGCGAGTGGCCCTCAGGGGGCAGCAGCCAACTATGTTAATAGAAGTGCCCATTTAGAACCATTTAGTTTGAGATGAAGTTTTCCCAGTGGGAAGCAGCCATGAGCAGCCTCGTTTCTAGCTGAAGGACAGTAGGAGAATTGGCAGTTAGGCGGGTGGGTCCCTTTAAATTTCCATATCCCGAATAAGTTTGTCTTGTGCATTTTCTATATTTTCAAGTCAAATTGATAACAAAGAAGGGAAGAAGGGCTCGCAGTGTTTAAAGCCAACAACGATGGCGATTCCGTGTGATGGACGGAATCTAAGTGCCGTGTCTCTTGTTCTGAGTCGAACTCCTCGGAGCTCAAAGGGCCCTATGGCAGCGGAACATCGTTAACGTCTCATGGAGGCGATTCCGAATGTGATTTCATCAGCTTTGAACGCAGTATGCTGTTGAACAACTGGTGCATCATGTTTAGTTTCCTATGTCAAACATGTGCATGTCTAAACGTGTTTTCAATGTCCTTTTGGCCCTGGCCGGTTTGGCTCAGTGGCTAGAGCATCGGCCTATGGACTAAGGGTCCCAGATTCAATTCCAGTCAAGGGTACATGCCCAGGTTGCGGGCTTGATCCCCAGTGTGTGTGGGGCGTTCAGGAAGCAGCCGATCAATGATTCTCTCTCATCATTGCGGTTTCTATCTCTCTCTCCCTTGTCCTCCCTCTCTGAAATCAGTAAAAATATATTTTTTAAATGTCCTAATGAACAAGAAACTGACACACATTAAAGTCAAAACAACCACAGAAGAGTGGTTGGGTAGCCCTGACAGTCTGATAAAAGGGTTCCCATTGAAGAGCTATCTTTTAGAAAATATGTAAATCAAGGGAATATAATAACTCCCTTTTTAAAAAAATTAACCTGTAAGGTACTGGCAGAAAATCAGTAAGTTCTAAATGAAAAATAATAAGGCAATAACCACTGTCAGTTTTGACCTGAAAATATGCAGAATGATCAATATGATAGAGACTGACTCTGTAAACTTAATAGAATAAAATAAAATAAAGAGAGGCTAGCATGTTCATATGGAAAGGTCATTTTGCCGGCTAACTGTCATCTGCTCACACTGAACATCCATCATTTTCCTTAGGTTTGAACAGATTCTCATGCCGGGAAACGCAAACATTGTATTTGTTCTCGGTGTTCAAATGAGCTGCTGGCATGAGGGTACACCTCCACTGGTGATTATGGGACATATTATCCATCTCGTGTGTTTGTAGGAGAAACATTTTTTTTTTTTTTAGTTTTCCCAACTTTCAAAATGTAGCTTTATTGTTGAAAGTATTGCAGATGCCACTTTGTGTTTTGTTTTGCTTATTTCTCATCGACCCGTCCACCGAGCACCCACCTGCCCCAGGCCTTCTCCACACTATTGTCAGTGTCCATACGTGCTTATAAGGTGCCTTGTTAATCTCTTTCCTCCCCACCCTCACCCAGCGTCTGCCTTCCTGCAAATGTCAGCTATTGTCCTTAGTTGTCAGGAGATGAGATGATGTGGATGAGATGATGTTTTGACACCTGGTGGGTTGGCCATGCTTATCGGTTCTGCTTGCTGGATTCACAGCTGAGTTACCTCCTCAATCACTTCACACAGGCCCTGAAAAGGAAACTTAAGAGAAACTTAACCCCTTATTCACATAAATATATGTATTCTAAGATTTAAAATAATCGTTTCTCGGCCTTTTGGCTAAGATCAAGTGTAAGATTTAAAATAATACGGTTATTTTTCAAATTAATGCAGGCACTCTATCCTATATAATAAAAGAGAAAAATGTAAATTGACCATCCCTCCACTACGCCCACCAGCCAATCAGGAGTGAGTATGCAAATTAACCTGACAAAGATGGTGGGTTAATTTGCATACACAGGCACCAGGTGGAGAGCAGAACGGGAGAATCGGCGGAGAATGGAGTGGCTTGGGGAACTTGGCTCCCCAAACTGACAGACGGAAAGCAGAGAGGGAGAGCTGGTGGCTTGGAGGTCTTGGCAGAGTGGGAGGCCATGGGATGGAGACAGAGCAGGAAGGGAAAACCAAGATCGTCGGGAGCACCAGGAATTCTGGGAATAGTAGTTTTGGTGGCAGCCCCAGGACCAGAAGTGGAAGCCCAGAGCGTGGGGAGCACCAGAAATGCTGGAAATTGTAGTTCTGGTGGCAGATGGATCTCCAAGACCAGCCGTGGGCAAACTACAGCCTGCAGGCCGGATCTGGCCCGTTTGAAATGAATAAAACTAAAAAAAAAAAAAGACCGTACCCTTTTATGTAATGATGTTTACTTTGAATTTATATTAGTTCACACAAACACTCCATCCATGCTTTTGTTCCGGCCTCCGGTCCAGTTTAAGAACCCATTCTGGCCCTCGAGTCAAAAAGTTTGCCCACACCTGTCCTAGACACTAGAGCAAAGTGAGCCTGGAGCAAGTTACTGTTGTGGTGGGGGATGGAGGGAAAGCAAAGGTGAGAGACATAAGTAAAATCAGTGTCTAGGAAAAATTAAAGGGAAGATATCCTAAAACTTCCAGGAAATCTCCACCAATGAAGCAAAGAAAAAAAATGCCTCTATTATTCTGTGAACAGCAAACCAGACTGAGTTGGGGTCTCAGACAATTTGCTCATATGATTGCAAAGACAGACAGAAACTCCTGGATTGGAGAGGGCTCCCTTGAGGGCTCCCATATTGGAGAGGGTGCAGGTCGGGCTGAGGGACCCCCACACCCCTCAGTGCACAAATGGCGTGCACTGGGCCTCTAGTCAGATTATAAGTGCCCCTATCACTATGAACATAGGGGTGAATACATTCTCTCTGATTGGTGTTTTGGGTTTCTTAGGATATATTCCTAGAAATGGGATCACTGGTTAAATGGCAGTTCCATATTTAATTTTTGAGGAAATTCCATACTGTTCTCCACAGTGGCTGCACCAGTCTGCACTCCCACCAGCAGTGTACTAGGGCGCCCTTTTCTCCACATCCTCACCAGCCCCTGTCATTTGTTGGTTTGTTGATGAAAGCCATTCTGAAAGGGGTGAGGTGATACCTCATTCATTTTAAACATTAAATTATATAAATTAACCAGAGTTTAATAGTCTATGTTTCTGGAAATGTAAGATAACTATAAATTTAAATTTGCATCATTAAGTAATGCCTTTAATTAAGAGGCTTGCTATCGTTGAGTTCTGACCTCCCATGCTCAGGGCAAGACCCATTTGTCTCTCTGTAGAGAAACACTGGTATTGATTGATATTCAGGTAAAAATAAAAATGCAACCCACTATATTGTGAATGTATATTTATATATATTGCACAAAGTTACATAGTTTATTACCTTTAAGGTTTATATTAAAACTAGAAGCCCGGTGCATGAAATTTGTGCACAGAGGGAGGGTCCGCTCAGCCCAGCCTGCACCCTCTCCAATCCAGGACCCCTTGGGGGATGTTCGACTGCCAGCTTAGACCTGATCCCTGGCCCAAACCACCACTCAGACTTCCCTCTCACAATCCTGGACCACTGGGTCCGAATCGCTCACCTTCCTGCCAGCCTGGTTGCCGCCAACTGCCCCCTCCTTGCTGGGCTGGTTGCCCCTAACTGCCCCCCTGCCAGCCTAATCACCCCCAACTGCCCCCCTGTTGCTCTGGTCGCCCTTAACTGCTCTCCCTCTCCCCACTGATCTGGTCGCCTCTTACTGCCCTCCTCTGCCAGCCTGGTCACCCCTCATGCCCCCCCCCCCCCCGGCCTGGTTGCCCCACGCAGCCTGCTATTCAGTCTTTTGGTCATCCCTTACTAACCCCCTGGCCTGGTCATGCCAAGCAGCCTGCTTATTCAGTAGTTTGGTCTCCCCTCACTAACCCCCCTGTCGGCCTAGTCATAGGCAGCCATCTTGTGAGGGCGTGAGGGTTAATTTGCATATTACCTCTTCATTATATAGGATTCCCACTAAAATTGGAACAGTCTATTAAAAATCTTCACCTAAGGGCAGAGGATGGGGTGGGAACCAGGTGGAGGGGAGCTATGCGGCGGTGGGGGGGGGGGGAGAGGAACAACTGTAATAATATGAACAATAAAGATTTAAAAAATAAAAATAAATAAAAATAAAAATCTTCACCAAAGCTATACCTCCAAATCACATTCTATCACACACACACACACACACACTGCACAGATGGGTCAGGAGGTAGAGAGGAATCTTCAAAAATAATAAGATTCATGATACTATGGGGGCGTGCACACACTGTTTGTGGAGAAGTTGTCTTCAGGAAGCATTTCTTGGCATACTACCAATGACGAAAACCTGACAGTGGGCAGGATGACCTCATCTAGGCTTGAATATATCTAGTAAGTTTAGAGTGTGTTTTCTTATATTATTGAGATACAGTATCACACAGTGGAAAATACACAGGTGGTATTGTCAACTCTACAATGGGTTCTGGTACTTCCTAGCTTGTGACCTTGGGTGGTTTTGTCAACCTCTTTAGTTTATTATTTTGTCTTATGTGTATCAAATCAAGGGGGGTAATTGAGAATGGAATATAATGCTTGTAAAGCCTTTGTTATATCATGAGTATTCATTAAATTATAGATAATTCAGTTATAGCATTAATGTTAAAATGGAACCTATTATTGTTGAAATTTCTACCTCTTGATCTGAGTTTGTTTTGTTTTTGTTTTTTAATTTATTGGGAGCCTAGTAAATGCTTTTATTCTACACCATAAGAGATGTAGAATATCAAAATAAAAGCATGGATAAATTTCTTCTGCCTCAGGATCTTTCTGGAAAAAAAAAGACAAACCTTAAACACGTTCTGTCAATAAAATTTTATGAATGTTTTGAACACAGAGGTATCAGGACAGCATAGGGTTATACATTAAGGATACTGAATTAGGCTATTCTGAGAAAATGACCCTTGAGTTGAGATAGAAATAAATGAATTGCAATTAGGTAGGTGAAGGAGTTAAGGTACAGAAAAAATAACATTGCTTAAATCATTAATTCTCAACCTTGTCTGCCTATGAAAATTAGTTGCGAGAGTTTTTAAACTTGCCACTGTCTGGACAGCACACAAGACCAATTAAATTAGAATCTTCATGGATGAGACTGAGGCATGGGTAGCTTTTTAATGTTTCTTAACTGACTCCAAAGTGCAATGGTTTTAGAACCCTTGAGTTAGAAGAATAAAAATGTAAAATTTTAAGATATAATTTCAGTTATGTAAAAACATAGAATGGAAGAACTGCTACAGAAAATATGGGCATGGTGTCAAATTCAATCTTTTTTCTTTGATAATAGTATTTCAGTTATTCAATAATAACAAAGATATGATGTATGCTCACTTTTTATCATATGCATGACTCCCAATACCTTCAAATCTTTACTATTATGATACCATTTCATGTCTTTTCAATATTCCACTTGCTTTCTTCTGGATACATTTCTTTATTAATGATCTTATATAATAAAAGCCTAATATGCTAAGTGTCCGGTCATCCATTCAACAAATCAACGCATAATATGTTAATGATATGCTAAGGCCACTCAACTGCTCGCTATCATGTGTACTGACCAACAGGGGACAGACACTCCAACCAGTAGGTTAGCTTGCTGCTGGGGTCTGGCCAATTGGGACTGAGCAAGATGGGCTGGACACACCCTGGAGCCCTCCCGCAGTCCCTACCCGGCTGGCCAACCTCCTGATCACTCCCTGGCCCTAATCATGCGCCAGTGGGGTCACTGGGCTTGTCCTTCACCCTCTTGAAATCCAGGACCCCTCGGGGGGATGCCAGAGAGCTGATTTTGGCCCGATCCCGCAGGCCAGGCTGAGGAACCCACTGGTGCACGAATTCATGCACCAGGCCTCTAGTCTACACTAATAAAAGAGAAACATGGTAATTAGCATATGACCGCTACCCTTTTCATTGGCTAATCAGTGAGTATTTGCAAATTAACTGTCAGCCAAGATGGCGGCCGGCAGCCAGGCACTGAAGCGAGCATGAGGCTTGTTTGCTGCAGACTCCAACGTTCCCCGCCTCACTTGCCGGCCTCTCAGCTGCAAGTCTAAGCAACTATGTACTATGTTGCAAATAAGAAGCTATAAACAAAACCCCAGAAAACAGCCAGACTGAAAGCCAGGTGGACTGAAACATTGTATCGATGTTTTCAGCAGCGAGGCCTCAGAGCTAAAGCTGGCCCAGAATAAAAAAAATAAAAGAAAAGAAAACAAGGAGCTGTTGGAAGCTTCAGTCACTCGCCAGCCAGAAAACAGCCCTCAGCCCCTCAGCCAGCCTGGCCAGGCACCCCAGTGGGGACCCCCACCCTGATCCAGGACACCCTTCAGTGCAAAACAGCCAGTTCCTACCCATGCACCAGGCCTCTATTATATAAAGTAAAAGGGTAATATGCCTCCCGGCATCGGGATCAGCGTGACAGGGGGCAGCACCCAAACCCCCTGATCGCCCTGCGGCTCTGTGTGTGACAGGGGGCAGGGCCACAACCTCCCTATCCGCCCTGCTCTGTTCGTGACAGGGGAAGGCGCCCCAACCCTCCCCCCCCACCCACGGGCCCTGCTCTGTGCCTGATAGGGGGGAGGTCCCCAATCCCTTGATTGCCCTGCGGCTCTGTGTTTGACAGGGTACAGCACACCAACCCCCTGATCGGCCCTGCTCTGTGTGTGACAGGGTAGAGCCATAACCTCCCCATTGGCCCTGCCCTGAGTGTGACAGGGTGCAGCGCCCCAAACCGCTGATCTGCCCTGCTCTGTGTGTGACAGGGGGCGGTGCCCCAACTCCCCTATCAGCCCTACTCTGCGTGTGACAGGGGGGAGCTCCCCAACCCCCTGATTGACCCTGCCCTGTGTGTGACAGGGTACGGAGCCCCAACCCCCCTGATGGACCCTGCTCTGTGAGTGACAGGGGGCAGCGCCCCAACCCCTTGATTGGCCCTGCTCTGTGAGTGACAGGGGGCAGCGCCCCAACCCCCTGATCGGCCCTGCTCTGTGAGTGACAAGGGGCAGCGCCCCAACCCCCTGATGGGCCCTGCTCTGTGCGTGACAGGGGGTGGCACCGCAACCTCCCCATAGACCCTGCCTTGAGTGTGACAGGGGGTGGTGCCCCAACCCCCTATAGGCCCTACCCTGAGCATGAGTGAGGGTGGCATTGCAACCTCCCGATCTGCCCTGCTCTGTGCATGACTGGGCGGCGCCCCAACTCCCCAATCGGCCCTGCTCTGAGCCTGACCAGGGGCTGCACTTAGGGATTGGGCGTGCCCTCTGCCACCCGGGAGCAGGCCTAAGCCAGCAGGTCGTTATCTCCCTAGGGGTCCCAGACTGCAAGGGGGCACAGGCCGGGCTTGGGGACCCCCTTCCCCCGCCCCCCGAGTGCACAAATTTTTGTGCACCGGGCCTCTAGTATTCTTATAATAGGTAAACCAGTATTTATCACAGAGCCCCAAGTTAGGGTAGAATAGCCCAGAAGAAAGTGAAATATATTGATCCCACTTGCCCCAGGCTGATGGATGTGTTTAAACAAAAATGTTATAATGATTGGAATGTCCTTAAACTGTAGATACTGTAGGAAAAGTGCTGGACTTAGAGACATAAAACCATGTACTCAAATACCAACACCTCACAAGTTCCCTTGTCCGCTGTATCTACCACTACAGCCAGAGATGGGGAAGAGAACAGGGCGATAGGTGCCAGTTTGGGGAAGCCAAATTATGGCTTATGAGGCTTTATCACTCTTGTTTTTATCTCTTTATTTCTCTTTTTATAGCACAAGGCCCATTTTCAGAGCCCTTTGCAACAAGTTTATACAAAAGCTGTTTACACAATGTTAACGCTGAGGGAATTATGATGAAGACTAATTGTAATATAAACATGTTTTCTTAAGCAGATCAGCTCCCCTCAAACAAGCCGTAACCTGAAAATGCTACGTCCTGACCTTGTGAAAGATAATTGCCTCCACTGAGTCTCTGACTTTGACAGGAAAGCAAAGGACTGTTAACTAAGCTGTACAAGTTAAGCAGAGCTAAGAAAACATTAGAGAAAGGCCTTCAAAGAAGTCTGCCTACTACAGACTATTTTAAGTATATATTTTTGTGACATATATGATCATTATTCCTTTTATATAATTTTTTTTATATTTAATTCTTATGTTGTTGAGGTCCAGCCCCAGCAGGTCCAGGGGTTCCCAAAGGTGTGGACGGAGTCAGGGAAGAAGGAATGACACGGAGACAGCATTCAGTTGATCAGCAGCCTAGCCAGGTTCTCTAGCCAGGATCTCCAGCCAAGTTTTGTGTCTATTGTCTTGTTACATCTATATTTATACCAGTTGATTTTAATCCTATCCATTCTATTTCAAAGGTTAGGGTGTTTCTTATCTCCATTCCAGGGAGTAAAGATTATGTAGCTTAAGCGTGATTGTTTGTAGTTAAAGTGATTAACTACCCGCCTGGCATTTAGTTAAGGGGTTTTACTGATAAAAATCCCCACCTGGGGAAACAACCTTTCTCGGAGAGGTGACCTTAGTTAAAACACATAGCGCTAAGAAAGGGAGCAAACATGTTAAGAACAGTATGGCATATACACCAGGTCCCTTGAAACATAAGCTGTGCAGATGTTTCTTCCTTGCAGCAACTGTGTCAAGCAGCAAGGATGGACCGGCTTCCGGCAAATTCTCCTTTTTATTTTTTAAATGATAGCACGTGTAAATCAGCAGCCACTTCTAGGATTGGGTTAAGACTCGGAAGAAGACTGACAAGCAATGATAGTGAGCATAGCTATAAACATAGTGGATAGAGTGCACAAGGAGCCTTGTTCCTGTAGAAGGTTGCTGGCCTCTTCAGTCAAGGGATTTCAGCTGTCCTCAAGTCGGTGGTTTGGTTGTCCTTGTTGATCTGGCTAGTGGGCGGCATCACTGGCTACAGGTTTCCTGAAGCGTCAGCGAGTTGAACAGCTGGAGCAATGGGTCCATCAGGGCCGTGTTTGATGGTGGTGTCGGCGTCCGGGGAGGAGTCAGCTGTGCCCTCTGGGTCGGCTGATATGGATGATACCGGGGAGGAGGAGGGTGAGGCAGAGATGGAGGGCGGTGTGACATAAGGTCGGACTAGACGGTCTGGAATCCACCCAGGTGAGTCTGCGTCCTCTAGAAATATACAAGCATATCCTCCCCCCTAGGTTAAAAGTACATCAGGTCCCTTCCAGGCTCCTGTAAGTAAGTCTCTCCATTTGACGAGGGCTTTCTGTTTTGTTAGATCAGGGTTCCAATGTCTGTACATCGGGGAATTTCCCTCAGAATTTACTCAGAGTCCTCGGACTTGGCTGAGAGAGTAACTTCCACTTCTTGCTTTTCTACCATCTGCTGGGCCTCAGTTGTTAACTTCTTCAGTTGATCTCATGTTGGTACCTCAGTCCCTTGCATAGCCTTCCTTTTCTTCTTTTTTTCTGCTTTTCTGTCATCGGGGCAACTCTAAGTCTTTGGAACAATGGGACAAGGAGCTTCTCTGGGTCCATTGTGGTGACGCAAGTAATGCTCTCGTACCCAAATTTTCTGCACTGCTCCTTCTGGAAAGATACAAAACACAACCCCTTCCCCACATCATTACTAGATCTAGTAAAACTCTTGTCTGGTTTGTGTATCCTTCTCCCAGGCCTAGTTGCCAGAGGCTATTGTACAGGAGGCCCAATGCCTTTTGGCTGCTGTACAACCCTCTGCATTGTATTTTTAAAAAATTTAACATATAACATTCTTCTCCCCTTTTTTGTTTTTATAGAAAAGGTTTATATTGATGGAATTGTCAGTTTTTCTTTTTGTGTCAAGAGCTAACTTTGATGTGATAAAACTAAGTAAAATGCATTTACTCAGTCCAAGGCAGGCATTAAAAAGAAACACCCCAAATGCTCTCTTGTATCCATTTTAAGAGTAGGATTGGCGCTTTCTGCTTTACCTGAGTCCTGTCTATCACCCCAGGGAGAGCTTGCCAATCCTGCACTTTCCCGGGGTGGAAAGGCTGCAGTAGGGTTAAGGAAAAGGCTTCTTGGGCCTACCTTCCCCCATGCCTTTACATTTACCTTTCCTTCCTCAGAAAAACATGGACATACTTCTTGCATAAAATGTTCCGTCTGACTGGGAGTAACCTTAACTCCTCTGCTAGCAAGGATGTGTGTGTGTTAAAAGATCAATACGGAGTCTTTTTTCTTTAGACTCAGTATGGCACATCTTCTTAATCTAAAGATCAATACAGAGCCTTCTTTCTTTGGACTCAGTATGGCACATCTTCTCAATCTAAGTTCTGTACTATCCACCTTCTTACCCTACTTATATCCTCTATAGGGGGGTCTGCAGCACCCTGGTGGAGTCCTATCCATCCCAAGTGTGGGGGTTCTTAATGGGGGTGGGGGGCTTACCTATGGGAATCCTGTTCCAGGGGTTCCCAAAGGTGTGGACGGAGTCGGCGAAGACTATCCACCCTCTTCCTACGGTGGAGTCCTATCCATCCCAAGTGTGGGGCTTACTTGGGGTTGGGGGGCTTACCTTAAGGGTCCCTGTTCAGGCGCCATACTTTGGGGTCCAACTCCAGCAGGTCCAGGGGTTCCCATAGGTGTGGACGGAGTCAGTGAAGAAGGAATTTTTTTTTTACCATTTATGCAGATTTTCTTTATTCAGATCTATTCCTGTTCATTTTATCCATGAATTCTTACAGGTTCAATTCAATCACAAGAAGCAAACTGCTAGACAAGCGTCATGTTTCCCTCATGAAGACTGTTTTGTCTTGGAAGGTGTTCCTCTTCCTTCAGCTTCTAACGATGACAATACTCGCTCTCTCGATTAAGCTCTCGGTCTCGGTCCCGATCTCGGTCACGATGTCTCTCTCTTTCTCTGAGTCTCTCTCTATAATAATCATCACGACAATCTCTACTGCAGGATTTATGGCGCTGACTCTTTTCTCATGATCTACTATGGTCCCTCTCTTGATCGTTCACGTCTTGATCCAGAACCATAAAACTTGGGTTCAATTCCATGAAGGCAATCTTGCAAAGAGCTAATAAGAACTTTGCAACGATCATCAGCAGATACTTTGGATTGTTTAATTAAAGCAATTGCAGTTACTAATGTTTCAATTGCACTCCCATAATCACCAGCGCTGGCATCATACATGGCTTTTGAAATAGCACTGCTTGAGATTGCCCTATTTTTATTCATGATTTCTTCAAACTCAGCTTCACTCAGTGGAGTTCTTGCTGTATCCATTTTCCTTCCAGGAGGCCCATAGTCACCTCTTTCATATGGCGGAGGTCGGCCATATGGACCTATTGGTGGTGGACCCCGACTATCTGATGTAGGCATGTCGCTGTTAGTTGGTGGAGGAAAGAAAGCTGGGTTCACATGTGGAGCTGGCGGTGGAGCACCTGGAGGTGGTCCAGGAAGATGTGGAGGAGGAGCAAGTGTAAGGGGTGGCCCAAGAGGACCAGGTGGATGAGGTGGAAAGGGGCCTGGAGGTGGAGGTGGTCCCTTTTGTGGATGTGGTGGCCCAGGAGGGAGGCCGTAGCCTGGAACTGGAGGTGGAGGACCAGGCGGAAGCGGACCCAAAGGAGGCTGCCCAAAAGGTTGTCCAGGAAAAAGAACTGGCAGTGGAGGGCGATCTCCTCTATTAGGAGGCCCAGCTAAAGGAGGAGGCAGAACCTGACCAGGTGGAGGTGGACCTGGTAGACCAGGTGGGCCTGGAAGACCTAAGGGTGGATGTGGTGGAGTCTGTCCAGCTGGAAAAGGTGGGGGTGGCCCTCCTGGTCCTGCTGACCCAGGAAATCTGACCCCACTGGGAACAGCCCCTGGAAAACGACCCCATCCTCTACCCCCTTGTGGAAATGCTGCACGTGACCTGCCTCCTGGAGGATCAGCTTTACCTTCCCAAGACATTTGCCCTGATTGTGTAGTTTTCCTGGTCCACATATCAAATTGACTCAGGAACTGTTTACTGCATGGAGTTACAACAGGATTCTGACCATAAAGTTCTCTTTAGGGCAACAGATCCATTAACTTTTTTGAGGATGCTTCAGATCCACGACCAACAAGGGCAAACCCCTTTGATTAGCCATTTGATCGGTTTTCAAAAAACTTTATCTCCAAAATATCATTTACTCCCAAAGAATGCACTGCTTCAGTTAAGTCTTCATCTGTTGTCCACCATGATAGATTTCCAATATATAATGCAATTCTCTTTCTTGTATATGTATAGACAACTTTTGGTACTGCTTCTTTACCCACATCATCACCAACAGCTGGTGAGAGAGTATCCCTGTAATCCCGGTCTTCTGGGGCATCTCCATTATTTGTGGATGGAGAGATGACACCATCATACAAATCTAACTGATCATGCCCACCATATTCAGCTTCCTGGTTGAACTCTTGGTCTACATCAGCCTCCTGCAGGTCTAGGGGTTCCCAAAGGTGTGGATGGAGTTGTCGAAGAAGGAATGACTCAGAGACAGTGTTCAGTTGATCAGCAGCCTAGCCAGGTTCTCTAGCCAGAATCTCCAGCCAAGTTCTGTGTCTATTGCCTTGTTACATCTATATTTATACCAGTTGATTTTAATCCTATCCATTCTATTTCAAAGTTTAGGGTGTTTCTTATCTCCATTCCAGGGAGTAAAGATTATGTAGCTTAAGTGTGATTGTTCGTAGTTAAAGTGATTAACTACCCCCCTGGCACTTAGTTAAGGGGTTTTACTGATAAAAATCCCCACCTGGGGAAGCAACCTTTCTCAGAGGTGACCTTGGTTAAATCACATAGCACTAAGAAGCGGAGCAAACATATTAAGAACAGTATGGTATATACTCCAGGTCCCTTGAAACGTAAGCTGTGCAGATGTTTCTTCCCTGCAGTGACTGTGTCAAGCAGCAAGGATGGACCAGCTTCCGACATTATGTGAAAATAATAAATTTGAAGCAGTGATATTCTAGGGACTGCTCTAAGGTTTTATATATATTTGTTTATATATTTTCACTGACAGTCTATGAAGTAGCCACTATAGTTAGCTTCACTATAAGAAGACTAGAGGCCCAAAATTCATGCAAGAGCAGGCCTTCCTTCCCCATCTGCCAGCACTGGCTTCCCTCTGGCACCTGGGACCTGGGCTTCACTCTGGCCTCCACTTCATCCGGAAGGATGTCTGAAATGACATCTGGTCTAATTAGCATATTACCCTTTTATGATTATAGATAAGAAAACTCACAATAAGGAAGAAATAGACCTTGTCCACTAACACACTCTGTAGGAAACACCATTTATTGAACTTGGTTTCAGAATCTACAGGAATTACATCTACCTCAAGTTTATGCTTGAATCTTTTCACCATTGCCTTTAAGAATTGATCTGTTTGAAATATTGATAAGAAAAGATTAATTAAAAGCCCACTATATGCCAAGCGAGGTGTCAGTCAACGGAGTGTGGTGGCGAATATGAAAATGAGTCGTTGCCGCCTTCATGGGGCCTGCATTTTGACGGAGAACTGCACAAAATCAAGCAGCAGGCAGATACAGTGTGGAAGGTTCAGAAAATCCATTACAGGTTCTGGACATATAATAATTTATGTGGGAGTTTATTTGACATAGGCAGACGAAGGAAACATATTTCTATGCAGAACAGTTTAAAATGAGCTTTAACAGATTCCAAGATGGGGGCGGGTTAAGTGGAAAGTGCATTAACACTCTCCTGGTACCAAATTGGAATTACAAATAAAATATAGAAAAACCATCCTGAATAACCAACAGGAGATAAGCTGGCAAGGACCTTGATAACCAAGGATGGACAGTGGAGACGGCATAGAGACTGATAGGAAGGGCGGAGGTGGGAAAGGGCTGGCCAGGCTCCCACAGACAGCAGCTGACGTTCCGGAGAGATAGCTCAGCTGCTGGGGGTTCCCACTGAGAATTCTAGGGTCTAGACCCCAAGCTCCCCCCCCTGCCCCCAGCAGAGAGCACAGAACTGAGAAAGGTGCCAACAGAATATCTGGCTGTGAAAAGCCATGGGTTGCTGTTTTCCAGGGAGAGACAGCTGGAAATGCCAGCACCCTCTTAAAGAGCCAATTCACAAAATTTTGTGTGCAGCCACCCACCTTGAGCTCTGGCAGAGGGAGGGCAGAGTGGACTAGAGGTGTGTGAGGAGAATCCAGGGCTGGGGGCTCTGGGGTTAAAGCTCATAAGGCAGACACCCCGTATCCTGAGTCATGTCCCTATATCACAGAGGACATTGATCTTAGGCAGGCCTGTGCCATCCAGGCAGCTTTTGATTGGTGGAGAAGCAATTGCCCACCCAGTTGGAAAACCTCTCTCCCCACCCTGTGAAGTTAACACCTTGCTGTTGTCTATAGTCTGAGGCTCATTAAGAGACTGAGAATAACAATCAGACTGCAGACAGAGGTGGATCTCTGGGCGCGTTGGGTCTTTGCTTGATCTGCTTCTAGACCTGGGGCTAGGAAAAGCAAAACTTTGTGCACATCTTGGTCCTTTCCAAACACACCCAGCCCCAGCAGAGGGAATACAGGCTGCCAAACAGGCAGCCAAAATGGGAAGACGAAAAAAATAAAAATAAAGCCCCAAATGAAAGAACCAGAGAATTCTCCAGAAGAAGAGCGAAATGAAATGGTGGTAAGCAATTTATCAGATATAGAGTTCAGAGTAATGATTATAAGGATGCTCAACAGCATGATAAAATATATAGAAATTATGAAAAATGGCTAGTTGGAAATGACAACTGACATAACAGTAATAAGGGACACATTGGAAGGAATAATCAGCAAATTAGGGGAAGCCCAGGATCAGATCAGTTAGTTAGAAGACAGGATAGAAAAAAATCGTTCAATCAGAGAATCAAAAAGAAAAACAATTAGAAAACAGGAAGCTGTGTCACAACAGGAAATGTAACAATATTCACACCATAGGGGTACCAGAAGATATAGAGGGTGATCAAGGGATAGAGAACATGTTTGAAGAAATCATGGCAGAAAACTTCCTTAACCTGGTGAAGGAAAAAGTCACATGAGTTCACACAAGTTCAGGAGGCACAGAGAGTCCCAAGGAAGAGGAACCCAAATAGGCCCACACCCAGACACATCATAATTGAAATGGCAAAAATTAAAGGCAAAGAGAGAATCTTAAAGGCAGCAAGGCTATCATTCAAAATAGATGGTGAAATAACGAGCTTCCCAGACCAAAAAAAACAAAAACAAAACAAAACAAAAAATGGATAAAGGAGTTTATCACCACCAAACCAAAGTAAGGAATACTTCCAAGCTCTTGAATTTTTTTCAAATATAATTTTATTGATTTCAGAGGGGAAGGAATGGAGGAAGAGATAGAAACATCAATGATGAGAGAGAATCATGAATCGGCTGCCTCCTGTATACTCCCTACTGGGGGTTGAGCCCACAATTCAGGCATGTGCCCTTGACTAGAATCAAATCCAGGACCCTTCAGTTCACCAGTCAACACTCTATCCACTGAGCCAAACCAGCTATGGTTCCAAGCTCTTTTTTGAGGTGAGCATTATCCTAATTCCAAACAAAGACACTACAAAGAAGAATTCAGTCCAATATCCCTGTTGAACATAGATGCAAAATTGCTCAACAAAATATTAGAAAATTGGATACAGAAATATATTAAAAATATAATACACAATGACCAAGTGGAATTTATTCCAGGTAGAAAAGGCTGGTATAATATTCACAAATCAATAATTGTGATACATAACATAAACAAATTAAATGACAAAAATCACATGATTGTATCAATAGATACAAAAAAAAGAATTTGACAAAATCCAATGCCCATTTTTTTAATAAAAACTCTCAGCAAACTGAGAATGGAGAGATCATACCTCAATATAATGGCATATATGACAAACCTACAGCCAACATCATACTCAATGGGCAAATACTAAAGCCATTTTACCTAAGGACAGGAACAAGATAGGGATGTCTGCTTTCACCGCTCTTATTCATCATAGTACTCAAGTCCTAGCCATAGTAATAAGACAAAAAGAAGAAATAAAAGGCATTCAAACTGAAAAAGAGGAAGTAAAACTGTCATTACTTGCAGATAACATGATATTGTACATAGAAAACCCTAAAGACTCCACCAAAAAACTATTAGATTTAATAAATCAATTCAACAATACAGCAGGATACAAAATTATCACCCAGAAATCCGTGGTATTTTTATACACCAATGATAAATTCTCAGAAACTAAAAAAACAACAACAATCACATTTACCGCTGCAACAAAAAAATTAAAATACTTAGAAATAAATTTAACCAAGGAAGTAAAAGTCTTGTACTCAGAAAACTACAGGACATTGAAAAAAGAGATAGAGGAAGACATAAGCAAGAGAAAAAATAATGTTCATGGATTAATAGAATCAACATCATTAAAGTGTTCATACTAACCAAAGCAATCTATATATTCAATGTAATCCCTAGTAAAGTACCACAATACAGTTCACAGATCTAGAACAAATACTCCAAAAATGGAACCAAAAAAGACCACAAATAGCTGTAGTAATCTTGAGAAAGAAGAACAAAGTTGGAGGAATCACAATACCAGATATCAAGCTGTATCACAAAGCCAATGTAATTAAAACAGTCTGGTACTGGCATAAGAACAGACATATAGATGAATGAAATAGACTAGGGGCCCCCAAAATCAACCAAAGCCATTATGCTCAATTAATATTTGACAAGGGAGGCAAGAGCATATATTGGAGCAAAGATAGTCTCTCCAATAAATGATGTTGAGAAAACTGGACAGGTACATGCAAAAAAAAAAAATGAAACTAGAAAACCAACTTACATCTTACACAGGAATAAACTCAAAATAGATAAAAGACTTAAATGTAAGCCATGAAACCTTAAAAATCCTGAGAGAAACCATTGGCAGCAAAATCTCAGACATTTCTTGTAGCAATATGTTTGCTGATACATTACCAAGGGCAAAGTAAGCTAACGAGAAGATAAGCAAATGGGACTACATCAAAATAAAAAGCTTCTGAACAGCAAAAGAAGCCATCAACAAAACCAAAGGGAGCCCACTGTATGGCAGAACATATTTGGCAATGATACATCTGATAAGGGGTTCATATCCAAATATATAAGGAACTCATACAACTTAACAAAGAAAGACAAATAATCCAATTAAAAATGGACAAAGGATCTAAACAGACACTTCTCCAAAGTGGACATACAGATGGCCAAGAGACATATGAAAAAATGCTCAAATTCACTGATCATCAGAGAGATGCAAATTAAAACTACAATGAGCTATCACTTCATACCTGTCAGAATGGCTACCATCAATAAATGACAAGTGCTGGTGAGGATGTGGAGAAAAGGGAACCCTAGTTCACTGCTGGTGGGCATGCAGACTGGTGCAGCCACTATGGAACACAGTATGGAGTTTTCTCAAAAAATTAAATATGGAACTGCCATTTGACCCAGTGATCCCACTTCTAGGAATATATCCTAAGAAACCTGAAACACCAGTCAGAAAGAATGTATGCACCCCTATGTTCATATCAGCACAATTCACCATAGCTAAGATCTGAAAACAGCCTAAGTGCCCATCAGCAAATGAATGGATAAAAAAGCTGTGGTACATTTACACCATGGAATACTACGCAGCTGTAAAAGAGAATGATCTCTTACCCTCTGGGATAGCATGGAAGGGCCTGGAGAGTATCATGCTAAGTGAAATAAGCCAGAGAAAGACAAGTATCACATGATCTCACTCATATGTGGAATCTAAAGAACAAAGTAAACTGATGAACAAAAATAGATCCAGAGACATAGAAGCATGGAACAGATTATGGACTCTCAGAGGGAGGGTGGGCAGAGATCAACCAAAGAACTTACATGCACTTATGCATAACCCATGACACAGACAATAGTGTGGTGAAGCCTGGGGCAGGGCCAGGGGTAGGAATGGGCTAGAAAGGGTCAATGGGGGGAAGTGCGGAAGGATATTGGTAATATTTTCACCAGTTAAAAATCCTATATAATAAAAGCCTAGGTGGCGTCTCATGACATTGTCACAAGATGGCCTTCACAAAATGGCTGCCCTCACATTGTAACAAGATGGACTGCAAGGGAGGGCAGTTAGGGGTGATCAGGAGGGCAGGGGAGCAGATAACTGTCAATCAGGCCAGCAGGGGAGCAGTTAGGGGCAATCAGGCTGGCAGGAAGGCAGGCAAGCGGTTAGGAGCCAGCATTCCTGGATTATGAGAGGGATGTCCAACTGCCGGTTTAGGCCCAATCCCACAGGGGTCAAGCCTAAACTGGCAGTTGGACATCCCCCGAGGGGTCCCAGATTAGAGAGGATGCAGGCCGGGCTGAGGGACACCCCCTCACACACCCCCCCGCATGAATTTTGTGCACCGGGCCACTGGTAAATAAATAAATAAAATGAGGAGGAGGAAAGGAAGGTCAGACAGACAAATGGGGTGAAGGCCCGGTGACCACTATGCTCCCGGCACAGCCACTGGGGAGGCCTTGAAAGGGGACCTGGTCTAACCAATCCTGGCCTTAAAGGAGCTCAAAGGACATTTAATTTTTTTAAATATATTTTTATTGATTTCTTAGAGGATGGGAGAGGGAGAGATGGAAACACAAATGATGAGAGAGAATCATTCATCAGCTGCCTCCTGCACACCCCACACTGGAGATTGAGCCTACAACATAGGCATGTGCCCTGACCGGGAACCAAACCATGACCTCCTGGTTCATAGGTCAACGCTCAACCACTGAGCCATGCCAGCTGGGCTGCTTTTTATTTTTAGCTTCAACAGGAATCCACTCAAGGTTTTTTTTTTATTAGTTTGTTTTGCCTTATTTTTTGTTGATTGAATAAGTTTCTTTCTGTATATTATAATTCTCTTCAATGAAGATGAATTAATATTATAATCAGGGAAAATATCCCAGGCTTCTTCTGGTCCTAGCTTAGACATGGGAAGAGCTTAGAAGTCATCACTGTCAGCGTGAAAATAGAAAAAGCTGAGCAAATGGAAAATCCATGACCTTCTGGCCCCACCAGGGAACTGCACAGAACGAACTGCCACCTGACGTGTGGGGAGACAGGGGCAGCTAGTGACACCCGGGGCAGTCACAAGTGGATGCCACTTAGACATGGACTTGTTAGAATGGAGTATACTTTGTTTAAGTCTGTATATAAAAAACTGACATTAAATGTAGGAACAGGTAAAACTTACAAGTAAAAGAACAGAAAAAGATACCACTTACAAGCACATTTGAATCTGTGCTGGTGTGTCTTCCCTTATGGCAGGTGAATAGAGCAAGAAGCATCAACTAGGTATTATAATGCTGGAGATGACATTGCAAAGATAGAGCTACCGACATTCTGAATCTGTGTGTCCTGAATAACCCTTTTACATACCTCAAACAAAAAGGAAAGTATTAGTAGGATTAGTGGATAAGCCCATTAATCATAATGAGAAGCTTTAACATCCATTCCCGATGATCAGTAAACCAGGGAGTAGAAATTCAGTTGTGGTTTAACAGGTATGTACAACGAAGTGAGTGTCGTAAACAAAACGTGGAGTAAAGGGAGCCAGGCACATAAGATGGCCATTTACATTTCAAAAGCTCAAGAGCTAAGATCTGGAAACAGCCCGAGTGCCCATCAGTAGATGAGTGGATAAAGAAGCTGTGGTACATCTACACCATGGGATACTATGCAGCTGTAAAAATGAAGGATCTCTTACCCTTTGGGACAGCATGAAGGGACCTGGAGAGCATCATGTTGAGTGAAATAAGCCAGTCAGAGAAAGACAAGTATCACATGATCTCATGATTTTACTCATATGTGGAATCTAATAAATAAAATAAACTGGTGAACAAAATAGGTCCAGAGACCTAGAAGCATGGAACAGACTTTGGAATCTCAGAGGGAAGGCGGGGGAGGGTGGGTGGGTGAGAAGAGATCAACTAAAGACCATATATGACTTGTATGCATCTATGCATAACCCATGGACACAGACAATAGGGGGGTGAAGGCTTGGGGAGGGGTCGGGGATGGAGGCAGGCTAGAAGAGGTCAATGGGGGGGGGAGGGGACATGTGTAATACTTTCAACAATAAACATTTTAAAAATTAAATACGCCCTGACTGGTTTGGCTCAGTGGATTGAGCATCGGCCTGCGGACTGAGGGTCCCAGAGTCAATTCCAGTCAAGGGCATGTACCTTGGTTGTGGGCACATCCCCAGTGGGGGGGCTGTAAGAGGCAGTTGATCAATGTTTTTCTCTCATTGATGTTTCTAACTCTCTATCCCTCTCCCTTCCTCTCTGTAAAAAAATCAATAAAATATATTTTTAAAAAATAAAAATAAAATACAAAAAAAAAATGTCAAAAGCAGGTAAAACTTGTTTTATTCTTAGTTCTGAGGCATTTTCTGTTAGTATACATGGTGTGGATGCCATAGATGTAGTCAGCCCATGCAAGTTCAATAGGCTGCACAGTTATGATCATGCACTGTGTCTATGCTACACTTCTGTGGAAAGTTTTCTAAAAAATACCACCCACAAATAGACACATGCATGCACATATGCACACTATTACCTGGTTACAGAATAAAATGACAGCGTGCTCTTGAGAGAAAAGGAACCAATGTACTTCCCGCCTTCTGAGAATGTTGGAGAGACCTCAGGACACTACCTCAGAATTTCTCATTCTGAAAACTTTCCTTCGCTCAACTCAGCATCCCATTAAGCCACTAAAATCATTTTGAGGAAATAGCTTGATTCTCTTTCCCTCTCCTAGACAGAAGGAGGGCATCTTGGTTTATTGTCTCATCAAAAATGCTTGGAAATAATTTTTACCAAAAGAGAAAGAAGCCAGTTGATGTCTTAAAAATATGACGAACCGTGTTCGCCAAACAAAATAGCACATGGCCATGAGCCTTCAGCTCTCCCCTCCCAAACACACAGCCCCCACTTCTGTGTGTCTGAACCCAATTGTCTTACAGAAATCAAAATCTCGCTCAGCTCTTCACAAAAGGGAGAAGAGCCAACGTTCAGTTCTGCTGGCAACCAGGAGTCTAAGACCTCTAAGGGGTGTTCATTTCTCCTCTGCTTATGGAGTTGCCTGGACCGCATTTAAAATATTATAGATTCGGTGGAGTCTTACTAACACCATCATATGCTGGAAACCATTGCCAAGACTTTGCCAGATCATGGAGCCCACCTCTCCCTGATTCGTAATTTTGGCGGTTGGATCTTTCTGGATTTCATTCCCACTATTTTTGTTGTTGTTGTTCATCCTCACCTGAGAATATTTTTTCATTGATTTTAGAGAGATTGGAAGGGAGGGGAGAGACAGAGAGAAAGAAACATCGGTGTAAGAGAGACACATCAATTGGCTGCCTCCCACATGAGCCCTGACCAGAGCTCAGGCGAGGTGGAGTAGGTGCCCTTGACCAGAATCAAACCTGGGACCCTTCAGTCCTTGGGCCGACTGAGCCAAGCCAGCGAGGGCCATTCCCACCTCCTCACACACTTCCTGTAGGAGGAACAGAGCTCCCCCATAATCGTTGCAGAGAAACCACAACATGAACATCCTGCGTCTCCTGCGAGCCTGTTTGCCTGGTATCTTGATGATCCCAAAGAGCTGGGTGACCCTCTAGTCTTCAACTCAGTGGGGGAAAATGTATCTATTAGATTTACTTGCCTGTTTATTGTTATAACCCTCAAATTCAGTAGCACTGTGTATTCTGGGAAATTTAAAATGCTATCTTCCAAGTGGGCTCTTCGGTGTAATAAATAGAAGAAGTTCTACAGTGAAATGTTTTTGTTTGTAAGAGAAACGACAGATTTTGGATAATAGGTCAGTGGGTCAATCATTTAGATCAGAGGTTGCAAACGCAGATGTCAGGAACTCACAGAGTCCCTGGAGGGCAACCTAATTCAGCACCTGGGCCAAGTTCAGGTGTGTCTAAGCAATCAGGAGGGTGTCTGATAACCAGAGTCAGAAGGAGCCTCGCAGCCAGACCAGGGTGAGGGAGAGCCACTGAGCCGCTGAGACAGGAGCAGAGGTTGCTGGGAGACATGGAGGCCCTTCTGACCTTGCCAACAGGCAACGCCTGCCAAGTTTTCCTCATGGAACTAAAATAGTTTAATGTGAGCGGACTTAGTGCCTGTGTTCTTTCTAAAGATTGAAACAGAGGCGTGCTTTAGAATACTTTCTTTGGGAGTAGTGGTAGGAATCATATGCTTAAAAGTCTTTAATTAGTAAAGCTAGTGTTGGTTGTTGATTTAGAAATAATTCATCATGTTTTATTAGATGATGAAATTTGTTAATAAATGATTGATCTTTCTCAGATTCTAGATTTTCAGAAGTCTACCTATCCTAAGGCATCACTTTCGTATTTCCGACTTGGCTCCCTCAGTGTTAGGATGAACTTTATACAAGTAATGTTATACCTCACTGCATATCAATAATAGAAAAGGCCAATTTAACTTTATATAAAAGTGAAACAAAAAACCTTACCCGTAGGCCATAAATAAGAGGCATACACCAGTTCTAGTTCTTTTGGTTTTATGAGAACAAAATATATAGGAATTCTAACATCTTTTTCCCCCCACAGAGTTGGATTAAACTGCTCTAATGTTATAGTGTCTGACATACATACAAATTACAGTTTTGTAAAAAAAAAAAAAAAAATCATATGAAATACCCACACTGTCGAAGGGATGTAGAAGGCAAGTACGACACGGTTGCATACCACATGCAATCTGAGGAGTAATATATTCACTTTCCTTAGAGTGGAAATGTGATTTACAAAACTAAACAATCTATAAGCAGTTTGATTGCTTCTCTCTATCGTTCCATTTATAGGGATAATTTAACAGCACATCTGCTAAAGTGAGCATGCGTGGCCAGGTAAGACCCATGCAACACAGGCAGAACCTTGGCAAAGTGCGGAGGCTGCATATTAAGCTCCCAGGAGGCCCTTGCCAGTGGCACTTCTAGTTGCTGAAAATGGACAGATCAGCATTTGAACCACAAGGGGCTGGGCATGCCCTAAGGCCAAGTTCTTGGAGAAGAAGAAAAAAACAGTGGGTATAATAATTACAATTTTTTTGCCCCAAGAAAATGATCCTCTACTTTTTAATCCTGCGTGTTTGCATGTACAACCGTGTATATTTTTAGATTTGGAAGTATTCAGAAATTGTACTTTACAGTCTCAGAATTATGTCTCCAAAAATAATATTGCATCAATAATTGTCAACATAGTTTAGAATCTGTAATAAATTGCTGAAGCTTAACTGTTATTCTTATTCAACAATGTTGGCTTCACACAATACTACAATATATGCCAACTACGTCACAGATATTTTTCCTTTTATTTTAAAGTTAAAACATATATCTTAAATAAACCTATATAACTATTTCATACTTCCATGTATTATGCATTCATTTTGTTGGAATTATTGGGTCCTGAATACTAATTCAAGTTGCTGGTAAAAATTATGCAACGTATTTATATGCTACTAGAGGCCCAGTGCATGAAATTCATGCATGGGTAGGATCCCTAGGCCTGGCCGGCGATCAGGGCTGATCTATGGGGCAACTGGAGGGGCAATCAGGGTGCCCCCACTGGCAACCACCTTGGCTGGCCTTGGACCTGCAGGCTGGGGGCTGGGGGCAGCTCCTGCATTGAGAGTCTTCCCCCTGGTGGTCAGTGTGCAGCATAGCGACCAGTCATTCCTCAGTTTGGTCGATTTGCATATTAGGCTTTTACGATATAGGATAGTTTTCAGATTCTAGAAAGCAGAGATAGTGAGTCTTGAACTAATACTTGTTTGAGACAGAAGGATTCGAAGGTGATATGACTGAAATATTTGGAGGTTTTGTTATGTGTTAGATATTTCCCGGTGGAAAATCCTTTTACTATTCTTTGCAAACTTTGTTACTGAAGGTCACAGTTAAAAGCTGAGGACTTCAAGTTCTGGCCCATAGATGTCAGTAACACAGGGTAGTCTGGGTTTAAAACATATAATACAAGGCAGACCTCGAGCTCTCCCTGCCTAGTTAGGGTGCTTGAATTCTTGTTAAAAATATCACATCTTGTCCTGGCTGGTTTGGCTCAGTGGATAGAGCATTGGCCTGTGGACTGAAAGGTCCCAGGTTCTATTCTGGTCAAGGGCTCATGCCTGGGTTGCAGCTCTATCCCCCGTAGGGGGCATGTAGGAGGCAGCTGATCAGTGATTCTCTCTCATCATTGATGTTTCTATCTCTCTCTCCCTCTCCCTTCTTCTCTGAAATCAATAAAAAATATATTAAAATATATATATCACATCTTCTGTCATTGTAGGAGGAAGCAGCTCCCCCTCATCTCTAGCTAAAGCCAAGCTACCAGGGAGGGATGGTGCTGGTGTCTGGGGCGGGGGGAAGGGCGGGCCTCTCTGAGATCGTGTCAGTTTTCTTAGTCACCGGCTTTTCCATAGTTTGCTGGGACTCGCTAATCACTGAACTCTCCCCTTCTCTCTTCAGCTGTTCCACAGACTGCAAATATCTCCGTATCCAGCAGACGATCCTTTCACCCGGTTTGACCATAAATAGAATTTCCTCCACAGATTTTTCTTCTGCTGCTGCATGTTCTTTCTCATCTTTCACTGGCAATTTCCCGGCCGGCAAGCCTGCGGCCACAGCCAGGAACAGCAACACTGGGAGACGGTGGAATACATGCATGATAAGAATCGCAGCTGATATGAGCTACATGCTTTTGACTTAGAATTTATCATAGGTTTTACTTATGGTAAAACATATTTAGATTTTGGTAAAGTTATTACAGCTTAACAATTGTTATGACATAAATATTTTTTATAATTAATCATTTGTTTTTCTGGTCAATATGTTTTTATAGGAATGCGTGTAAAATGTAGAAATTGGATATATTTAGAAAAACAATAGCTATTCAAATAAAAGTACTTTTAGTCTAAAATTAGTGGGTTCTGTGTACATTTTACAAATAGACTTGCAGTATTTACACTTCAGTTTGGCCATCATGGAGTTGTTGGAAAGGTTTCCTCTGCAATCTTTTCAACATCCTTCACATTCAAGGTGATTTTACAGATACTACTAACAACAAGGAATATCTGTATATCTTAAGTTGCAATTCCAGAAAGTAAATTTTTGGATAAATTACTTGATACCTAAATCTGCACTAAAAGCTTCAATTTTCAGAAAATGTGTTTCATTTCCCCTAAATCCATAAGCCAGTTCCTATTTTTCAATTCTACCGAGCAATGTATTCATCAGGAAACATTTCAGTTACTCATGTGTGTAGGCTATAACTACATCTCAAATAATAAAAAGGCCAGTGAAAAACAATTTACATAACGGCATATTGGTTAATATCAAGTTTAATTAAAGTTAGTACAAGAGGCATGAAAACATATTAATTGAAAAGGGAACAACCTTGGCCACGTATAGCTCACCCTACCGCATATAATCACCAGTGTTCATGGTACAGAAAATACAATGAAGATTATTAAAGACAAAATTTAGCAAATCACAACTATTATAGATAATCCATAGCAATGACTAAACCTTTCCTAGTTATTCTAAGGCAGTGGTTCTCAACTTTGGCTGCACATTAGAATCACCTGGGAATCTTGATAAAATCCTGATTTCTGGGCCTCATCCTCCGGAAATTCTGTTTCTTTGTTACTAATGTTGTGTCCTCACTGCATAACAACAACAACAAAAAAAAACAAAACAGAATTTCCGGAGGATGAGGCCCAGAAATTAGGATTTTAAAAAGATTCCCAGGTGATTCTAATGTGCAGCCAAGGTTGAGAACTACTATAAGGTGTACTTGAGTTAACCAGATGTGTTTTTTAAGCAGTATTCCTGTGAATGGATGTTACTCCTGCTATGTTCACTCATTGTAATTAGTACATAATATTCTTCTGATGATGCAATCACTTTTTCCTAGACCTCTTTCTACAAAAGGTCATCATGTTCCAAGTGATATGATTAATTTAGGCATAAGATGTAATATTTATACGACATATACAGCATTGCTAAGTGGCCTTACAAATAAGATACACTCAACGTGAAAAAAATTTGTTGTATCTTACATTCTGCGGTGAAATATGAAGATTCAAATTTAAATATCATTTAGAATGAGATGAAATTTGTTCTATGTTATGGATGGGTTTACTCAGAGATACTTTTTATCTGAAAATATTACATATGAAAATAAATCCATTTACCTGATGCATCCCTAGCTCTTTTCAGTTCAGACAGTTAGTGCTGTTGGATCTTTAAATGTGAGTGAATTTATGGAATTCATTAACCGAAATCATCAGAGCAATTAAACATCACAGAGCATCTCCCCACATAATTACCTCATTGACCTTCTTTTGCGTGATGTAATAATCCAGCTCTCCACAGAAGACCGTAACCTTCACCGGAGAATAGTTAGACTATTTTAGCATTTCACCCCAGAAGATGAAGATGGTGAAGAAGTTTGAGGAAATGAAACAAAATACAAACAAACAACAACAACAACAACAAAAACACAAAGACACTGATTTTGCCCCAATCTGGAATTGGCGGCAGCAGAGTGTGTGACTCGGTGTGGATAAACTGTATCTCACTAAGCGGATGAAATGGGTGGTAGATGGTGTCGGTGAACTGCCAAGGCCCTGTTGGTATTAAACATTATTGTTGCTTTAAAAATACATGTATATCATTATTGTTTCAGAGAGGAAGGGAGAGGGAGAGAGAGAAAGAGAAACATCAGTGATGAGAGAGAATCACGCATCAGCTGCCTCCTGCACCCCCCACACTGGGGATGGAGCCCGCAACCCGGGCATGAGGCCCGACCCGGAATCGAACCGTGACCTCCTGGTTCCTAGGTCGATGCTCACCCACTGAGCCACACCCACATTAGTCTATTCAGATTGCCACCCTCTGGGACCCCTTCCCTGACGGTGTCGCCTGCTCTGGGACCTGCTGTGCCCTTGTCACATGGACGTGCCAGGGAATGCATTGCCCCTGGGGCAGCTGTGGATGAGGGACTAGAGCAGGGGTGAGCAACCCCTGGCAGGCGTGCCAAACATGGCACGCCAGTAACTTTTGCTGGCACGCAAAACCCTCTCTTATAATCTTCCATTTACAATTTTTTTTTCTTAATATCGACTTTTTTATTTTTCAGATAAACTCAGTGTAGGTGCATCTTAGATAAATAAATAATTTTACATAACATGTATACATTAAAAAATAAATGTATTTTTCGTCATCATAGACTGTGTTTTTGTCGCTCAAATGAATTTTACTATTTCTTCAAGGTTCTTCACATACGTACACTTTAAGAGATATCAAGTAGGCGTAACATGTTCTCAAAAAATTAGGGTTGGCACGCAGAAGAATTCTGAGTCAGAGATTTTGCTGGTTTTGGCACACACTCACACAAAGGTTGCCTACCCTTGGACTAGAGGAAACCCACATGGATACATCCTGGCCTGTGCCTCGAGTGAGCCCGACAGGGCTCTGGTGTCAGAGGGGCTCCCCTTCAACCTCCCTGGGCAGCTGAGCACAGGCACCTCCTCCTTCCCTCCCAGGTCTCCTGGGAGCACCTGCAGATAAGCTAATGTATGCAAATCCTCCTGCACAGTCTGTACCTGGGGAAACCAGAGAAAAGCAGCAGTTAAGCCAATAAGAACAGCACCCGAGCTTAGTAAGCCAGTGGGGAACCGCTGCTGCTTCCCCCAGAGTCCTGGGAGCATGGAAGGCTGAGACCCGTGCTGATTTGCGGAGGCCCATCCTGTGAGCCCAGGCCCCACCTCAGTGGCAGCCCCGCCTCCCGTACCACGTGGTCAGCGACCTTGCCAAGTGACAGCAGGTGGAGACTCAGAGTCCGAGTCCTAATGCTCACCTTCTCATGGCAAAGGGCCTCACCTGCCATTCAGTCCTCGGTCCTCTGTGCACTTGTTCCCATCGTTACCCCCTTTCCCAGTGACCCTTGTCATTGTTCCTCAGTCTTGTTCTTCCAACACTCTGACCATCTAGGTCAGTGGTTCTCAACCTTCTGGCCCTTTAAATATAGTTCCTCATGGTGTGACCCAACCATAAAATTATTTTCGTTGCTACTTCATAACTGTAATGTTGCTACTGTTATGAATCGTCATGTAAATATCTGATATGCGGGATGGTCTTAGGCGACTCCTGTGAAAGGGTCGTTCGACCGCCAAAGGGGTCGCGACCCACAGGTTGAGAACCGCTGGTCTAGGTCAAGCATGTCAAACTCTCAGTCTGCAGACTGCATACCTCTTTTATTTGGCCCGGGTTAGCCTGAGTTCTACATGCTTGTTCTAGGTCAGTAATGGCGAACCTTTTGAGCTCGGCGTGTCAGCATTTTGAAAAACCCTAACTTAACGCTGGTGCTGTGTCACATATAGACATTTTTTGATATTTGCAACCATAGTAAAACAAAGACTTATATTTTTGATATTTATTTTACATATTTAAATGACATTTAACAAAGAAAAATCAACCAAAAAAATGAATTTGCCTGTCACCTCTGACACGCGTGTCATAGGTTCGCCATCACAGTTCTAGGTCAACCATGAGTCCATGGTTTATGTGCATCCGTATCTCTGGCCAACTCTCAATCACGAACAATCATGCATCCCCCTCAAAAGCCTGCTCCTCCACTTCAGGTTCATCCACATAGGAGCATGCGCTGCTGAAATCCACACACAGGGCCAGCACCCCTCAATCAGCTGCACACAGACAGCCCCGGGCGGCCTCAGGGGCAAGGAACCCCAGTAGGGGCAGCCCCGTCCTTCCTGCTCAAGGCCCTCGATGACGCCGGGGGCCCTGCCCATAGCCACCCTGTGTCTGATTTGCACAAAATATTTCAGTTTGAGGGGAAACAGACCGCATGGTCTTTTGGAAACAGGATTTGAGAAACTTCGTCTCCAAATGGCTCCATTTCATGCCCTGGGCTCCATCTCAAGAGGAGAAGTGTTCCCTGGAGATTTAATTCTCTGCGATTCATTTATTGTAGTTTCCAGAAGCTCCACAGAGCAAACTCCTCTCTACAGCAGGTGTTACCAGCATTCCATCTCTCACGTTATTAAGCAAGAGCAACAGTCCCTGCCTGCTGTCCGGGCTGCCGGAGGCCCTTCCCCTGCTGTGGGTTCCAGTGGAAACTGGCAGGAATGTCTGCCTCCAGGATCTCCAGAAGGTTGTCCAGGAGGCCCAGGCCGATGTCCAACCTGAACAATCCCATCAGCCCCTCCCCCATCCCAATAAGTCTTTCAACTGCACAGAAAGGAACGTCCCTGGGGAGGTTGGCTCGCATGGTTTCAACCTTGGAAACTCAACTGCACAGAAAAATAGGTGGAAAATCTTGACTAGGCCTAAGCCGTGGCGCCCTCCCTCTGGCCAGAGAAAAAGAGTTGAGTTGTCCCCTCTTATCTGTGGTCTATGATCTGCGGTCAACCTCAGTCCTAAAACAGTTAGAGGAAAAGGCCAGAAATAAACAATTAATTAGTTTAAACTGTGCTCCATTCTGAGTAGCACCATAACAGCTCCCACTGTCACTTTCTTCCCGGCCCTTTGTCCAGGGTTTGCTCCCTTTGTCCAGGGTCTGCTCACTGTGGACCCTCCATCGTCATCTGCTTAGTGACTTCTGGTGAAAAGGTGGGCTGTCTCAGGCCACAGTGCAGGGTGCAGTAAAATTCCTTCCACTTCCCCGTGGCCCCAAAGCACAAGAGCGGTGACGCTGGCAACTAGGATCTGCCAAGGAGAAGCTGGAAAGAGCTTCCTTTCAGTGAAGAATGTGCATGCCTAGGACCCACTGGGGTCTTGGACTGTATCCCTGTGAACAAAGGGGGTGTGTGCTATGAACCCTAACTGCTCCAAGAGGAAATGCAGTTTCACCATAGGATGAAAAATTTCCAGAGCGGGTGTGGCATGTGGATTTTTTTAATTATAAAAAGACTAGAGGCTCGGTGCACAAAAATTTGTGCACTGGTGGGGGGGGTTTGTCCCTCAGTCTCACTTGTGCCCTCTCACAGCCTGGGACCCTCGGGAGATAACGACCTGCTGGCTTAGGCCCGCTCCCAGGTGGCAGAGGGCAGGCCCAATCCCTAGGTGCAGCCCCTGGTCAGGCTCAGAGCAGGGCCAATTGGGGAGTTGGGGCGTTGCCCCCTGTCATGCACAGAGCAGGGCGGATCGGGAGGTTGCGATGCCACCCTCAGTCACGCTCAGGGCAGGGCCGATTGGGGGGTTGGGGCGCCGCCCCCTGTCACACTCAAGGCAGGGTCGATGGAGAGGTTGCAGCACCACTCCCTGTCATGCACAGAGCCACAGGGCAATCAGGGGGTTTGGGCACTGCCCCCTGTCACGCTGCTTCAGGGGTCAGGAGGCCTCGCAGCTCCACTGATCCCAGTGCTGGAAGGCCTCGCAGCTCCACTGATCCCAGGGCATGAGGCCTTACGGCTCCGCTGATCCCGGGTTCAGGAGGCCTCATGGCTCTGCTGATCCCAGTGCTGGGAGGCATATTACCCTTTTTCTATATAGGATAGAGGCCTGGTGCATGCGTGGGGGCTGGCTGGTTTGCCCTGAAGGGTGTCCCGGATTAGGGTGGGGGTTCCACTTGGGTGCCTGGCCAGCCTGGATGAGGGGATGATGGCTGTTTGCAGCTGGTCACACCCCCTTCAGGGTGGGGGTCCCCACTGGGGTGCCTGGCCAGTCTTGGTGAGGGGCTGAGGGCCGTTTTCAGGCTGGCATGCGACTGAAGCTCCCAACCTCTCCTTTTTTTCCTTTTTTTTATTCTGGGATTTATTTATCTTCTATAGCTGTCATTGGAACTGAGAGCTGGCTTTAGCTCTGAGGCTCGGCTCCAGCTCTGAGACCTCAGCTGCTGAAAGCAGGTATCTGGTTTGTTTGGCTTCTATAATTGAAACACTGTTGCAACTCCAGCTCAGCTGGCTGGCTGAAAGCATGGGGTTTGTTTAGCTTCTATAATTGCAACATTGTTTCTTAGAGTGCAAGCTCTGAGCCCAGCAGTGGCAGGTGGGGAATCTTGGCTTCCTCCTTCATGGAGCAAGCAAGCCTCCTGTTCGCTTCAGCTGCCTGGCTGCCAACGGCCATCTTGGTTGGCAGTTAATTTGCATATCCTGCTGATTAGCCAATGGGAAGCATGTCAGAGGTATGGTTAATTACCATGTTTGTCTATTATTAGATAGGACTAGAGGCCAGGTGCACAACACTCGGGTACTGGGGCGGGTGGGGGTCCCTCAGCCTGGCCTGAGCCCTCTCACAGTCCTGAACCGCTTGGGCGATGTCCGTCTGCTGGCTTAGGCCTGTTCCCACACCAGCCGTGAGCCCCGCTTCTGGCTGAGTGGCACTCCCCTTGTGGGAGCACACTGACCACCAGGGTGCAGCTCCTGCACTGAGCATCTGCCCCCAGTGGAGAGTGTGCATCATAGCGACCAGTCCTTCCACCATTTGGTCGATTTGCATATTAGGGTTTTATTTATTAGGACTTTATATAGGATGGCTTGCTGGTGCCAGCAAGCAGTGAGGTTGGGATAGTTTGACTCTGTGGTTTTGGGCGTGCTCATTCTACCGTTGTTTTATACAAATTAAAATACACAGAGAACTTAGTCTTCATCAGAGAGAGGTGGAGAGCGCAGGGTTTCCTAAAGCCCATTTTATTCAACTCAAGAAAAACAACATTCCTCACACAGCCAGAGATGCATGCATTTGGGATTAGCAAATTGGTGATTAAAATGAATCCATGTTGGTTTCACAAATGTCTTGAAGTCTGCTGGAAAAAAAGCCTTTTTAATCTTGGGAATCCCTTAGGAATCCCCAAAACTTTTGAGGACACAGAACTTTTATCACTGAAATTCCTGTTAGTGTGTAACTACTAACCTTGGGAAACTTTGGGAAATTCTGAACAGGAAAAATTGATCTTTTATTGCTATCTGGAATTACTCTATGCGGAAATGCATGTAAGCAATGATTCATCTGATATTTGGTCTCAGTGGACATCAATCCAGTAGTTTATTAGAATAATTTGTGGGAACTTGTCTTTGCCCATAGCTCAACCCAAATGAGTGTGATTATTTAAATACAAAGGTGAACGCTGGGTTGAGAAACATGTGTACAAACATGTAATATTTATGTTGATTAAACTATCACTTATTCAAGTGTAGGAGGGGTTTCTCAGAGAATGTAAATTTTTGATCTTCACTACCATTTCTTCCACAGGAGAAAATACATAATTTTTATACAGAGGTGGATGCGCTAGAGCAAATTCACTGTGATTCATGTCCACGGCTCAGAGGAAAATAGAACCGCTAGTCAGGACATGCCAGGCAGCGGCTCAGGCTGCGCCATCTTCTCTTTCACAGAGTGTGGGGAGGGGTTGGTTGGAACATGAGATTCCGGCCGGCGAGGCCTCCTTAATGCCACCTGCTCGGCCATTTGGTGTCTGAGCATCCCTGTGTGGGGGGAGTCAGTATGTGAACAGGTGCAACCAGCTACCCGGGCTTCATGCTCACTGGGGTCTCACAAGCATTTACATTTGACAAAGTTCATCCACAGATAGCTACCTTGATACTCAACAATAAGTTCATGAACATGCTTGAAAATGCAAATATAGACACCCAGACCCGGAAAGTGATCAAGATTGTAGTTTAGCAATTGATGCAAACGTGTCTGCTTCGTGCAAGATGCTTCCTGCAGACAGAAATAGGACTGAGGCAAGAAACGGACTGGATTATCTTCACCAACAAACAGCATGTGGTTCATCCGGTGAACAGTAAAAGTAAAAGCAAAAAGTTACTAGTTTTCTAGAACCTAACCCTTATAAATA
>JAWPEG010000011.1:103384924-103416008 GCA_035771395.1 Myotis vivesi
ACTCCAAGCCATGCCCATCAGCCAATCAGAGCAACTATATGCAAATTAACCCAACCAAGATGATGGCCGGCAGCCACAGATCTGGAGCAAGCAGGAGGCTTGGTTGCCCCAGCAATGGAGGAAGCCAAGCTTCCCGCCTGCCCTGGCTGGCTGTAGCTTCCACAAAAGGTAACAAAGTTTCAATTATAGAAGATAAATAAATCCCAGATACCTGCTTCCAGCCAGCCTCCACTGGGAGCTTGGGTGGCTGGGGGGCTTGGTCAGCCTGCAAACAGCCATCAGCCCCTCACCCAGACTGGCCAGGCACCCCAGTGGGGACCCCCATCCTGAAGGGGCTGTGGCTAGCCTGAAAACAGCCATCAGCTCCTCACACAGGCTAGCTAAGGCACCCCAGCAGAACTCCCCACCCTGAAGGGGCTGTGGCGAGCCTTCAAACAGCCATCAGCCCCTCGCCCAGGCTGGCCAAGCACCCCAGCGGGACCCCCACCCTGACACAAGACACCTTTCAGGGCAAACCAGCAGGCCCAGGCACCAGGCCTCTATCCTATATAATAAAAGGGTAATATGCAAATTGACCCTAACAGCAGAAAGACAGGGAATGACTGGTCACTATGACACACACTGACCACCAGGGGGCAGACTCTCAATGCAGGAGCCGCCTCTTGGTGGTCAGTGCGCTCCCACAGGGGGAGCTCTGCTCAGCCACAAGTCAGGCTGATGGCTGCCAGTACAGTGATGGTGGTGGGATCCTCTCCTGCCTCCTCTGCAGCACTAAGGATGTCTGACTGCAGCTTAGGCCTGGTCCCCGCTGGCAAGTGGACATCCCCCGAGGGCTCCCGGGCTGCCAGAGGGATATCTGACTTCCAGCTTACGCCCATTCCCCTGGCCGGACTGAGGGAAACCCCCCACCTGAGTGTACAAATTTTTGTGCACCGGGCTTCTAGTCTATAATAATAAAAGTGTAATATGCTAATTAGACTGAACATCCTTCCGAATGTCCTTCCGGATGAAGCCAGGGCTGCAAGGGAAGCCCAGGTCCTGGGTGACTTTCTTCATTGTAAATAAAAACAGAACTGGACAAAGTCTATGAAACACGTGTTTGCAAACATTGGACAACTGGCAATGCAGCATGTTGATCACTGGGAGAAGGGAAAGAAAGGGAGAGAGCCCTGATGTGCATATCCCTCTGCCTGGAAAATAGTACGTGGAAGGAGATTCTAAGCAGAGCATGGTGGTCTCACTGAGGTGGGATCAGAGAGGCTGCAGGGGCTGAACTTTCTGAGCCAGTGTATCAGAGAGAAGGACATTGCCCAGAGAAAGAGCCCCAAACATCTGCATGGGGTCTCATTGAGCCTCTAGCTGAATACTGTGCCCTGCATACTTAGAATGAGATTTCAAGTTGTTGGTCAAAGAACGATTAGTGAGAACAGAACAAACTACTAGGAAGCTATAAGCTAAACAAGTCCCAACACTAACAAAGAATTGAGAGATGGTAGAGTTCTGATGCCACACAGTAATGAGACATTTTTGAACATCTGAAGACCCCAGAAGGGCCATGCTTTGATATTAAGGCTAAATGGTCCTAGATTAAAGGCCACTATAAGTCCCTACCAACAGAGCTTACATTCAAGTCTTGAAAGCTGATCTGAAGGCAATTTAACTGTCTTCCAAGTTAAGCTGCTCTTTAAAAGAAGAACAAAAAATTTAGACACTTAGCAGTTACTGGGAAGAAGCAGAAAAGTGGGAATCAAAATCAGGAAATATAAATAGGCTAAAAAAAACAATAATGATTGAAAGCAGACAAGAATTTTAGACAGCTATTATAAATATGTTGAGAAACTTAAAGGAAAGCATGAACATAATAAGGAGATAAATAGAAGATATAGAAAAGAGCAAATTGTGCCCTAGCTGGTTTGGCTCAGTGAATAGAGTGTTGGCCTGTGGACTGAAGAGTCCTGGGTTCAATTCCACTCAAAGGCATATGCCTGGGTTGCTGGCTTGATCCCCAGTGGAGGGCATCCATGAGGCAGCCAGTCAATGATTCTCTCTCATGACTGATGCTTCTATCTCTCTTTCCCTCTCCCTTTCTCTCTAAAATAAATAAAAATATATATAAAATAAAAAAAGAGCAAAGTGGAACTTCTAGAAATAAAAGATATGATATAATAAAAGGCTAATATGCATATCGACCAAATGGTGGAATAACTGGTCGCTATGATGCACACAGACCACCAGGGGGCAGACACTCAATGCAAGAGCTGCCCCTTGGTGGTCAGTGTGCTCCCACAGTGGGAGTGCTGCTCCCACTGAAGCCCTGAGCCGGGCTGATGGCTGGTGAGTGCAGCGACGGTGGTGGGAGCCTCTCCCAAATCCACGGCAGCACTAAGGATGTCTGACTGATGGCTTAGGCCTAAGCTATCAGTCAGACATCCCCCAAGTGTATGAATTTTGTGCATTGGGCCTCTAGTTTATAATAATAAAAGTATAATATACTAATTAGGCCAGATGTCCTTCCGGACATCCTTCTGGACGACCTTCCAGACGAAGGCGGGCTGCAAGGAAGCCCAGGTCCTGGGTTCCAGAGGGAAGCTGGTGCCGGCAGCTGGGGGGAAGGAAGGAAGGCCCACTCTTGCGCGAATTTTGTGTATCAGGCCTCTAAATTAAAATAACACACAAAGACATTGAGGCAGAGCCAGCACGCTGAGAGCCAGGCCAAGTCAGGACTGTTGAGTGGCCAGCCGGTGGGGGTGTCCTCTTCCTGCTTCAGTCTTCATGGGAGCAAGAGCAGCGGCCTGGCCCTGGGGACTCATCAGAAAACTGGGGCATAGCCGAACCGGTTTAGCTCTGTGGATAGAGCGTCGGCCTGCGGACTCAAGGGTCCCAGGTTCGATTCCGGTCAAGGGCATGTACCTTGGTTATGGGCACATCCCCACTGGGGGGGGTGCAGGATGCAGCTGATCGATCTCTCTCATCGATGTTTCTAACTCTCTTTCCCTCTCCCTTCTTCTCTGTAAAAAAAATCAATAAAATATATTAAAAAAAAAGAAAACTGGGGCACAGTGTTCGACGGTGCAGTGCCGCCTGGTGGCAGTGACCATTCCTAACAGCCAGTGACCACAGTGAGGAGGAGGGACAGGTGCGCTGGCTTGCTCCTGGGCGTGTCCGAGGCTCCATCTTGGAGAAGTCTGCTTACGCTGTGGGAGCCTCATGACCAGGCGTTCTCACGTTGGTATAAGCACGTGGCCAGCAGGGACCCCGCCTTCCTCAGGTAGGATGGCACTCTCATGTGCTAAGTGCGCCCTGCCAGGGGCACACCTGGTGGCATTCATCAAGTGGCAACAGGTATCATAGACACAAATGTCAAAATGAGAGCTCACCCTTCCTGGAACCCGCCTGAGAAATCCTTTCTATGTTTTTTTTTAAATATATTATTTTTTATTGATTTTACAGAGAGGAAGGGAGAGGGATAGCGAGTTAGAAACATCGATGAGAGAGAAACATCAAGCAGCTGCCTCCTGCAAGACCCCTACTGGAGTTTGAGAGAAACATTGATCAGCTGCCTCCTGCACACTCCCCACTGGGGATGTGCCTGCAACCAATGTACATGCCCTTGACCAGAATCGAACCCGGGACCCTCCAGTACGCGGCTGACGCTCTATCCACTGAGCCAAACCGGTCAGGAAACCTTTCTAAATTTTACTTAAATATCATGCAACAGTGAGTATCTTTGTTCCTGATACACAACCTGTGAGACAACAAAGCTTGTGGTACGTCTCCCACAGCACATGCGGCTTCCCTAACCTAAGGGTGACCGCCGACATGAATATTCATTTATCATCGCACATCACTGCTGCAGGCTGGAGCCAGCTCTGCGCATGTTGCTCAGAAAGCATAGGATTAGACTATCGCTGCACAGCTGAGGAAAGCACTCTGATTTCCTCCTACTTCACCACTTACCAGCTAACATGCTATGCCTCTCTGAACCGGGAGCTCTAAGGCATGCTTCACTTTTTATTTATTTTTATTAATTTCAGAGAGGAGGAGGAGGAAGAGGAGAGAGAGAGAGAAAGAGAGAGAGAGAGAGATCAATGATGAGAGAGAATCATTGCTCGGCTGCCTCCTGCACGCCCCACACTGGGGATCAAGCCTGCAACCCAGGCATGTGCCCTGAGTGGGAATCAAACTATGACCTCCTGGTTCATAGGTCGACACTCAACCACTGAGCCAAACCAGTTAGGGTCTAAGGAATGCTTTAGGAAAAGAAAAGGAAAAGTAGAGATGATGGATATACTGTGTCCCTCCTCGTCCCTTCTAGTGGAGCAAGAAGCTCCTGGGAACCCATCTCTCCACCGAGATAACTACTGAGGGGCCAACATGCATTTGACCAACTATTTCAGAGCCCTGGAGTCTAGCTGAGCACGTGTGGTATCCAGAAGGAGGCTGGTACCCGTCACAGAATTGTCATGTTTCCATAGCAACTAGCATCCCTCCCCCCCCCCCCCCCGGGTCCCACAGCAGGAGCTGTGGGGACAAGGTGCGCATTCCAGGTGGGGCGTGCTGGGGGCAGTAAGTACTCATCCTCGGGCTTGTGCATGTTGATCAGCCCCGTGGTGCCGAGGCTGGCCATGGTTTCAACCCTTCCAGGACCCAATGGCTTCTGGAAAGTCAATGTAAAGAGACAGAATTACTTAAAAAAATAGGTAATAGGCAATCTCAGGAAGAGCTCTGCTGGGTCCCTGGCTGGTCATGGGGAATAATGAAATGGAATAATCCATAAACATTTTGCCTGATGATTTACGTCTGTAAATGTCTCTCTCTCTCTCTCTCTCTCTCTCTCTCTCTCTCTCTCTCTCTCTCTCACAAACACACACACACACACACACACACACACACACACACACACACACATAAACGAGCACACATTTGTCTTGGGAAGCACCTAGGTGAGTAATCGCTAGGGCATCTGGTATTGTTAATCACATGGATTAAGGGTATGTTTAACTTTATCCGTAATTGGTAAACTGCTTTCTGAGGTGACGATAGAGTCAGATTTTTCAAGGCTGAGGCTGACACTTCTCTATGTATTCCAGACTTAAATCCTCTGTCAGAGTTTTGGTTGGCAAATATTTTCTCCCTATTTGCACTTTGTCTTTTCGTACCTGGGCTTTTGAATAGCAAAAGCTTTTTGGGTTTTTTTTAATGCATTAGAATTTAATTTCCTTTTATGCCTAAAGACTGGTCATGTCTAAAGAACCTTCACCAAACTCTATTTCCTAAATGTTTTCTCTGATGTGGCCCTCTGAAAGTTCTGTTTTGGACTTACTCTCTATACCACGAGTAGCTATTGTGCAGTACATGCGAGGTGCAAGGAGAGGGCCCTTCACTGTGTGGCCCTCTGAAAGTTCTATGTTTTGGACTTACTCTCTATGCCATGAGTAGCTATTGTGCAGTACATGCAAGGTGCAAGGAGAGGGCCCTTCACTGTGTGGCCCTCTGAAAGTTCTATGTTTTGGACTTACTCTCTATGCCATGAGTAGCTATTGTGCAGTACATGCGAGGTGCAAGGAGAGGGCCCTTCACTGTGTGGCCCTCTGAAAGTTCTATGTTTTGGACTTACTCTCTATGCCATGAGTAGCTATTGTGCAGTACATGCGAGGTGCAAGTAGAGGGCCCTTCACTGTGTGGCCCATGGATGGTCAGTAATGCAGTAGCATTTGCTGAAAACACCGCCCACTGCCCACTGGGTTGCTGCCGCACCGTGTCCTGGATCAGTTGGCTCTACGGGAGCTGGTTTTGTTTCTCTGCTCTGCTTCCTGAATGTCGGTGTCTTTCCCCAGGGACACAACCTGATTCCTATAGCTACAGCTCTTCAGGTCACGGGACTTGATCCTTCCTCCGCTAGTCCTCTTTTCTAAGGTGTAGGAGCGATTCAAATGCCTGTGTCCTTTCCTGTAACCTCAGGACAATCTTGTTCATAGCTAAAAACTCTTGCCAAGGATTTCGTAGAAATCGGGTGAAATCTTGGTGTCAATGTGGGGGGAATTTAAATGTTATTGTGTGTAATGTTCTGGCCCATTTATCTCTTCCTGGATTACTTCACCGGTATTTCATAGTTTTAGTTAATACGTTGTATATATTTTATTAGACCTACTAGAGGCCTGGTGCATGAATTTGTGCATGGGTGGGGTCCGACCAGCCCGCTCTGCCCCCAACTGGGGGCCAGGCTTACCTGAGGAAGGGGCTGAGGGAGGTTGGGGAAGGGGTGGCGATTGGGGCCCCGATCGGGCCAGTTGGCCACCACAGTGCGCATCATAGTGGCCGGTCGTCTGGTTATTCCAGTCTCTTGGCTTTTATAAATAGAGATACCTAAGTATTTTATTTGTTCTGAGTAGACTGTCTTAGGGGAAAACATTGTGTTTCATCATTAGGGAGGATATTAACTGTAAGGGTTTTAGATAGTCTTTATCAAGTTAAGGGCTTTCCTCTCTGTTCCTGGTTTTCTTTTGTTTGATGAATGTGTTTTAAACTGTAAAAAATGCTTTTCCTTACAATAGCAGTTCTAAATTTTGATAAAAGTCTGTTTGTTTTACATCGTTTATGTTATGTGCATTTTCTAAGAAATCTTTGCCTATCTCGCGATCACAAAGCATGCCTCATGTTTTATCCTAGACATGTTATTCTTTTAGGCTTTGCATTTAAGTAGATGGTCATTTTTTTAAAGTTAATTTGTGTATATGAAGTGAGATATGCTGAGATTCATTTGTACCCAAAGAGGTCTACTTATTCTGATACCGTTGGTGGAAATGGCTCTCTTTTCTCCATTGAGTCCCTTTGGTTCCTCTTACAAAAAGCAATTCTCCCCACACCAGGCTTGCAGGATCCTCATGACCAGGCATTCTCAAGTCGGTATAAACACTGCTCTGTTTTCTCGCGAGCTTGATGACTGTAGCTCAAAAGCAAGTCTCCAAATAGGTACTAGAGTGTTTACAAGAAAAGGACAAATGATTCTTCGAAGTGGATGGACAATACTTCCCTTGGTCCCTAGCTTTCAGAAACAAAATTGTTACTTAAATTGTTCTTTTTAGAGCTCATTTTGATGATCCCCATTCCGCTTGTCTATGTAAATTTTGGAATCAACTTCTTGGTTTGTACAAAAAATACTCATGGACTTTGAACAGGATGATGTTGACTCCACTTATCAGTCCAGTGAGGAATGGCATTGTTTCATGGGCATGACAGATGGCTCCATTCAGTTAAAACTTCCCTAACCCTTTCATGCAACTTTTATTGATTTCATTCTAAAAACCTTGCAAATAAATCATTAGAATTGGACCTGTATAGTTTGTACCTGTGTGGTACCTTGGTAAAAGGTACTTTAATTTTTACTTTTTCATTGCTAACAAACAGAAATTAAATAGATTTGAAATATGACCTATTTTTACTATGCTAAATTCACTCTTTTGTGTATCTTAAATCTGTTGTTTTTCTATAAAAAACATGATGCTATATGTTTATATGGTCAATTTTATTTCTTTCTAATTGGGATACCATTTTCAATTTTTAATTTTTCTGGCATCATTGATCTGGCAAGGAACTCTAGAGCAGCGGGGAATAGGATTCATGAAAAGAGACCTATTCGGTTTCTTTCCAATCTTGATGTTTTTAGTAAAGGAACTGTAACAGGTAAGAAAATGCCTTAGTTTTAGTCTTAGTTTACTAAAAGCTTTTATTTTGAATGGCTGCTAATTTTTTTCAAACAATTCTTAGCCATTTTTGAGATTATTATGTGTTTTTTCTAATTTTTACTTTTTCGATATGGAGACGCGCATCGATGGGTTTTGCAGTGTTGCACTGGCCTTGCCTTTCTGGAATCACAGCCTCCTCCCCTCCTTGATTAGGATTGTTATTTCTTATGTGTGTTGCTCTTTTGATACGCTTTTAGTTACTTGCGTATTTGAAAGTCCTTGCATAATGAATATTAATCCCTAGCCATTTTCCTTGTGATATATGTATTCTTTTGATTATATATTTCCTGAATGAATTTATATAAGTTCAGTGATTTTTTCTTTCATAAATGTTTGGTAGAATTAACCAGTAAAACCTTCTATTTTCAAGTTGGTGTTTTTTGGGTTTATTTTTCCAGAAAGATTATAAATTCAGAATTGAATATATTTAACAGTTCAGGACTGTTCTTTATATATTCATTTTTGAAGGAGTTCTTAGTATCATGTCTCTTTCAAGGTATTAGTCCATTTTAATTGAAGAGTCAAATTTATTACAGAAAGCCTTTTTTATAATGTTGCTTATTATTCATGTATTACCTGGTCTTGGTATTGGTCATTTGTGACTTCTTTGATCATTTATTTTTTCCTTGGGGTGCTTGTTAGATTTTTATTAATTTCATTAAAGTTTTCAAAGATATAATTTTAATTTCTTTGATTGTCTCTATTGTTTTCCCATTCTCAGTTGTCTTGATTCCTGTTATTTTTCATTCCCTTCTTTCTTTGTTTATAATGTGTTGTTCAATTTCTACTTCCTCCCCGTGGTAGATTAGATCATTGCTTTTAAAACATCTTCCCTGTTGATATAAGTATTTAATTCTTACATCTCCCACTAAGAATGTCTTTAATTGCATCTTACAAAACTTGACATGATATATTTTATTTTCCTGCAGTTCAAAATAACCTGTAACACACCTTGTGACTTTATCATATAACACATGTGTTATTTTGAATTGGGCTAATGATGGAATATTTGTGACACTTCCAGATATCTTTCTCATATTGATTTCTAGTTTATTTCCATCATGCCCTAAAACTCACTTTGCATAATCCTATTTCTTTAAGTGTATCAAGGGTTTTTTGTGGCCCCAAATATAGTTTCTTAGTGACCGTTCCATGAACAATTGAAAAGAATGCATTATCTCTGGTAGATTAGCCCCATCACGTGAAGTTCTGCTAAAAGAACTAGTGTTTTAATGGTCTATATTATATCCACAGCCATTCACAGTGGTTTACAAGAAGATCTTTAACTTTTAAAAGATGCTAATCTGGGTTGGTAATAAACATTTGGCTAGTTTTGTTCAATACATTATGAGTTTTCTTTTACATAAGGAAGGTATGATAATAATGTGTTTATGACTATTGAAATAATTCACAATAAAAACCATCGGAATTGGAAAATTTTAAGATAATATTTTATATCTTATTTCATTTTGTTCATAATTATTAGGCTTTAAGCTTATTTTAATCACATAATTTTGACTTTATCAATTTCACTCTAGAAATCCATTCACTTGTCAAGATTTTCAAATTTAGAACATGATTACTTTCACGGATATATATATACCTCTTGTTTATTTCTTATGTTCTCATACTTTTCAGATTTTCTCTGCCTAAACACCCACAATGTTCTAATAACATGTTTCTACATTTGGTGTTTGGATCGCTGTTAGTTTTGGATGTAAGTCAAGTTACAGTATTTATTTTTTTCTTCTACTTTTTTTTTTTTGCTTAACATGTAAATTAAGCACTGTTTTTGTTTTTAAACCATTTCACTCACATCATTTCATGTGACCATATATAGAAAGACCAAGTTCTATGTAGGTACAGATATAGTCTTTCTTTTCAAATCTATAGGTTTGGACTCATGCATTTAAATTCAAGAACTTAACTATGAGCCTTGAGTTTCTGGACCTCTAAAATTCAGTATTAGCCAGGTTTGTACTGATGCCAATTCCTAAGTTATTCAGACAGAAAACCATTTATAGTTTTTGCCAGAAAGGCCCAGATGCTACAAGAAAGAAAAAACAAAATCAAGTATCTGCCTTGAATTATCAAGCTCCTGTAGCTGTGTGTGCTGGGCCATAAAATCAGTTAACAGCTGTTTTCCTCAGCTCAATACTCCTTTCTTATCTGCATACAAAGTGTTCCACGTCCTGTGCTGTTGGGGAGTCTTTTCTATTACAGGAGAGAGAAGCCATATGCAAAACATATATCCACTTTAAGCCTGTATTCCTTTCCCATAAAATAATTTATTTTCTGTTAAAGTACTGACTTCTCACTTTTGTAATTATGAGCATCAACGTTAATAATATAAGTGAAATGTTCCTATCTAAATATTCTCTTTAAAAAGTTTCATATGTACCTTAGAAAATATAATATTCATAAAGTGTAAGAGCAATTTTTTATTAATTAAGAATTTTTTTTTCCTTTTCTTCCTGAGTATAAGTTCTACATTTTCCTGGACTCATCTATTTTTTTACATTTTTATATTTGTTTTATCCTTTCTCATGTGTTAAAATTATTCCTCTCGCCCTGGCCAGCTTGGCTCAGTGGCTAGAGCGTCAGCCTGCAGAATGAAGGGTCCCAGGTTCGATTCCGGCCAAGGGCACATGCCTGGGTTGTGGGCTCAGTCCCCAGTAGGGGGCATGCAGGAGGCAGACAATCAATGATTCTCTCTCATCATTGATGTTTCTATCTCTCCTTCTCCCTTCCTCTCTGAAATCAATAAAGAAATATAAAAAAAAAATTATTCTTCTCCCTCCCCCTCTCTGTCTCTCACACACGCAGGCATACATACACAAATACACATATGCATGCACAGAGTGGTGTTTGTATATATTCCCTAACAAGAGAGGTGCCTGCCAAGCCACATTTTAAGGAGTACGAAAAGTCAATCTAAATTGTTATAATTTTAACACATGTACGATATGAATTGAATGTTTGCTATGAGCAGGATTGAATGAAAGCTACTATAACATAAAGTTAGAAAATGCCCTAACAAAATACATGAGAATCCAATATATATGTGTTAATGTAAAAAAAGCCACTGAAATCTGTAAAGAATTATTGTGAGTTTATTTGAGCCAAACTGTGGACATATGCCGGGAAGCAGAACCTCAAGGAATTGAGATAATGCTCTGGAGAATAGAGGGTTACATCTGTATTTATACATTTGCAATCAAAGGAGGGACGTAAGTGGGTTACATGAAATTCATTGGTGATAGATTAAGGAGGTGGGAGAAAACAAAGGGGGAGAGGAACTCCTGGGATTGGATAAAAAGTAAAATGATGGACACATACTTAGGTGGGTGCAGGATCAATTAACATGATAATGAAGGAATTTGTGGTCTCTGCCCTGGGGCCCAACACATTTGGTTGTGCCCCAGGGACTCCAGAAAAAAGGAAGTTACAAGTTACCCAGACATTTCAAAGGTATGTTATCATAGATGCAAAAAGACAGACAGGCTCAGTTCAGGTAAAGGTTGACCTTGTCAGTGAAGATACCAGCCTAGGAGGTGACTACCCCCCATCACTGCTTTTAGTTAAAGTCTAATTTCAGACCATCCTTTGTGGTGACTTTAGATCTCTGAGTTTGCAAGACCACCCTGCAGGCCTCCCCTGAGCTTGTCAGGTCAGCATGTGGCCCCTTCCGTCCACATATATATATAAGTAAAACGTTTGCAAATAAAACAATAAGCTAGATAATGATTCCTCTGGTGTTCATGCTCCTGGAGATCATTTATCAAGTGAATAAACCCCACCTTGAGGACCGTCCTGTGATGTAAGTGATGCCACTCCGTGTCCAGCCCAGTGGAGGCCTGTAGAGGAGATGTAACAGGCTAAATATTTAGATGTTCACACAAAGGCCCACTTAAGCATGCCCATTGTGGTTCATTATCATTAGAATCCCCTGTAGGATCAGGGGAATGCTGAGCCGATTTCCCTTCTATACCTTAGTAATTTAAATATGCTCACGGGACATTGTGATGAGAGGGAGGTGAGCTCTGCTTAGCGAAGACCATGAGCCCTTGTGGTGGGTCAACGTGGCTGAAACATGTCTTCACAAACACATAGCCTCCGTGACCTTGAGCACAACCTGTGACCTTGAGCACAAAGACAGCTGTTACCTTCAGTTTCCTCTGCTGGAAACCAAGATCAACAGTAATTAATATAAATTCCAGGAGTCCATCAGGAGGCTGACTGGGATTCCTTTGATATTCACAGGGTGAATATTTACATTTTATTACCTATTGCTGACTCAATGGCCTAAACCAAACTCCCCCAAAACCTGATAATCTTACTGTTTACTAAACATTACCATTGATATGTCTGTTTGCATTCCTAAAAGGCAATTGTGTCTTCTAGTAAAGGAAAGCAGCTGGGAACCGGAGACTCAGTGGAACTTGACTACTACAGTTGAGTTTTTCCCTGGCTTCCCCCCATAATTTCAAAATCAATATTTCTTGTCTTGTGTGTCAATTTGCGCATCAGCTTTCTCCAAGCCTTTGAGCCCGAAAGCCACGCTTTTCGTGGCCTTTCACATTCCTCCTCTGTTAAAAACTAGGGTTTCCAGAGCCTGTGCAGATAGCTCTTGAGGTTAAAAAGTCCACTATTTGTCAAGTCTGGACCACGGGAGGTCTCGGAGGCGTTTTTTCCTCTGGGAATGACATTTGCTGCATGAAAATGAAATAGTCCTCAGGGCGCCTCCCATCTTCCAGTTTCTCACCACCGTCACAGGGGACTAATGAGGTTCGTCCAAGCCTCTTGCAATACTTACGTTAAGAATTGTGGGTTTCGGACGTTTCCAGAAATCACAGGAAGAACAACTCCCAGTTTAGGAATGCACTTAGAAAGAGCAGAAACAGCAAGGAACATCTCTCAGAGACAGGAAGGGAAGCATGCCAGTTCTCCCCTGAGGGCCCTGCCCGGAGCCACCAGGCTGGCAGATGTCCTCATTATTCCAGGAAAGAGGGTTGAGTAGACATGGGCAGCACATCATCCCCGTGTGACCTCTGTAACTCACCCTCTATGTATGTTGGCATGGATCTCTCCCACAGATTGAGAGTCCCTTGGTTACTCCCTCCGATTACCTAGACAGTGATGGCGAACCTTTTGAGCTCAGTGTGTCAGCACTTTGAAAAACCCTAACTTAACTCTGGTGCCGTGTCACATATAGAAATTTTTTGATATTTGCAACCATAGTAAAACAAAGACTTATATTTTTGATATTTATTTTATATATTTAAATGCCATTTAACAAAGAAAAATCAACCAAAAAAATGAGTGACACTCATTGTCATAGGTTCGCCATCACTGTCTAGAAAGTCCGAAGGTGGAGGCACACTCAGACATCAATCAGAAGAGGCACCAACAGCGGTGTGACCAGCCAGAAGCCAGGCTCCCTGTGCGGCCCCACCTGCGAGGCTGTGGCTGTTGCATATTCACCCTGCAAGAGGGTCTGGGAGTGTAGGCCTGATCAGCTTCGTTCCCTTCGAACCTTCAGCAGGAAGCTCGGAAGCCCTATGTCCATGCCCCACGTGTGCCGGGAGAGCATTCAGTTTGGAACTGTACATGCATCTTAACCTGAACACACAAAGGCTGCAGTTTCCACCGCTGAGAGTGTGCTCAGCTTTAGAAACCGTGGCCTCCCTGTAGCCGGGAGGGCCGGGGGCTGGGAAGGAAAGCTCAGGGAAGCAGCAAAGAAGGAAAAGGAGAGACGCCTGGGCACCCTCCACGGTGTGGTCAGGGTGCACGGTTAATGAGGAGGCTCATTGTCAATGCTGAGACGCTCGTTTTGAAATTTGTGGAAAAGAAATTCCAGAACTAAAGACCAATAGCAGCAGAATGACGGAGATCAGCAGGGATGGCTAAGGCTATAGGGACTGATTGAATTATTCTGGGGAACCAGCTTTTCTGTAAAATTTTAAGGATTACTGAGCAAAACTAGGTTTAGATGCACGTTATTAAATAATTAATGTGTATTTTATTATATACAAAATGAGTTGAATATTAAATTAATTTGAATATTATGTACTATATATACCACCATTATTTTCTCTCTTAATTAATTACTTTATTTATTTGTTTGTTGATTGATTGATTGATTGATTGATTGAATGAATGTATTGGGGGTGACATTGGTTAATGAAAGTGTATAGATTTCAGGTGGACAGTTCTAGAATAGATCATCCGTATATTGCAGTGTGTGTTCACCACCCCAAGTCAAGTTTCCGTCCATCACCATTTATCCCTGCTTTTTCCTCTTTCTGTCTCACCCCAACCCCCTCCCCTCTGGCAATCAGTGTACAGTTGTCTGTGTCCATGAGTCTTTCCTTGTTTTGTTTTTCTTTGCTTAATCCCTTCACCTCCTCACCCAGCCCCCAACCACTCCTGACTACAAAGAGGGCGACAGTTTCTGCCGTTGCTAAAGCCGGACACATTCTCAGCCGTAGGAACCGCAGTCCCCTGTGTAGGCAGGTTAGGATGCACGCTCAGTTCCAAACTAAATTTCCTCATGACGCCCGGGGAGGGCTTTTGAGCTTCCTGCTGCGAATGGGAAGACGTGATTCAGGGGGAACCTGGCAACACGGAGGACAAGTAAAGCCATGGGCAAATCTATACTAATAAAAGGGTAATATGCTAATTAGACCAGACATCCTCCAGACGACCTTCCGGATGTTCTTCCAGACAAAGCCATGGTGGCAGGGCTGAGGCAGAGGCGGTTAGGTGTGATCAGGCTGGGAGGGGAGAGCAGTTAGGGGGATCAGGCTGGCAGGGGAAAGCAGTTGGGGCAATCAGGGTGGCAGGGGAGAGCAGTTAGGGGGATCAGGCAGGCAGGCAGGTGAACGGTTAGAAGCTAGCAGTCCTGGATTGTGAGAGGGATGTCCGACTGCCAGTTTAGGTCCGATCCCTGCTTGTCTCTCTGAAGAAAAAATGATCAGGCCTAAATCAGCAGTCGGACATCCCCCAAGGGGTGCCAGATTGGAGAGGGTGCAGGCCGGGCAGAGGGACACCCTCCCCCATGAATGGATTTCGTGCACCGGGCCTCTAGTGTGAAAATAATGGAAGGAGAGAGAGTGGGGACATTCTCCTTTCACCGTGCTTACCAGTGTGCACCCAGAGAAGCCAACCAAAGCCTCTAATTTGCAAAGAAAATGTTCACATGGAAGAAAGGAACAGGTTTTAAGAAAAATGTAGATATTGGGATAGCAGTCAAAATATTTTTAAAAACATTGCTTGCTTAGTTAGTTGTTTCGATTCTTATTATACAGAAAATCACACAATTATTGAGACAGCCTCCTCTCAGGATTGGAATGAACTGAATCACCTTTTCCATGTTTTCTTTCAATATTGAAAAATAAGATATGTTTCGAGAAATCTGGCACCTCCTGTGCAAGGCATTCGGTCAGCGATGGTGTAGCACATGTTTGCTGTCAGTCCTGTGTAATATTTCGTTTCTGTAACGTGCGGTGACTGTTCAGAATCCAAGATAATGAAAACGGCGGCTTTAAACCCTGGAAGAGAAGCCGAAAACATGAACATTTCACACGTAAAAACAAACACAGTGCTTTGGGCCACCAGATGTCAGTGCAGGTCAAGGCAGACGTGGTCTCCTTAGAGTTAAAATGGAAATGTGCGGGCCCCGCTTATACATTTCGTTTGCTTTTGATTACATTCCAGATTACTTTTATAATAAAATATAAAAATAAGACAGCGCAAGGAATCATTTGTACCTGGAGTAATTTTTATGTATTTTACCAGGGAAATAGGAGTCTTTGTGGTAGAGTTAGAGGAAATAAGTCAGCGCTTTAAACTTTATTAGAAAAGAATGATAATGAACACATAACAAAACAAGTGAGTTACTTTTTAGCCTTCACTTTTATTTGTATAAAATAGCATAGTAGTCAACGCAGGGGGCCTGAGTCCATGTTTTTGTGTTTTGGGTTTTTTTTAATACATTTTTATTGATGTCAGAGAAGAAGGGAAAGGGAGAGCAAGATAGAAACATCAATGATGAAAGAGAATCATGGATCGGTTGCCTCCCACATGCCCCACACTGGGGATCGAGGCCACAACCTGAGCATGAGCACTGACTGGAAATCAAACTGTGACCTCCTGGTCCATTGGTTAAAGCTCAACCACTGAGCCACACTGGCTGGGTGGTGTTTTTGTGTTTTTTGTGTTTTCACATCTTCTCCTAGACCAGTGGTTCTCAACCTTCCTAATGCCGCGACCCTATAATACAGTTCCTCATGTTGTGGTGACCCCCAATTTCATTGTTACAAATTGAACATAATTAAAGCATAGTGATTCATCACAAAAACAATATGTAATTATAAATGTGTTTTCCGATGGTCTTAGGCGACCCCTGCGAAAGGGTCATTCGACCCCCAAAGGGGTCAGGACCCACAGGTTGAGAACCTCTGTCCTAGACACACATGTACACAAACTCCTGGCCGGTACCAATTCATGCCTCAGTCTTACACCTCCGTGAACGGCCAGTCACCCACTGATGTGTGAAGGACCCACCTTGGGACATAGAGGCCACGGGAAGCAGAATGGAAGGATGTGGTCTTCGTTGAGCACACGCGGCCATATTTTCAGGTCGTCACCGCCTGTCACGTGGTCCTGGAGGTACTCTGTGAAAACCAGCTTGACCCTTAGTTCTGGTAAGTTGTGGGAGGAACACCCACAAGGCGAGGAGGGGCACAGATTTTGAAACTGCATTGAGTGGAAAGAAGGAAGGAGAGAAGAGGGCATCTCTATATATAAAAGCTAATGTGCAAAGTGTCCCCTCGGGAGTTCGACCGGGAGAATGGGTGTTCAATCGCTCACTATGACATGGGTTGACCACCAGGGGGCAGCGCGGAACATGGCAAGTGACCAGCGGTGGCAGCAGGTTGCTGAGGGAGTGAGGGAAGGAGGAGGCAGGGAGGTGAGAAGGCAGGGAGGCGAGGGGGGGGGGTGTTACAATGGTGGCAGTGCATAGGTGGGGAGGTGGGGAACCTGATTGGCCTTGATCACTGGCCAGGCCTAGGGACCCTACCTATGCATGAATTCCATGCACTAGGCCTCTAGTTGGTTAATAAAATTGTATAGATTTTGGCCCTGGCTGGTTTTGCTCAGTGGATAGAACATCAGCCTGAGGACTGATGGGTTCCAGGTTCGATTCCAGTCAAGGGCACATGCTTGGGTTACAAACTCGATCCCAAGTAGGGGGCATGCAGGAGGCAGCCTATCAATGATTCTCTCTCATCATGGATGTTTCTATCTCTCTCCCCTCTCCCTTCCTCTCTGAAATCAATAAAAATATATAAAAATAATAATAATAAAATTATTTTAAAAAATTATAAAGATGTTGGTATACATATGCTTTCGTAGACTATGTTCAGGCCATATGACATTTCACACCATGAAATAAATAGCAAGGAAAACTCAGCAACCTAAGTTAAGCAGGCAACCTGTATTTTGACTCAATTATCCATGGAAAAGGCATGCTTTCACGTTGCTCAGTTTGCCTTTTTTTTTTTTTAACAGAAGAGCCCTTCAGTTAATTATTAGACTGAGGAATTCTAGTCAAAGAATTCTAAATGTGGCCCCGGGGTCACTTCAGTCATCGAACGATGCAGAAAAAGTGCTCCGAACCCACGAGTTCAAAACAGCAAGGACTTGTTTGTTCACGACTCCACTCTGGGCCGGGCCTGCTGATGGTCTGTCCTCCACATGCACCCTCATAGGCCAGGGCCACTCAGTGGTTCCTGCAGGGGGTGACTCCCTGCGAGCCTGGCATCTCAGCTAGATTGTGAGGGACTGAAGTCGGGGCCTCTCTCCAGAAGTTGTCTTTCATCCTCAGTCTCTCTGGGTGGCCTTGCTCTCCTGTAGGGAATCAGAATTCTTTACATCACAGCTGACTCACAGGGGCGGACAGGAAACTTCAAGGCATCTTCACCTCTGAGTCCTGACGCTGTCCATCACCATTTTCACACCTTCTATTAGTCATCCACAGTCTTTGGAATAGTTCAGACTCCAGGGGAGGGGATGAATCCTTGTTCTTGATTGGCCAGCAGCACAGGGACCTGGGAAAAAGAGACTGTTGGTGGCCATCATGTGATTAACCCAGTAGATGGCTCAGCATAGATATTTTTAGTACTAGAGGCCCAGTGCATGAAATTTGTGCACTGAGGGGGGTTGTCCCTCAGCCTAACCTGCACCCTCTCCAATCTGGCACCCCTTGGGGGATGTCCGACTGCCAATTTAGGCCCAATTATTTTTTCTTCAGAGGGACACACAGGGATCGGGCCTAAACCGGCAGTTGGACATCCTTCTCACAATCCAGGACCACTGGCTCCTAACCTCTTTCCTGCCTGCCTGCCTGATTGCCCCCTAACCACTCTCCTGCCAGCCAGATTGTCACTTAACTGCTACCCTGCCAGCCCGATCGCCCCCAACTGCCCTCCCCTGACGGCCCAATGGCCCCCAACTTCCCTTCCCTGCCAGCCCAATTTCCCCCAACTGCCCTCCCTTGCAGGCCTGGTCGCCCCCAACTGCCGTCCCCTGCTGGCTATCTTGTGATAATGTGGGGGCGCCATCTTGTGGCAACCATATTGTGATGATGTGGGGGCAGCCATCTTGTGATTATGCGAGGGCATGAGGGTCAATTTGCATATTATCTCTTTATTATATAAGATATTTAATATTTAGCATATATATTTTTAAATTAAATTTATTGGGGCAGCATGGTTAACAAGATTATATAGGTTTCACGTACCGATCCTTCGACACACGATCTGTGTATTGCACTGTTTGCCCACCACCCAGAGTCAGATCTTCTTCCATCACCATCTATCTGACCCCTCTACCCTTCGCTGCCCCCCTCCCCTTCCCTCTAGCAACCACCATACTGTGTGGTCTGTGTCTATGAGTTTGTTTTTGTTTTTTGCTTAATCCCTTCTCCTTTTGCACCCAGACTCCCAACCCCCTCCACTCTGCCAGCTGTCAGTCTGTTCTCTATGTATTAAGTGCTACACGTGCTCAGTGAGATGCAGAGTGAGAGAATGATGCCGAAGAGCTACAGCTCCCTGGAAGATAGCGTCGTGTCAAGGACATTCATACTCTTTTTATTTTATTTTATTATTTTATTTTATTGTTTAAAGTATTACAAATAGTAGTACATATGTCTCTTTTTTTCCCCATTGACCTCCCCCCAGCCTCCCCTACCCCCCGGCACATGCCCTCACAATGAAATACTATGCTGCAGTAAAAAAGAAGGAATCCTTGCCATTTGCAACAGCACGGATGGAACCGGAGAGCATTATGCTAAGCAAAATAAGCCAATCAGAGAAAGATATTCACGCTCTAGATTCTGTTAGGAAGTTGCCATCTAACCTTAGAAACACAGATGAACAACTCTCTCTCTCTTCTTTTCCTTGAAATGATAGATAATTTAACTAACACATGTCCTACCTGCTTTAGTTTCTATCGCATTAATGAGATTGTTTCTTTAAAGTCTAAAAAAGTGTTGTGTGATTGTAGAGTAGTAAGTCAGTGAAATTAATATAAATAGCGAGCACATCTCTCCTGTGCTGATAAGAAATAAGATGTATAGACAGGAATAAATATATGGGAAGCTATTTATAACTAGAGGCCTGGTGCATGAATTTGTGCACTGGTCGGGTCCCTCGGTCTGGCCTGCAGGAATTGGGCCGAAACCAGTGCTCCGACATCCCCTGAGGGGTCCCAGATTGCAAGAGGGCGGTTCTCAGGTGACGCCCCCTGGAATCGGGCTCCCTCCTCTCTGGTTCCAGGTGTGTCACCCAATAGCCGCTGCTGCCCAGTGACCATAGCTTGGCAGCTCCTGTGTTGAGTGTCTGCTCTCTGGTGGTCAGTGTGTGTCATAGCTACTGGCTGGTTGGCTGGTTGCTTAGGTTTTTATATATATAGATATTTTAATGTAAATCCAACTGATCTGCGCTTTTGTTATTCTTTCAACTTCACAAGATCTTCTCATGTAAATAGAGATAAAGATTCAAAAACTAAAAGAAATGTCACATCATGCAACATTAGGAGCAAAGTTGCTTTTTATGTTTTCATCGTTTTTTTTATATCTGATCTCTGCAATAAAATGTTATTTTAATACATTATTTATCTAATAGAATATTAAGTAAATGATGTCTGTAATCCAATATCCATCTAAATTTGTCAAATTAAGGTAAGAAAAGGATGATTTACATATGGAGATTTTTATTACAAACTTAAACAATGTGTGTGAATAATTGATATGATTTTCTCCCTCAAGAACATTGCACGGAATTTTCAAGTTCAGATCATTCTCTATTTCACAGTTTTCTCTCCCTTATGCCACACGATTTCCTAATTTCATGACACACCGCTAATGCCTGACACTATCTGTGCGAGTAATTGAGAGATTAAATGAATTTAAACTTTCAGTCTTAGCAATTTTAGCTAAGAGTCAACTTGAGAAGCCCTGCTGGGCTTTGCAAGCCTTTTTCTTTCTATCGCATGGATATTGGCAGAAATATCCAAATGTATACAACAAACATCTTAGTCTCGTGAATTCAGTGGAAAGAGTATAAAGTCTTACATATCTACTGTCTTACATCCTTGAAGCAATGTATGCATTAACAATAATAGTTTTGTGTATTATAATTTGGTAAGGTTATATAATGTTATTTGTTAAAGTTTGGTTGTAATGATGGCCTGTGGCTGCTGCTTGATGAACACAGAATTTACATACATGTGTGTGAACAAATACATCATCATATGTGTCAATAGACGTGATGGAGTTCTATCTATGTGTCTCACTTTATCCCTAGGGCTGATTTCATATTTATTTATTTTTAAATATTTTTATAGATTTCAGAGAGGAATGGAGAGGGAAAGAGAGATAGAAACATCAATGATGAGAGAGAATCATTGATCAGTTGCCTCCTGCACACCCCACTCTGGGGATCAAGCCTGCAACCCGGGCATGTGCCCAGATCTGGAATGGAACTGTGACCTCCTTGTTCATAGGTTGAAGCTTAACCACTGACCCACGCCGGCCGGGCTCATATTTATTTTCAAAAGAATAAATTTCTCCAGGGTATGGTATAGGCAGCGATATGGAAATTAAAAGGATAACACTTATAGTTTTCTTCTACAAAATTCTAAACTTTTCCATCTTTATACACACTTTCACTATGTTCTGTATGTCTCTTATAGCCTTTTGAACATTGTACATTACTTCTTAATAACAATAATGCCTACACCTACAAACCTGTTTTTTAATATGACAAACACATTCAGGCAACTTATATAGTTTAGCCATCTATTGCCTTTTTAAATTAAATATCAAAATGGATTATCTTCATACATTGTTTTTCTTTTACATGTGTATTTTATTTCAGTGATTACTCTCTTTTAAAATTGCTATGTTCAATTATAATTAGATATACACATTACATTAAATAGATCAAATATCTTAAGTGGATAAAATATTATCAAGAAATTTTATTTATTATGATTTTATTTTCTTGTTTTTCTACATATATTCTGCTCTTTGAATAGAAATTAAATTTACTAATTAAAACTTGCTATCAGACTTCTGTAACTACTGACCAGAGGGAGACCTGCTCCTCACACATGTCCACTTGCCTGGGACCCACAATCTATTTCCTCAGCTAAACTCCTTCTCTCAGGTGGTCCAAGAGGCTACCTGTCAAACACTGCTTTTCTATCCATGATAAATAAGAGAAAGGGGGCTTTCAGGATATTGTAAATGGTCAGAAAGCACGTTAATATTGGAAGGAAATGCTTTCAGCTATTTGTTCATTTTATTTTAAGAGAAATGTCGAAAATCCGTGTCACATAATCAAAATGTCGATGACATGATAGGTCATATAAATGCTTCTTATTAAGCAAAGGATGAGACACATATTCAATAATTAACTTACAATATGGATGGTCAGCCAGGGTGTTCTCTGATCAACGGCTTGGCGGGACCCACGTCTGCCTCTCACCCCCTGTCCTGGGTGTGCCTGTGTGGGGTCCCATGTCCTGGGTGCCTGAGTGGGGTCCTAGCACCCCTGCTAGGGTGCAGACTCCCTCTCCTTCCCTACCCACCAGCCACCACCCTGGAATGTTTCACCCAGACAGCAGCTCAGCGAAGGCACCGAGTGACAGCGACCCCGCCACCTGGGGGTGGAATGACACAAGTAGCTGTGGACGTCAGGGTGGACAAATGCACAAGTGAATTATCAAGAACGTTTAAGCCCTAACCAGTTTGGCTCAGTGGATAGACCTTGGGCCTGCGGACTGAAGGGTCCCAGGCTCGATTCCTGTCAAGGGCATGTACCTTGGTTGCGGGCACATCCCCAGTAGGAGGTGTGCAGGAGGCAGCTGATCAATGTTTCTCTCTCATCTCTCCCTTCCTCTCTGTAAAAAATCAATAAAATATATTTTTTAAAAAAGAACATTTAAAACCACAAGGCCAATGTGATGGGACCCTGTGTGTCAGGTCGCCATGTGTACTCAGCGACAGTCTCACTGGCACTCATGGCAGAAGGAGAGCTGGTGACCATCGCCCACAGTTACAGGGAACCAGAGCAGCACCACGCCCGCACAGGGAGGACTCCTCTTCCTGGGCCGGTAGGCCAGGCTCCGGGTGATGGATGTGATGACAGACCACCTCGTGCCTGCAGGTTTCAATGTGGTGAATGCAGGCAGCGCTAATGGCTTCAGAAGGAATGAGCCCTTAAGGAGGGACGTAGCAGGTGCCATCATTAGAGAGGAGGGGACGGGGGGCTGAGCGGGCAGGACCAGGGTGTTGTGAGCTGGTGCAGGAGTGAAAGAGAAGGAGGCTCATCCAGGGCAGTCCTATCTGTGTTGTCACCTCCCTGGTGAGGGCGCTGCCATCATGGGCCACAGAACTGGCACAGGACCTGAAAATCTGAGGATTGACAGACATGAAAATAACAGAAACAGTGCAATCACAAATGCCCCTGTATTCATGCAAACGCCCTTGGGGTGAAGGTGGACACTGGGGAGGTCTGGTCTGTGTCTGTGTGTTAGGTGTGCACTCCTCCACTCACGCCAGGAAAATGCAGCTCACCACCAGTTTCACGTCATATGCGGTACACAAACCAAAATAAGAAAGAATAAAGACCACTCAAGGCCAAGTTCCTTAACCATGTCAGTGCAGCCCGGCTGGCGTGGCTCAGTGGGTGATCGTCGACCTAGGACAACAAATCACAGTTCGATTCCCAGTCAGGGTACAGGCCCGGGCTGTGGGCTCGATCCCCAGTGTGGGGCGTGCGGGAGGCAGCCGATCAGTGATTCTCTCTCATCATTGATGTTTCTATCTCTCCTTCCCTCTCCCTTCCTCTCTGAAATCAATAAAAAATATTTTTTTAAAAATATATTAGCTTAAGACTATTAGGCTTTATCTGTTTCTGGAATTGTTTTACTCATGTCCCATCTTTCATAAACTCACTGACCAATTTGTACATAGATACACACACATTGCTACCTGTTAGTTTAGTTATATTTTTAAACATTAAACTATAAAGAAAATCCTATAGGACACACTTCAAGTTTAATTTATGATAAAATTAGTTGCTTTTTGAAGTTAAATCCTACATAGTTTGAAGCATATTATGCTTTTATATATCTATAATGATAAAAGTGTAATATGCTAATTCAACCGGACAGCCGAATGACCTTCCAGACGTCCTTCCAGACAAAGCCAGGACTGTGAGGACCGAGCCCCTTGCATGAATTTCATGCACCGGGCCTTTAGTATAGATGTAAAAGGCTAACCGACCAGATGACCAGCCAACTGGCCAGTAGGTATGATGCTCACTGACCACCAGGGGGCAGACGTTCAATGCAGGAGCTGCCGAGCCACAGCAACTTTGCAGAGTGCCCTCTTGCACTCCGGGACCCCTCGGGGGATGTTGGAGAGGCCCGATCCCCACAGGCCAGGCCAAGGAACCCCATCTGCTGAAGGGACCCCACTCACTCCACAGACGCCCTTTGAGCGCTGGCACCAGCCCAGTTGTGGCCAACTGGGGAGGGACTGCGGGAGGTTGGCTCCAGGGCATGTCCACCCCATCTCACCCAGTCCCACCCCACTGGCCACCTTCTAATTAATTTCTTTTCAGTGTGCAGGAATCCATGCACTGGGCCTCTAGTAATTACATAAAATTATATGTGCTTCCAATATATTTCCTCCTCAATACGGAGATTAAAAAAATAGGCTCTCAGAGACAGACATACTGGGAAATAATCACTATATTCATAACCATAAAAATCCACGGAGTATCCAAATTCATTCTCTGTGTCATTTGAGATTATTTCCAGATGGTCTGGTGCATTTATCTCAGAGCATGAAGTACACTATTCCAATTTAGGTGGCATTTATAAAGAATTTGACGGCTCCAAATTGCTGTCTGTGATATTGCTTTAATTAAATGGTATTTCCTGGCATTTTATGTGAGCATGATGTATTCCATTATGAATGGTACACCAATGTTTTGGAGATTTGCTAGTACTTACCAGTGTGTGGAGCACAGTGTTTCTATGTTTTATTTATTTGTTGAAACGCCTCTAAACATTTTTCTCAGAAACATCTATCTGATACACTTTACGTAAGAAAGAGGAGCAACTTCGGTAAATTACGTGCTGTAGGTCGTCACGTCACAAAATGCAATATTAATCTAGATCCACTGAGAAAATGGCAGTAGAAAGTTATATTTTTATTAAAGTCGTACATCTTGGTGATGACGTATTGAGCATTCCAGGTGCCCACCATGTGATAAAAATTGATCCCAGTAGCCACTTTGTTTTATGCTTAGCTGTTTCATTAAGCATTCCTCTTTAATGGCACGAAATAATTATTTTTCATCCGCAGTGTTATTCACGGTATTACTGGAATGAGATTTACTACAAAAATAAGCGTATGGTGGTGATTTTAAAAGGAATCCATATTAATTTACTTTTGTAAATGACTTTGCCTTCTATGTATGAATAGGCATGGGAGAAGGAAGGATTGGGTTGTAATATATTTTTAATGGCTGGAACGCAGACATTCACTCTGAAAAAAACTGTGTATGTTTATGATGCATATTGACTACCGACTCCTGTCCCTCCCTGATTGTGGGAAACGCACCGGGTCCCCGGGTAGTCAAGGCTCCCTGGAGGTCAAGGCCGGTGGGAGCACGGAGGCCTTGTTATCAATACAGCAGAATGGCCACAGGCCGCTCTGAGCATGAGCCTAATCAGGACGTCCAAGGACTCTGAGCCTGGGAATCCCAACCGGGCCAAGGTACCATGAGCGGGTGCAGGACACACGGTACACTGTGCCCTTCTGTGACCCAAAATATGATTGATGCCACTGTTGGCAACCAGCTTTCTTTGTCTCTGGAATAATAGACAGGCTATTGACAAGAGAGAGAAAGAGGGCTTACCAGTGGTTCTCAACCTTCTGGCCCTTTAAATACAGTTCCTCATGGTGTGACCCATCCATAACAGTATTTTCGTTGCTACTTCATAACTGTAATGTTGCTACTGTTATGAATCGTCATGTAAATATCTGATATGCAGGATGGTCTTAGGCGACTCCTGTGAAAGGGTCGTTCGACCGCCAAAGGGGTCGAGACCCACAGGTTGAGAACCGCTGGCTTAGGGGCAGAGCTAGAGAGCTCAGAGAGGAAGAGGCGGCGGGCACAGAGAATGTAGCTCCTACGTGTGCAGGAGACAGGAGAGCTGAGATGGAGCTGAGAGCTGGGACTGCCAGGATGTGAGGCTAGGAGCTCACAGACGGCTCAGGGACAGCTGCCATGTTACCCAGCCCGTGTGCGGGGCAGGGGAGACGGGAGTAGCTGCTGAGCCAGAGAGGCCATAAGGCTGCAGCTCTAAGGAAGAGGGTGGGTGTCACTCTGATGCGAGGCGGTGAGTCCAGGGGGCGGCATGCAGCTGCTCAGATAACAGCTGTGGGCACAAAGACTAATGCTGCTGTGTGGGAAAGATGTACATGTTCACCAGCCGGTGTCCAGCTGCCTGCCCGTATGGACTTGGCTGGGAGGACAGTTCTTGTCTGATGGCCATGGGGCCACTGGCTTCTGCAATGAAGACTCATCCTTATACACCCACAGCCTCATGGCTCCTCCGTCTGCCCTGCCACCGAGAATTGACCTGTGTCTAGTGAGCAGAGGATAAAGGAGGAAGTTGGACTCAGTTCCCAGAAGTTAGTTCAGAGGGCAGGGTGCGAGAAAGACCAGCCCTGGTGTAGTCAGAAGGAGAATTCAGAGGAATACCCAATTCACAGCCACTCAGGACAACGCAGAGCAGCAGCACTGAGCAGGGATCCTGCGTGCTCTGACGCTGATAACATGGGATTGTAAAGTAGCAGACATCTGTCCCTGAATGCCCATGTTTGTGTTTTTAGGATATCTTTACCTTACATAGCTCTTCATGATATACTAGAGGCCCAGTGCACGAAATTCATGCATGGGTAGGGTCCCTGGGCCTGGTTGGAAATCAGGGTCAATCAGGGCCTTCTGGCTGCCAGCAAGGGCCTTCCTTCCTTCTGCACCACCCCCTGGTGGTCAGCGCATATCATAGCGAGTGATCGAACTTCCGGTCTCCTGGTTGAACTCCCAAGGGGACATTTTGCATATTAGTCTTATATATATATATAGATAATTTGCAGTTACAGTTTTGCATTTTATTTGAATCTTTAATTAAAGATAAATATAAATTTCTTCAAACTAGTTGCCACAGAATAAGCAAATGTTCAGATTGCCCTGTAGTCTCATTCTAACATGCAATGCTTCTCAGATTTTCAGGAGTCTGTGATGATTGGTAGCCCATGGCAATTCTCTTTATTCAGAGCAACATGGAGCACAGCCAACGCATCAGGGTATTAGACAACGCCTCTCCCATCCCCAAGAGAACCAGTCGGACATGTGGGACAATGCGCAGTAAATTCACTAGATCAGGAATTGAAGTAACGAGATGAGGTCAGCACCCGGGACAATCTTCCGTGGTTTGGGCAGAATTCTCTCCTTCCTCTTGTTCTCGACAAGATAGTCTCAGGCAAAGGTAGATGTAGACGCCATGCAGAGCAAAGCCCAGGAGCTCAGAGCATTTGCAAATGCACCTGCTCCCTCTGCTGGGTGCCTGCTGACCTCCCACCAAAGGAGAAGTTCTCCAAGTGCGGGGGTTTTCTGGGTCGGACCCTCGTGTCCCTGGAGTCTGGGACCTGGTAGTCAATCCTCAGTAAAAACATGTGGAATCAATGAGTTATTTTGCAAGAGCAGTGACGCATGTAAAGGGACTTGATACTCGTCCCGTGGCTGCAAAAGGAACCCGAATCGTGTGTTTTTCCTTGAGAAGAAAAGACAGGGAAGAGCATATTATCTGACCACAATACCCAGGAGGCTGTTCATTCAAAGGAGGGGCAGTCTTCTCTGTTGATCCCTCTTTGGATGGTCAACAGCTTCAGCAAGAAATTTTCTATATTTATAAAAGGCTAATATGCAAAGTGTCCCCTCAGGAGTTTGACCAGGAGACCGGGAGTTCAGTAGCTCACTATGATGTGCACTGACCACCAGGGGGCGGCTCAGAACAAAGGAAGTCCCCAGCCAGCAGCTGGAAGGCCCCAATTGGCCCTGATTGCTGGCCAGGACTAAGGACCCTACCCGTGCATGAATTTCATGCACCGGGCCTCTAGTATTTTAATGAAAGGAGATATTTTCTAACCCAGTAGAGTAAATATTGCACAGCTGCCTTATGTGATGAATTACTTATGTCAATGTCACCCAAAGACAGTCCCCAGATCAAACATTGTCATTCACTTTACGCATCGGCTGGTGGACAGACATTGCCTTTTATGCTTTACATTCCGGAAATTAAATGATTACACTGAGTCTTACAGTTTCCACCTACCCCCATCCACACACCAAGCCGCATGGGTTTTATAAACCAGCAGCAGTGTTTCCATTAAACTCTACTTTTTGGAGTCATACATATCTATGAAAACACCTGTTATATTTTCGGAATTTCTCTACCATAATAGTTACTGAAATTATATCTGTGCTGTTTAACCAGCATGTGAACACTAAGCATGGTGTGGCTGTTTAGAATATGGAAGGACCAAGAAGCAAGCTAAAGGGCAGCGCGACAAAGCCAGCCGCTGCTCCTCAGGACAGTGGGAGTGGAGTGTGACTGTGAAGCAGGATTAGGTAGCTGCTGTGATAGGACGTGACGGTGGATGGCTGTGTTATTTCTGGGAAGGCTCTTAATTAGTTGATGTCCCTTCAGATTTTTTTTAAAAAGTTTAATTATTTCTAAAAGCTTTATGTGCAAAAATTCTAAGGGTCCAAGTACAAAAGCAACAACAGTATCAATTCACTCACTAGGAAATGAAAATATAATAATAATCCAATTTACTACATTACAACAATATATATTCATAAAACAATGTATTATTATTATTAATCCTCACCTGAGGATATTTGTAGAGAGAGTGGAAGGGAGGGGGTGAGACAGAGAGAGAGAAACATCAATGTGAGAGAGACACATCGATTGGTTGCCTCCTGCACACGCTCCAATCAGGACTGCAACTGAGGTACGTGCCTTTGACAGGAATTGAACCCAGGACCCTTTAGTCCAAGGGCTGATGCTCTATTCACTGAGCCAAACTGACCAGGGCAAAACAAAGTATTATTGTAAAATGTGAACAATTGTCTTGTAGCAACTATGTATTATTGAGGGTAAAAACTGCAAAGCTATTATTTAGGTTGTATGATGTGTTGATTTACACAATATCAAAAATCACCCCCATAATAAAAAATGTAATATACAGAGACTTCAAGTACATTGCAATTGTTTTCCTGCAGAATTAAATAAATATAAATGAAATCTGACAGAATGTAATAGTTAGCTGTTTTGTTTAGTTTTTAGATATCAAAGAAAGACTAACATCTGTTTTTAAATGAACAATGAGAATTTAGGAAGTTTTTTTTAATTTAATAGCTTTCAAAAGCAAAGTGCCAGGCATAATAATGTTCTTGTTGCTTGTGTATATGATACATAATCATAAAATATTTTATTTAAAATTTCATAAGACTCTAAGAGCAGCTTATTGTATTTTTTTCTTAATATAGGTATAAATTATATTGAGGGCAATGATAATATTTAATACTAGAGGCTTGGTGCATGAATTCATGCACAGGTGGGGTCCCTTGGCCTGGCCGGCAATCGGAGCTGAGTGGGGGGACGGGGGTGGCCGGCTGGGGGAGAGGGACTGCGGGAAGTTGGCCAGCCAGCCATGGAAGGTTGGCTATGGAAGCGCACTGACCACCAGAGGGCAGCTCCTGTGTTGAGCATCTGTCCCTTGGTGGTCAGTGTGCATCATAGCAACCAGTTGACCTGTCATCAGGTCATTCGGTGGTTCGATCACTTAGGCTTTTATATATATAGATATGCAGTCATCTAAATTGCAATGCAAATGCATGCATTGCTTTTTAAATGTTTTTTTTTTTAATTGATTTCTTTTTTAGAGAGAGAGAGAGGAATGCTGAGGGAGAGACAGAGAAACATCGATGTGAGAAAGAAACATCCATCAGCTGCCTCATGCACCCACCCTGATCTGGGATCGAGCCTAACACCTGGGCCTGTGCAGACAATGCTCAACCAACTGAGCCACACTGACCAGGGCTGCACTCCCTGATTTCTAATTGGCCCCAAACGTTAACACATGCACAATAGAAGACGCCACACTTGTTTTAAGGAATGTTCACTGTGCAAAGTCATGGATAGTGAATGATTAACTTTCATAATTACCTCCAAATTTCCTCATTTTCACTCTCAAATTTAAGGAGGGCTTTCTACCTTATTAATTTTTTAATTTAAAAATCTATATATTTTAGCACGTTTTACATAGTTGTATGTTTATACATTTAATTATCACTTTCACAGGTTTCAGTAACATAAACTTAACTCCCATGGGAATATTTGCACATCATTTACAGCATTTTCTCTGTTTAGTATTCTGGTTCATTTCCCTTGTATTGTTAACAAGGGAGAAATGTTCTTAACTCTTACTATCAATTCGTGAATTCAGTTTTAGACAAAATGATTGCTAGGTCAACGTATAACAAAGAACACTCCTGTGTTATGTCAGTGAAGTTTGCTTTGCTCAAGAAACTGAATTACTTTATGTGCATTGAGAAATGAGTGGGTGTGTGTTATGACCAAGTATTTAAAAGACATAATATGTGACATCGGGCCACCCTGAGAATAGTTCCATTCTCATGTATGCAAACACATACCACTCATGTAGAAAAGGGTTATTTTAAAATAATTTATTTTCATGAACCATATTAACTACTTAATTGCTCTAAAAGGGGCTCTATTTGAATTTATTTTATTTTTTTTAATATATTTTTTTATTGATTTTTTACAGAGAGGAAGGGAGAGAGATAGAGAGTTAGAAACATCGATGAGAGAGAAACATCAATCAGCTGCCTCCGGCACATCTCCTACTGGGGATGTGCCTGCAACCCAGGTACATGCCCTTGACTGGAATCGAACCTGGGACCTTTCAGTCCGCAGGCCGACGCTCTATCCACTGAGCCAAACCGGTTTCAGCTTATTTTATTTTTTGATTTAAATTTTTGAACTACATTAATTTATTTAAAATATTTTCCATAGCATTCTGTAGATAAAAATATGACTCGCATCCTATCTAATAATAGACAAACATGGTAATTGACCATATCTTCGCTACGCCTCCCATTGAGAATCGGCAAGATATGCAAATTAACCGCCAACAAATATGGCTGCTAATTTGCATACTGCAGGCTGGGCGGGACAGTGCCATCCACCTGCCCTGCCGCCATCCGGGCCTGCTATCTGTGACCTGGGGCGGCGGGCGTCCGGGTGTGCGACCCAACCCGGGGCAGCCAGGCAGGGCAGCAGTGATCCTCCAGCCCTCCTGGGCTTCCCGTATACAACCAGGGGTGGCGCCCCAACCCCCAGATTGGCCCTGCCCTGTGCCTGACTGGAGGTGGCGCCGAAACCCCCCAATCAGCCCTGGCCTGAGCATGACTGGGGGGTGGCACCCCAACCCCCTAATCGGCCCTGCCCTGTACATGACCAGGGGAGGCGGGGCAGACACCTAGGGATCGGGCCTGCCATCTGCCACCCGGGGAGCAGGCCTAAGCTAGCAAGTGGTTATCTCCCGAAGGGTCCCAGACTGTGAGAGGGTGCAAGTGGGGCTGAGGGACACCACACCC
>JAWPEG010000011.1:103416027-103472029 GCA_035771395.1 Myotis vivesi
CCCCCCCCCCCCCCCCCCCGCCGCCAGTGCACAAATTTTTGTGCTCCAGGCCTCTAGTCTAAATATAAGACACTTAAAAATAGGAATAATATACTTGTGATTTGTTATCTCTAAAATTCTCATTTTTAAAAAATATATTTTATTGATTTTTTACAGAGAGGAAGGGAGGAGAGAGATCAGCTGCCTCCTGCACATCCCCTACTGAGGATGTGCCCACAACCAAGGTACATGCCCTTGACCGGAACCGAACCTGGGACCTTTCAGTCCACAGGCCGATGCTCTATCCACTGAGCCAAACTGACGTCCCCATTTTCTCCCCTTCGTCACCTCCACCAGCCCCACCCCCTTCCCCCCGGCCATCCCCACACTGTTCTCTGTGTCTGTGGCTTATGCATCTATGCTCTTTGGCTAATCCCATCACCTTCTCTCATCCAGTACCTCCCCACCACCTCCCTTTGTCTGTTCCATGTGTCCATGCCTCTGCTTGTCAGTTTATTTTGTTCATTAGATTCTACATATAAGTGAGATTATATGGAATTTGTCTTTCTCTGACTGGCTTATTCCACTTAGTATAATAATCCCCAGGTCCCTCCATGCTCTCACAAAAGATAAGAGATTCTTCCTTTTTCACAGCTGCATAGTATTCCCTGGCATAAATGTAACACAGCCTTTTTATCCAGTCGTCTACTGACAGGCACTTGGGCTGTTTTCAGGTCTTGGCTATTGTAACAGAGAGCCTAGAAATCAACCCGTGCCTATATGCTCAATTAATATTTGACAACAAAGGCAAGAGCATGCAATGGATTAAAAACAGTTCCTTCAATAAATGGTGTTGGAAAAATGAAAACCACTGTAATTAGACCACTAAGTTACACAAGAATAAACTCAAAATGGATAAAAGACTTAAATGTACATCGAGAAACCATACAAATCCTAGAAGAAACCATAGGCAGCAAAATCTCAGACATCTCTCATAGCAATATTTTTTGTCAATATGTCTCCTAAAGCAAAGGAGATAAAAGAAAAAATAAACAAACGAGACCATGTCAAAATAAAAGGCTTCTTCACAGCAAAAGAAGCCATCAACAAAATGAAAATGGAGCCGGATGTATGGGAGAACATATTCGCTGGTACATCTGATAAGGGGTTAATTTCCAAAGTATATAAAGAACTTATACAACTCGACACCAGGAAGACAAGCAATCCAATTAAAAAAATGGGCAGAGGACCTAAATAGACACCTGTTCTCAGAGCACATAAAAGAGCTCTATTTAATTCCTGACTATATCTGAGTATCTTATCTGAAGCACTAATAATACTGGTTTCGGTTTTTAATATGCTGTTCGTAGCTTCTAAGAGATATAGTAACTACTTAATTTTTATTGTACTCATGTCATATATTATGATAATAACTTCAGGTAGTAATTGGAAGAACATACAATTTTAATTTATATATAATATTTGGCATCGTTATCTAATTACAATATTTCACACTAAAGTATAGGTGTTTCTTTCACTTGCAATTAATTCATTTTTGCTGTCTCATTAAAATTCTAAATCCTGTGAGGATCTTTTACTTAAAGGCTAAATTATATTTCACTGGATATATTAGCAGTCTAATGAGTTCCAAGGCAAATGCTAGCACTTTGTTTGAAGAATAAAAAAGAATTGATGCTGCTATGAATTAAATTCTTCTCTTTTTTTTTTACAAGTTTTTGCATTAAAACCTGCTTAATTTTTATTTATTAGTAAACACATTTACTAATCAAATATATATTTACATATAATGTATACCTTATATACGAATACATATTTCTGTATTACTCTAATTATTTTCCTCATATTCCTTCTGAACTAAAAAGTTAGTTTGTAAATAACTAACGTGAGGTTAGTGGACAGAAAAACTGACATGATTGGTGAGTCTATTTCCATGAACAATGCTTAACCAACCAACGCTGGATCCCTTCCAAAATTCAATACAAAACATCAAAACTTTGCGATTTACCTGGAGATGAGAAAATGCACTAGGAGGTGTCAGGAGAAAATTCTGCGAATGTTGGCCATTTAAAAAATATATATATTTTTATTAATTTCAGGGAGGAAGAGAGAAATAGAAACATCAATGATTGGTCGGCTGCCTCCTGCACGTCTGACTGAGCTTGCAACCCAGGCATGTGCCCTTGACTGGAATCAAACCCGGGACCCTTCAGTCTGCAGGCTGACACTCTATCCACTGAGCTAAACTGGCGAGGGCCATTTTTAACCTTTCTCTAAATTTTTTGAAATGTGTCCCCCTTGGAGTTGTCTGGCCTTGGACGTCTGCCGTCAAGCAGTGCACTCACACATCCCAGTCCGTTGATCTCTAACATTTCTCCCTGTGACTCTCACTGGAGACATTTGGGGACGTTGGCAGCACCTCTCTCCCGAGGCCTCAGGCCTCGTCTGTCTGTCCCGTCCTCCCAACAGGACCTCAGGCTCCTTCTCCTGGAGTTGAACTGCGTCATCGTCATTTTCAACCTGTTGTGTCATCGACTGCCCACCTTCCAGCTGCCCATGGCCAGCCCTTGGTTCATCTCACTCCAACCTGAGCTCCTTAAACACATGATGCTCTACACCAGGGTCTCTCCACCGTTTTAACTCCCCCCCTAAAAAAAAATACCGTTCGACATTGTACTTCCTAATTTTTCTTCGCATCGTATGTCTACCTATGCCTTATAAAGACACAAGAGTAAGGTTTTTTCACCCCAAAGAACTAGCTTCTTCTCGTTGGAGTTGCTGTCACCCCTTTGCACACCGCAGGTTTAGTTCTGCTCGTTCCCACTTTATGTAAATGGAGTCATATCGTGTTCACTTTCCTCTTTAATCTCTTTCATAACGTTTTGCCTCCGTGAGTATGACACCAAAACCCTTTCTGCATGGTGACCGGAAGGAGCCACGGCTATTCCGCTAAATTAACTATCGTCTCCTGGGTGTTCTATGCACCAGTGGAGACGAAATCAAACCCTTGCCATTATTGGTGTGAATCATGTTGAAAAGTGGCCAATGATATGCTAGCATTGATGTCAACGGTTTGCTTATGTAATGAGAAATTTTAGGGATTATGGAATCCCTAAACAAAGGTTTAATCCTTTAAGTTCCAGTGTCAGAACATGTTTCTGTAGATGGCCAGGCAGCAGAGAGCTCAGCTTTTTGGGGTCATTGGACCTCCTTTCCGCCATTGTCATGAGAAAGCAGTCAGAGACTGCGGGGAAACTAGCCAGGGCGGCTGTGTCCCAATAAAACTTTATTTGTAAACTAGAGGCCCAGTGCACAAAATTTGTGCACAGAGGAGGCTGTCCCTTCAGCCCAGCCTGCACCCTCTCCAATCTGGGATCCCTCTCACAATCCGGGACCGCTGGCTTCTAACTGCTCACCTGCCTGCCTGCCTGCCTGATCGCACCTACCTGCCCCCCTGCCAGCCTGATCACCCCTAACCACCTCTGCCCGCCGGCCTGGTCACCCCCAACAGTCCCCCAACTGACTTGGTCACCCCTCACTGCCCCCCTCTGCCAGCCTGGTCACCCCTCACTGTCCCCCCTGCCGGCCTGGTCACCCCACACAGCCTGTTCGGTTAGTCCGTTCGGTTGCAATGGCCCCTGACTCTTTATATGTATAGATGTCAGGCGCGCCCTCCAGACTCCATTTCCCAGCACTGTTTTAATCAGGAGCCCAGGAATAACAAAAAGGTAGTGGCCTTTAGTGATGGAACTGCGCTAATGCATGGACGCTTCTCCGAAGAAGAAGACATCACACCCAACTTGACTTCTTCTCGACATATCTGTGCATTTATTCATGATGTGAAGATTTATCTGACACCTGCTAGTTCTCAGACACCAGCTAGAATATGTGAATACAGAAATGTGTGCACTTAGATACTTACAACTATTAGCAAATGGCGGTCCTTTTCAGAATTAAGTCTCTGTTAATATTTGTTGCCAAAAAAAACCCCAAAAAACCTTCCTCTAAATAAAAATAACTGATAAAAGGGTAGCAAGCATTTTCTCACTTTACAAAATGTGTTTTTTTAAGTCACATATTTCTTTATTTTTAATCCTCACCCAGAATATATTTCCATTGATTTTTAGGGAGAGTGGAAGAGAGAGGGAGAGACAGAGGGAAACATCCATTTGAGAGAAACACAATAATTGGTTGCCTCCTGCAGGAGCCCCGACTAGGACCCGGGCCGGGGAGGAGCCTGCAACCGAGGTACATGCCCTTGACCGAATCGAACTGGGACCCTTCGGTCCGCAGGCTGACGCTCTATCCACTGAGCCAAACCAGCCAGGGCCAAGGCAGATATTTCAATAACGTCAACATAAAAGTAATATTCAATGTTCCCTGACAGTTCGTACCAGTTCCCCACGGAAACCAGCTTATCACTTGCATATATTTGACAGGTTAGTTCTGAGTTTTCTTAACAATGACCAGACAAGGAAAATCAGTGCTTAAAAAAAAAGAAAGAGGCAGGATGTGGCTTTTACAATCAGTCCCTCATTAGCGATCTCGCCGAGGAGATTGTAGCCAGCGAGCTGAAAGCAAGGTGAATGCCACAAGCACAGAGACCTCTACATAAACCAGCAAACTTGGGGTGTGCACGGATTAGACACAATAACATGCCAATCTCAGTCGCTGTGACCCATAGAGCAGTGGCAAAGGAAGGTGGCTGAGACAGGAAACGATGAACTGTGAGTAAAAACGTACTTGTTACCGCCTGCCAAGCGGACATGAGCTCAGAGCTCCGGGTTCTGGTCATCGCAGAGGGTGGCATCTTTGAATGTCGGTGCCAAGTCTGTCCCAGCAGGCCCTCGGAGCAAGCTCCCCCACGCAATGGGAAATGAGATACTTTACATATTTGCAGAAAGAGAGCTTTGAGTTAGAAAAAAAAATAGTGGACTGACATTTCCGAGACTTAAAAAAAGCACAACACATTGGTCTTCATTGCATAGTGCATTTTTTGAAGACGTTGATTTCCAGTTTTTTCAAAAGATGGCCTTTTCATTATTTGACAAGTTTGTTTTCTTGTCTAGGCTTCTTCAGCCCAGAAACGGCTCATTGTTTGACCAAAACACCCAGGCAGTTCTTCTTTTAATGGCAAAATACCCAAACCAAACAGCAGGAAGATTAAATGAATGACCTCATAGACACTTGGCTAAGAAAGGTTTGTGCTCAGCAAGCTCAAGACGTTTGTCCCATTATTGGAATATTAAAATGAGGAATTTGCTCAAAAGACTACAGAAGGGATTTGCATGTACCCCAATTTTGTTTTTATTCTTCTTGTGACTATAATCTGTCAGAAACAGCTGAATTTCCCAGGAAAACTCAGAAGCACTCCCTGCACCCACCCACCACCCCAGACCCTGCAAGACAAGGAGGGGAGTTGGGAGTGTGTGTGTGTGTGTGTGTATCCTATATAATAAAAGCCCAGCGACCAAATGGTGGAACAACCAGAATGACCAGTCGACCAGTCGTTGATGGAAGCCCAGGCAGCCAATGACGCTGTGGCCCAGTCCTGCCCTCAGTGGGCCCAGGAGGCTGTGGGGACTGCCTCTCCTCCCTTGTTCCCACGTGGACAGTGAAAATCCCTTAGCAGCTGGCAGAGCCCTCCTGTCGGGTCCCCGAGAAATGACAAGCCTCCCCCCCTGAAATGGCCCCGTGCACAGGGAGGTTCCAGGCGGAGTCGCAGGAACCCTTGGGCAGGAAGCTGAGTGGGTGTGGTCACCCTCGGTGACCCCGCCTCCTGTCACTCACACCGTCTCAGAGCAACCCAGGGGTACATCACAGCTAAAAGCGAATGAGTGGGACATAACCAAATGGTGCCCAACTGCACCTGTGGTGCTGAGGGTGTGGCATTTACTGGGGGGACCAATGTGGCCCCTGGATATTGCAGACCCTACAGATGCCTTCAGGTCCAGGGGGAGCAAATGCAGTTCTTCAAAGGCATTGTGATAGACAGGAGACAGGCTGTGTTTCTTTAGCCTAAGGTTTTCTTATTTTCTACCTGATTCCTTATATATGTTTGCTAAAATATCTATACTAATAAAAGGGTAATATGCTAATTAGACCTGGTTGACCAGCCATCTTCCAGACGTCTGACTTCCTTCCAGACAAAGCCATGGTGGTGGGGGCCAAGGCAGAGGCAGTTAGGGATGATCAGGCCGGCAGGGGAGGGCAGTTGTGGGCGAGATCAGGCTGGCAGGGGGTTAGGGGCAATCAGGCCACCAGGAGAGGGCAGTTGGGGGCGAGATCAGGCTGGCAGGGGAGGACAGTTAGGGGTGATCAGGCAGGCAGAGGGGTTAGGGGCAATCAGGTAGGTAGGCAGAGATAGTTAGTGGCAATCAGGCAGGCAGGCAGATGAGTGGTTAGGACCCAGAGGTCCCAGATTGCGAGAGGGATGTCTGATTGGAGAGGGTGCAGGCTGAGCTGAGAATTTCGTGCACTGGCTACTAGTGTGTGTGTATATATTTATATATACATATATGTGTGTGTGTGTATGTGTGTGTACATATGTGTGTGTGTGTTTATATATACAGTGGGGCCTTGAGTTACGAGTGTCCCGACTAACGGGTTTTTCGAAATACGAGCCGTCTCTCGGCCAATTTTTTGCTTTGAGTTGCGAGCTAAAATTCGGGTTACGAGCCAGCTTCAGATACCTCACCGCTAGTTGGCACAGCAAACGTCACAGTGAACGCCACAACATCAGCCCAGCATCACGTGTCTCACTCGTTCACTTTTTGATTTGACATATGAGTAATTTGAGTTATGAGCTTCGTCACGGAATGAATTAAACTTGTAAGTCAAGGCCCCACTGTATATATTTATATATACATGTGTGTGTGTGTGTGTGTGTGTGTGTGTGTATCCTATATAATAAAAGCCCAGTGACCGAATGGTGGAACAACCAGAATGACCAGTCGACCAGTCCCTATGACGCGCACTGACCACCAGAGGCAGATGCTCAACACAGGAGCTGCCTCCTGGTGGTCAGTGTGCTCCCACAGTGGGAGCCCTGCTCAGCTGACCGGGATGTGCAACTGCTACTGCAGCGGAGCGGGTCCACAGCTGCTCAGCTGATCCAGGGCGGGCTGATCCCTGCAGGCCACGCCCCCCACCAGTGCACAAATCCCGTGCACCAGGCCTCTAGTGCTGGTGAGAGAGGTTACACTGTAAACTTAATTGGCTTTGCTTCCTCAGACAATGGGATAATATGAAAGTGTTTAAAATAGAACTTGCCCTTTGAAATCACTAGAGCATGTGAAGAAAATTCAGTTTATTTTCCAGCCTATGTATTCAGTTTCGACAGCGCTTTCCATATGCCCCATATTCTAGAGGTGTTTTTACTCTATTCCCCTGAGGCTTTCTCAGTCTCGCCTCCCCTCTTTTTTTAAATATATTTCTATTGATTTCAGAGAGGAAGGGAGAGGGAGAGAGAGATAGAAACATCAATGATGAGAGAGAATCATTGATCGGCTGCCTCCTGCATGCCCCACACTGTGGATCAAGCCCACAACCCAGGCATGTGCCCTTGACTGGAATCAAACCCGGGACCCTTCAGTCCGCATGCTTAAAAAAAAATTAAATGGCAACCTAATGCATAGGTCAACCTTTCTTACTAGTGAGCTACCACTTTATATCTATCCATTTGATGTTTATCTCAACTAGCACAGACCCTCACTAGTGAGAGACCACAGCTCTAAAGATGGCTTATAGCATGCGTGCACAGCAAGTTCAATATCCCACCTTGAAATTCATTCAAATATGCTTTACATCGATTTGTATTTACCTTTTAAAAGAAGGAGTAAATAAAATGTGAATAGTTTTATTTTGCATTTTAATGTAGAATTGGCATGTTGACACATCCCTATATGCTAGGAATTTATGTCTAAACATAAAGAGGAAGTTTGGTGGAATATTTTATGCAAATGCCAGTAAAGGTAAAATATACCTAACAATCAGGTCAAATATTTAGGTGATATCTGACTTATTAGAGCAGAAATTTGCCAATTAAGGTTTTAATTTTTTTTTATTTTGTTAATCCTCACCCAAGGATATGTTTCCATTGATTTTTAGAGAGAGTGGAAGGGAGAGGGAGAGACACAGAGAGAGAAACATCGATGTGAGAAAGACACACCCATTCGTTGCCTCACACATGTGCCCTGACCAGGGACTGACCGGGATGGTGGTTTATAATTGGGGCATGTGCCCCTGACGGGAATCGAACCTGGGACCCTTCAGTCTGTAGTCTGATGCTCTATCCACCAAGCCAAACAGCTAGGGCAAGGTTTTAACCTTTTAACATAATAATCAACTCTAACTTATTATGTAGGATTCCCAAAGTTCAGTCTTCCAGTCATTTTATTTATTTATTTTTTAAATATATTTTTATTGATTTTTTACAGAGAGAAAGAGAGAGGGATAGAGAGTTAGAAACATCCATGAGAGAGAAACATCAATCAGCTGCCTCCTGCACACCTTCCACTGGGGATGTGCCTGCAACCAAGGTACATGCCCTTGACCGGAATCGAACCTGGGACTCTTCAGTCCACAGGCCGATGCTCTAGCCACTGAGTCAATCTGGTCAGGGCTCTTCCAGTCATTTTAAATAATTTGCAGATGCAGATTTATATGCAAGTTATAAAACAATATTAATGATTAGTGCAGAGATCAAATAATTTATTAAATAGTATCCTACTAACGGTACTCAATATATATTTCAAAGTTTTGTTTGCTCAGAAGATTAGAATATATGACTTATTTGTTACTACAAAGGCATACATTTAAAAATAAGATAACCTAATGCTATGAGGTGGTCGGAAATACTTTAGGGAAGTCATCTGAAATGCCTACAATAAATAAATAGCCTAAAACATATGTTATTTACAGTTATTTACAAGAAGATATAAGAAGAATCAACTAAGACCTATTGAAGGGAGTTGCCACGGGGATACAGAAACTGTCTTGCAGAGGACTTGAGTTAATTTTTGTTGCAATGTAACAATTATCACACACTGAAGGGCTTAAACACCCTTGATCACGATTTTCTGACATCAGAATTCTAGTCACGACATAGTTGGGTTCTCTGCTCAGTGCCCTCAGGGCTGCAGTCACGGTCGCCCCTGCGCTGCATTCCCATTGGCCCTCAGGCCCTGCCCTCTAAGCCATCCAGGTTGTTGGCAGAATTCAGGTCCTGGTGGCTGCAGGACTGTGAACCCTGTCTCCTTATTGGCTCTTGGCAAGGTGTGGCCGGTGGTGACGTGTCCCCTAAGGAGGGTGGTAGTGAAGGCATACATGTCCACTGTAGTCCTGGGCCCAGGGCCCAAATGGAAGTTTTTTGCCAAAGACAGCTGCCCTCAACCACTTCTATCAAACGCTGATGGGCTTGAAAATTAGCTTTTGCTGCAGATTTGATGATGTTCTTGAGATATGGTCAACCTAACATCACAGGCTGTGAATATGCCAAACACATGCCTCTCTGAAGTCCTTGAGATGAAAACTGATGTTTGAATCACCAGGGATGTCCGACCGCTTTACGCACTTGCCGCCCTGTCCCGGGTTAGAGAGAAAAATGAGCTCCCATCCCCCTCACCCCTGATGGGCAGCAGATCTGCTTTTCTGAGCTCAAGCTCCAATCCTCACAGCTTTCTCAGAGCCTCGTGCAAGTGCAGAGGGAATTACCATCTTTCAAAATGCATTTCAGGGGCCATCAAAGAGTTGCCACCTCACCTGCAGGTGGAGGGGATGAATCTGAAACATCACCACATGCAAAAAAGCACATGGCAGTAGAGAACCTAAGGGGATTCAGTGAGTGCCTGCGGGGCCTGAGGAGCGCCACTAACATCGCGTGCTCCCTGACCAATGTCAGCATGGACAGCGCCCAGCTGGTGCAAGGACATTCCCACAGATGGAACAGGAAACAACCTCATCCCACGTGCATCGTCATTGACAGCGGAGCAGCTGGAGCATTTGTGGTGAAAGGGAACCGAACTGTCATGGCGCAATAGGTTCCCCTGTTTGGGTTGGCCAGGGCAGCCATACCAAGTGCCACCCACTGGAGACTCTACACAGCAGTTTAGGGTCTCCAGTTCTGGGGAATGGAAATTCGGGAACCAGTCTTTGCCGTGTTGGTCCTGTAGGAGCCCAGAGGGAGAATGCTCCAGGCCCTCCTCCCTGTGGTCGCCGCCAGCTGTGGTCCCTCCACTGTTTCATGCTGATGCCACCCCATCTCCCACGGATGGTCACAAGCCTAGCCGCTGGGAGTGTCTATCCCCAAAGCTCCCCTTGGGTGAGGGCAGCATTCCCTCCGGTTAGACCCCAAATGACTGCACTTAGCTGGTGACTTCTGGAGAGACGCCACCCTCCAACGAGGTCACAGGTCAGGTACCGATGTCAGGGCCTCACCCTCAGAACTTTTGGGGGACAAAATCCAACCCCCAGCTCCTTCTCCAAGAAAAGAACTTCACTCTAGTTAGTGGAGCTGCAGCACACAGCTGATCCGCGGTGATGAAGGTGCTGCATCCATGCAATTGACACATTAGCGTGTACACGTTAGTGCTGGCCCCTCGCCCTGCTCGCTCTGGGATTCATGTCCCAGCAACTCTCTGTTTCAGTTTATCCACATCTGCAGGAGAGAATGAACGCCAGGCCAGGTTTTGCGGAGAAGGCGTGGTGGGCTTGCTGTTCCCCAATGCTCCTCATTTCCTCAGATTTGAACTAAGTTCCAGTTTCCAAGGATTTTCCTTGGGGATTATGATTCTGAAGATTTTCTTGGGTTCTTATACACACACTAGAGGCCCGGTGCACGAAATTTGAGCACAGCGGGGGTTCCCCTCAGCTCAGCCTGCACCTCTCCAATCCGGGACCCCTCGGGGAATGTCCAACTGCTGGTTTAGGCCCAAGGATCAGGCCTAAACCAGCAGTCGGACATCCCTCTCACAATCCTGGACCACTGGCTCCTAATCGCTCACCTGCCTGCTGTCCTGGTCACCCCTAACTGCCCCACCCCTGCCAGCCTGATCGCCCCTCACTCCCTCTGCATGGCTACCTGATCGCCCGTAACTGCCTCTGCTGCTAGCCTAGTTGCCCCTAACTGCCACCCCTGCTAGCCTGGTCGCTCCTAACTGCCCCCCATTGCTGGCCAGGTCACCCCCAACTGCACCCAGCCTGCCAGCATGGTCACTCCTAACTGCCCCCCTCACCAGCCTGGTCACCCCTCACTGCCCCCCCCNGCCCCCCCCCCCCCCCACTGTCCTGGTGGCCCCATGCAGCCTGCTGTTTAGTCATTTGGTTTTTCCTCACTAACCCCCCTGCCAGCCTGGTTGTAGGCAGCCATCTTGTGAGGGCATGAGGGTTAATTTTGCATATTACCTCTTTATTATATAAGATTGCATCCACAGTTAGTTTTCAAAAACATTTTTTCCCCAATATGTCATTCTGGAAAGGGCAAGAACTATGGAGATGATGCAAGGACTCATGGCTTCCATGGGCCAGGGGGAGGGGCCAGAGAGAGGGGCCACAGAGGGATGCATAGGCAGGGTGTGGGGGATTTTCAGGGCAGTGAAATCACATTGTACAGAACCAGATTGATGGGCCCAGGTCATCGTGCGTTTACTCAAACCCATAGAATGTGCAGCAGTGAGTGTGAACGGTAGGGTAGGCTGGGCCTTGGGAGATAACGACTTGTCAATGCAGGTGTATCATATGACCATGGTTCCATCAGGTGGGGGTGCTGATGATGGAGGAGGCTGTGCAGGTGTGGGTGTGGGGACTTCGGAGCATCTGCGTACCTTCCCTTCAGTTTTCTTGTGAACTTAACGCTGCTCTAGTTTCTTACATAAGAGTAAGAAATGTATTTCTTTTTAAAAAATTATATATGTTTATTGATTTCAGAGAGGAAGGGAGAGGGAGAAAGAGAGAAGCATCAATGATGAGAGAGGAACATCATTAATTCACTGCCTCCTGCACACCCCACACTGGGGATCAATTCTGCAACCCAGGCATGTGCCCTGACCGGGAATCAAACTGTGACCTACTGGTTCATAGGTCAACACTCAACCCCTGAGCCATGCTGGCCTGATGAGACCTCATTTTTTTTTTTTTTTTTTTTGTCACTGAACAATATTTTGTTGTGTAGATAGATCTACAAGTTTGTTCACCTACTAAAGGACATTTGGTCACTTCCAGTTTGGGGCACTTATACACAAACTAGAGACCCAGTGCACAAAATTCATACATTCGGGGGGGGGGGTGCCTCAGCCTGGCCTGCACCCTCTTCCAGTCAGGGAGCCTTCAGGGGATGGGGATGTCCCACTAAGCCAGCAGTCGGACATCCTTAGCGCTGCCACGGAGGTGGGAGAGGCTTCCCCCACCGCCTCTGTACTTGCCAGCTGTGAGCCTGTCTTCTGGCTCAGCAGTGCTCTCCCTGTGGGAGCGCAATGACCACCAGGGGGGGCAGCTCCTGCATGGAGCATCTGCCCCCTGGTGGTCAGTGTGCATCATAGCGACCAGTCATTCTCCCATTCAGTCAATTTGCATATTAGCCTTTTATTATATAGGATGTGCTCTACGGTCCCTGGGCAGGGGTTGGTGGGGACACGTTTCCAAGGGAAATGGGTGATTCCTGGGGTGTGAGCGCTGGGTTGCAGGGTGAGAGGGCAGCTGTCAGACACTGCGCACTGGCCTCCCGAGTGGCTGCCCCCCATGCACCCAGCAGCTGCACGTGGGGCTCCGTGGCTCCCATCCTGCCGGACGGGTCAGGTTTGGGGGTGTTAGCGAGTCCAGGATCGGCACAGCGGGATCACCTTGTGGTTTTAATTTTCACTTTCTCGATGGCATCGCACAGTCAGCGTCCTTTAACAAGCTCATGTGTTACCGGCTTATCTTCTTTGGCGAAGGCTCTGTTCAGAGGGATTGCTGAGTGTTTGTGGGATTGCTTTCAATTGTTAAGTTTTAGGAGTTCTTTGTATATTTTGGTGAGCAGTCTTTATCCCATGTGTCTTTTGCCAATGTTTTCTCCCTGTCTGTGCTCTGTCTTCTCATCCTCTTATGTCATGTTTAGCAAAGCAGATGCTTTCCTTTTAATCAAGTTCCATGTAGCTATTCTTGTCTCCAGTGTTTGTAGAAAAACTCACCAGATCTCCTCCTATGACTTATAGAAACTATCACTTTACATGTAGATTCATGTTTAGTTAATTTCTGTAGAAGATGTGAGATGTGTGTCGAGGCTTTTTTACATGTGCATGTCCTGGCCGGCCAGCGTGGCTCAGTGGTGGAATGTTGACCTATGAACCAGGAGGTCACGGTTAGATTCCCGGTCAGGGCACGAGCCCGGGGTATAGGCTCGATCCCCAACAGAGAGCATGCAGGAGGCAGCCGATCCATGATTCACTCTCATCATTGATGTTTCTACCTCTCTCTCTCTCTCTCTCCCTCCCTTCCTCTTTGAAACCAGTAAAAATATGTCTAAAAAATAGTTTCCCTGCACCAACCGCCCTGACTCCTTTACTTATAGATCCTAAATTTATGCTTTTGCAGCAAATACCATTGACATATCTTTGTAATTCTTACTAACTCATGTGTTAAACCATTGCTCCTATATTCATGTTCTCTATTGTATCGTTATTTATAACAGCAGGAGGCCCCTGAGTGTCGATTTTCTGTTCACGGTCTTGTTTGTGAGCAAATAGAAACCCAACACGCGGTTGCATACATCACTCCTGTCGCAAGGAACTGCTTCACGAGGCCTGGTGCAGTGCTCTCTGGACACATTTTAAGAAGACATTAATATATTCGGCCTTTTATGTGCATCTTCGGCGAATCATTCATCAAATGATTGTGTGCACCCTCATAGAATCAAGAATCAGCATAAATTACCAAAAAAACAAAACAAAACAAAAAAACTGTTGACTAAGTCAACTTTACTTTGTTTTAAGCGCCGTGACCCATAACGGGAATAAACACATCATAGTGGGCCAACTGTAGACACTGGTGAGGGTGGTGTTCGCTGTGTCTGGCTTTGGCTGCTAACCCAGGCACCTCCGGATTGCGCTCCGAGCCTGCGCTGAGCCCAGCTCCCCGCATTTGCTGTTTCCTGTGGGTGCTGGTCACTGTCACCCTGAGCTATTGTAGAGAGAGTTTTGTCAAATAGGTGCATAGACGTGATAATCCGAAACGGACAGCTTATCTATAAACAACTCCATCACTTCTGGGAGGAGGCAGCATGCCATCCTGCTAGCGCCAGGCCACCAGTTTCACAGGAAACACCACAGTGTCCCTGCGACAAAGGGTGAGGTGCGCTCTTCCACCGTGAAGGCTATCAGAAGTGGTTTATATCCTCAGCGAGGTGAAAACAAGAGAGAGAAGATTAAAAATGGATTTACTGCCCTAGCTGGTGTGTCTCAGTGGATAGAGCATCGGCCTGTGGACTGAAGGGTTCCGGGTTCGATTTTGTTCAAGGGCACATGCCCAGGTTGCAGGCTCCATCCCCAGTAGGGGGCGTCCAGGAGGCAGCCTATCAATTATTCTCTTTCATCATTGATGTTTCTTTCTCTCTCTCTCTCTCTCTCTCTCTCTCTCTCCTCTCTCTCCCCTCATCTCTCTTTCTTCCTGAAATCAATAAAAATATTTAAAAAATAATAAAAATGGATATGAGTTCCCTCCTATGCCGTTCCCACCTTCAAACCGCAGCCGTGCCCTCCTGGGGCGCCATGTGGCACCTCTGTCCTTTGCTCAAGTCTTTACATCCCATCACCAGGGCTCCCCCCAAAGCTGCAGGTCCCCCACATCCCAGATTAAGGCCCATGGAGCCCTCTCGTTGTTCTTTGTATGAGGCTGAACTTGTGCGAATGGCCCATGGCATGGCCCGGCTGCGATCTTGCTGAACGCTCAGACGCCGCTGTTCCTCGCTGCCTGACCCCCTGGGGCCTTGCACACCTGCTCTGAGTGTTTCCCGCTCCCTGAGGCGTCACTGATCAGCGAGACGCGTGTGTACAAAGTGTCCCCTGTGGCATTCTGATAGGTACATCGTCGCGCTAACGAACACGTCCATCACCTCCCACTGGTGAAAACGCTGTTCTAGCGAATGGTCCACGCAGCGGCCTCCAGCCTCCTCACTTCTGTTTCCTAAGAGCTCCCCCCGGGCCAGCCTCCCCACCCACATGCTCCCTGTACTTTCCCACCCTCGGAGATGCGCCCTGGCCAGACCCCACCCGACCCCCAAGTCCTCCTTCTCGCGCCCCATCACCATTCTCAGCAGACGGATCACGTGAGTTTCGTGTCCACTGCTGTCATTTAATAATTCATCAGCTTGAGCTGAATCCATGTGCTCATTATCGGAGTAAGAGTTCAGTACATTATTGCATACGCTCATGGGCAGGCTCATGGGTTCACAGGATTTCAGAAGATTAATCCGTCCCTCTCGTATCATGAATACATGCTTTTGGAGAATTCAGATTCTAAAGAGCTAGTCACTGTCAAAATAAAGTCAACTCAATGACACTGATAGAAACACTCGTTTGCATGACAAAGCAGTGTTTAATTAGCTTAATGAATTCCAGTCATTAGCACTGGTGGAAACATTTACACGTGAGGGTTTCCCTCTCCAGTGGCTACTCATGCACACAGCTGTGTAGTCTAATCCAGTCAATACTCACTCAGGGGCGGGTGTGAAGATGGGCGGACTGGCCCTCCCAGCCACAACTGACCACCAAACGGGGGAGCACACGTGGAGGCAGAACCCACACCCACAAAATAATACACCACCAGGTGCCAGGGCCACCCAGCAGGCCGGCTGCACCCAGGCGCTGCCCCCAGGGGTGAGGAACATCACACTGTGAAGGTTTCCCCAACGTAGCATCATAGTCCGCAGGGGAGAATACCAGCTGGTGCCTGGCACCGAGACAGCTCTCAAAAAAGGTTAGCCATCATCGATACTGTTCTTGTAAGCTCAGCCATGTGGGGGTTCAGGGAGCCCTCCCGGACCTCAGAACGGGCATTGGGAACAATTGCTGAGCACGGTAAGCGTTTGTGAGGGGAGCCGACTGGGAGAGTGAGAGATGCGGTCCTTGCCGGGAATGCGGGAAAGGCTGAGACGCCAAGTGCTATTTCTAATCCGGATGCGTGTCCTCATTAGAATTATGTCTGAGGACTTTAAATTGGATGCTGCTCTTAGAAATAGATGAGGGAGAAGAGACAGGAAATATGAGATGACCGCACACCACGATTTCTACATCAGTCCAGGCGAAAGCGATGTGTCTGCTAGTAATGGAGAGAGAGGATGCCCAGAGAAACTGTGTGAAAAGAAAATGGTACCACACAGAGGCTGGGCCTTAGGAGAAAAGGATACATTCACACACGTGCACATACATGCACGAACACGCACGCACACACATGCACACACGTGCATACACAGGCACACATGTGCACACACACACAAACTAAGCCGATCCAGAGTTGATGAAATAGTGAATAATGGAAAGAGATGCTTCTAAAAAAAAAAGAGAAAGAAATGGGTGTACAGAACATCCATTATTTACTCCTTCTTAGGGCAAATCTCCAAACTGAAGCTGTTTTTCTATGACATTTCCTTTATAATGTTTTATGCTTCAGATAATTACACTGCAAGTAGATGCCCTGTGGTATCTGCTATGAGGAATGTCATGAGTGAGTGAACACGCGGGCGTTGGGGTCTCTGTGCTCAGACTCATCCCTTGGTAAACGATGTCACTAATTTAGTTTCGAGTGCGTTCTGTTTAAAATGTACATGTTACTGCCTTGTCTCTGCCCTGGACTTTGTGCTGTCTACAAAGTCTCCTCAGCAACTCCGTTTGGATGTCACAGACATCAGAGCGAGTCAGAAATCACCCTGTTGATGCCCTCATCTCGGCTGCTCTCCGTAAGAGGCTCTGTGTCTCAAGCCAGAGCATTCAATTAACTTCAGACTCTTTCTTTCCCAGGCAACAGCTGGCCTGTGAACTCCATCCGCTCCACCTTCAAGCCCCGCCCCCCCCCATGCGCCCTCCTTCCAAACCTTCACAATCTCTGCCCCGGCCTCATCTGCAGCCCAGAGGAGGGCACGGCCAGTGCAGTCTTCCTCTCGTCTTCTTGTCTTCTATGGTTTATTTTTCACAAAAGAGAGAATGGGTTTTTCAAACATATCACTTCTAAGCCCGTCAGCTCTTTCCTAAGACTCTCGTGGCTTCCGATAGCCACTGCATGGAGGCGTGTTTAATAGAAAAGATGTGTTTTCATGTGGTCTGACTCTGATTTCAGTTTTCTAACTAACATCCAACACATTCCAGAGCATGGACAATGACATGACAACAGATAGGTATCTCTGAGGGTGTAAGTACAACTGCATGATCAAAGGAATAATCAATGTGAGTTTACAATACGAAGATTCATAAGAATCTTAAAACTCAAAATACACAGGAGAAAGAGCAATGTTAAATATGCATAACCCAGACATTTTAATATTAAGTTAGAGGCCCAGCGCACAGAACTTGTGTGCGGGTACAGTCCCTAGGCCTAGCCTGTGACCAGGGTCATCTTCCCCGGCTGCCCTCAGCCATCCCTTTCCCCGGTTCCCCACTCGCCACCAGGCAATCGGAGCCTGCTGGCTGGGAGAAGGGACCGAGATGTTGGCCACTCCCACCCACTCACCAGCCCCACCCCCGCCACAAGTAGCCCTCTGTGTATGGGGCAACTGGCAGGACAGGGGCCTTGACCTGGTGCCACCCACATACCCCACCACCCACCCCCGGTTCCCCATTCACCATCGGACATTAGAGTCAATTTGCATATTACCCTTTTATTATATAGGATAGAAAACCAGCACGTGGATGGGGGCTGGCCGGCCTGCCCTAATGGGGGCCCCGGATAGGGGTGGGGGTCCCTGCTGGGGGGCAGGGCCAGTCGGGCCACAGTTGTTCCAGTCTCTGGTGATTCCGGTCATTCCGCCATTTCGGTCGCTGGGCTTTTATTATATAGGATGACTCAAAAGTGGTATAAACGTTCCACAAGAATCTTTGGACACAAATACATATCCTGTAAGAGAAGAGTGCGCATCCAATTTTACTTATTGTTGAAAAGTAAAGTCATTCCATATCTAGGTGTGCACACATTTCCTGAGGGGTGTGTGTGTGTGTGTGTGTGTGTGTGTGTGTGTATGTGTTTGGGGGAACGCAGTTGAAAAGCAGAGACTCCTGAGGTATGTGAACGGAACCGAGCTTTATTTAACTTCTCCTGAGAGAAAGTTTACTATTAACTTTCAGAGAGTGAAGTGTGGTGCACGCCGAGAACTGGGGCGGGTCTGAGACGTCCCCCACTTGGAAGCTGACAAGCCAGTCGGCACCTGCCCTAAATGCGGGTGGAGGACGGAGACCCCGTGTCAGAGGCAGGATGGTTCGTGCTCACTGCCCGGCCACCAGCATTATCTCCGAGGCCACGGGACTCCTAGGCCACCTGCGTCCCCAGGGCGACCCAGAGAAGACCTGGGGCTCTGCACACAGTGGCTTGGGTTTCGGCTGCTAATTCCTTGCCTGGGGAACCACCACGCCTATAAGACAGCCGCCAGCCAGGCTGTGTGAACACACCTCCTCGGAGACACTCTATTTCCACCCAGCCCTGTCCCTCCAGGAGGGCCCTACAGGGTACACACCACTCCCATGTGCTGTTCAAACCCTTGGAACTGCAGGCAGGACCAAAGCTGTTATAACTCAAACGTCATGGAGAACGGCCTTCCAACAACTCCAACGTTTTCTTCTTTCTTGACAGCCCTTGGGAAACATCTTGGCAGATGTTTCTAGGAAAGAACGCATCTGTAGTCTAAGCTACAATTCAAGTCATGTCGCCCCCTGGTGGCCCCCGCTGTTTGATGCGTTGATCACTACCTTGTTGGATAGAACGCCAAGTGTGTGCCACAGAAAGAGGGGGCATCCTAGTGATTAAAAATGCTTGTTTACATTGGCAGCGACGGGCCTATGGGAACAGGAAACCCAGTATCCCGTGAAATAGCACATTCTGTGGCAGCGGTTCTCAACCTGTGGGTCGAGACCCCTTTGGGGGTCGAACGACCCTTTCACAGGGGTCGCCCAAGACCATCCTGCATATCAGATATTTACATGACGATTCATCACAGTAGCAACATGACAGTGATGAAGTAGCCACGAAAATAATTTTATGGCTGGGTCACACCATGAGGAGCTGTGTTTAAAGGGCCAGGAGGTTGAGAACCGCTGTGAGAAAAGGCCCTGAAAGAATTTAGTTGGCAGGTTGCTTCTACAGCCTTTGTTCTTGTTGGGGAGAAACGTGTACATGGAGAGGTTTCTAAACTCTGCAAACCGGTATGCGCACACCCAATCCACATGAGCAAGACAGACTGGTCTTCGTACCCAGCGGCGTGCTCATGCACTGTCGAGTCTTCCTCGACTGCTTCGCTGTAAATCATCGTGCAAAGAGCAGGGAGCCCTTTCCTGGCTGATGCAGAGAAACACGATGGTGAGGCAGTGAACACGGAAACTTCTCAAGCAGTTTTCCATGTAAAATGTGCATATTTAAAACCGTGCGTTTGACAGGTTCAGTAAGTGGTTTTAATGACGGGACTGACTGTGGGAGAATTACAAGGCGAGTTTCGGTGTGGATCTTCCCCTGCAGGATCAGGGATGTACCCTTCATATCCAGCCAACCAGTGAAAGCATTTTGAATTTTCTCTTCTTATCCTAAAGCAGCGGTTCTCAACCTGTGGGCCGCGACCCCTTTGGGGGTCGAACGACCCTTTCACAGGGGTCGCCTAAGACCATCGGAAAACACATATATAATTACATATTGTTTATGTGATTAATCGCTATGCTTTAATGATGTTCAATTTGTAACAGTGAAATTGGGGGTCACCACAACATGAGGAACTATATTAAAGGGTTGCGGCATTAGGAAGGTTGAGAACCACTGTCCTAAAGTGTTGCAAGTCTGTTACAAAATGTTTACATTGGCTTCTTAGAGACAGATAAGATATGGGGAGATAAAGTTCTCCCAACCACAGTGCAATCGTGTATGTAGTAGTAGATACCATTACACCTGGTATCAGGTGTAATGACTTTATTCATATTTGCCTACTGTTCAATGATGTTACTCATCGGCAAAGGATAAAAAAAATCTGGTCCCAGATCCGACCCAGGATTTTGCATTGCATTGAGTGATTTGTCTTTACTCTCCCTTAATCTGATGGTTCTTCAGTCTTGCTTTTTTTTTTTTAACGTATTTTATTGATTTTTTTACAGAGAGGAAATGAGAGGGATAGAGAGTTAGAAACATCGATGAGAGAGAAACAATGATCAGCTGCCTCCTCCATACTCCCTACTGGGGATGTGCCCGAAACCAAGGTACATGCCCTTGACCAGAATCGAACCTGGGACCCTTCAGTCCGCAGGCAGACGCTCTATCCACTGAGCCACACGGCCAGGGCCTCCGTCTTGTTTTTATGCGATTGGTATTTGGGAGTGTCCCTCCATTCACACATGTCTGACGTTTCCTCGTGGTGAGATTCAGGTTAGGTTGGGGGGCGGGGCCACTCGAGGTGCGAGGTTTTGTCCCCTCTGAGTACAATCGCAGGGAGAGCAGGGTTCCCTTGTGTCCCCTGCCTGAGGGTGACTTTTCCTCTTAGTTGAGATGGTGTCTGTCTGGCTCCTACTCTGTCGTTCTCCTTCTAATCAGCCCGTGTTTGGGGGAAGCTCGGTCTTGAACGTGTGACCAAGAAGCCCATTACACAGTTATCCTCGGAAATGCTGAGCCGCGTCCTGAGGAGAGATGAAGAGGAATCTGAGATGAGTGCGAGTGCGTCAGCAGCTCTTTGGAAGAAAATGTGTTTGTTTAACTCAGTCTCTTTCTGTAAAATAGAGGCAGGACATCAGCTTGATAAAGGAGGGGAGGAGGCGTTGGTGGAATGGGAGGAAGTGGCTGCCCTGGACATTTTTGAGGTTCGCTGACTGGGCAATCATTAGTCGGGCTGCCCACCCTCTGAGATGCCTCGATTCACTCAGAACAAGAAGAGTGCGCAGGGCTGATGTATTTTTTTCTCCAATCACATTCTTTTCCGTGGGTATGATAACTGAATATGAAATGATGTGCTGTCCATCAGAGTTCGGAACTGGACATTCAGGTGTGGGAAATGTGGGGAGGGGCAGGAGAATTGTGCACCCCTGTCTCTATGCTGCTTGATGAGAAAGGGAGGGACAGAAAGGACAGGTGAGCAAAGAGGGGAAGGCAGTGATGACAGTGATGCTGATGCTCCCAAGTAGCGGTGGGACAATATCCAGAGAATGAGGACTAGAGGATAGATGAAGTGACGGTGAACAATGAAATAAGGGAGTCAGTACTTCAGTGTTTTAAATAATGGCCTTGAAAGTGGTACAGTTATTGACCTAATATGCTAAGTGTCTGACCATTCGACCATTAGACCAGTCGCTATGATGCTCACTGACCACCAGGGGGCAGACGCTCCGACCAGTAAGTTAGCTTGCTGCTGGGGTCCAGCCAATCGGATGAGGCGAGATGGGCTGGACATGCACTAGAGCCCTCCCCATGGTCCTTCCCAGACCCCAATAATGCACCAGTGGGGTCCCTCGGCCTGGCCTGTACCCTCTCACAATCCGTGACCCCTCAGGGCAGCGGTTCTCAACCTGTGGGTCGCGACCCCTTTGGTGGTCGAACGACCCTTTCACAGGGGTCACCTAAGACCATCCTGCATATCAGATATTTACATGGCGATTCATAACAGTTGCAACATTACAGTTATGAAGTAGCGATGAAAATAATTTTAGTGCTGCTCACACCCGCTGCTGGTGCCGGTCCCAATTACTCTGCGCTGTCAGCAAGTGGGAGCAGCGGAGGGGGTAGGGGGGCTGCTGGCAGACAGGGGACCGAGGTCCTCGGCAGGAGGGGCCAGACAGGGGTGCAGAGGATGGGCGGAGACCTGCCCCTGTGCCTACCGCAGCTTTGCGACCCACAGTTTCTTTCAAGGTGCACAAATTCGTGCACTGGGCCCCTAGTGTATATATAATATAGATTGCATTTGCACACACATCCATATAGATACACACACATGCACATTCACTATCGTGTGTCAGCAGGGTGGTGTGAGTCAGTTAGAGTGGGGATAGCCTGATGCTGTCTTTCCCTTCCTCTGAGGGCTAGCAGTAAACCCTCAGCCTGGCAGTTTCTATGAGGAAGAAAAGGCAGCAGGAGGAAACCGCCCTCACTAGCACCCACAGGTTCTGTGGGCAATGGAGTGGGTGACATACATCCAACATTTTAGAGGCATTTCCTGCTTATTTTTGTTTTGCCTTTGTTTTCAGTATCAAATCAAAAAATAAAAAATCATGCCAAGACTAATGTCAAGGTGTTTACCCAGGTTTTCTTCCAGGAGGTGGAGGGTTTTATGTCTTCCCTTCAAGCCTTTTTTTAAAAAAAATATATTGTATTGATTTTTTACAGAAAGAAAGGGAGAGGGATAGAGAGTTAGAAACATCGATGAGAGAGAAGCATCGATCAGCTGCCTCCTGCACACCTCTTACTGGGGATGTGCCCACTACCAATGTACATGCCCTTGACTGGAATCGAACCTGGGACCTTTTAGTCTGCAGGCTCTCTATCCACTGAGCCAAACCAGTTAGGGCCCCTTCAAGCCTTTGATGGATGTTCTCTTAACTTTGGGGGGTGGTGTGAGATACAGGCCCGGCCTCATTTTTTGGCATGTGGCCATGCAGTTTTCCCAGCAGCATTTGCTGCAGAGACTGTAAGTCCCCCCTGTGTCTATCTGCCTTTTTTGTCAGATTGACTGACTGCATTCGGGCAAGTTATTCCTGGGCTCTCTGCTGTGCCTCCATGGGTCGACGTGCTGGTTTTGGTGCCTGCCCCACACTGTGCTGATTACTATCCTATATAATAAAACCCTAATATGCAAATGAACTGAATGGTGGAAAGACCGGCCGCTATGATGCACACTGACCACCAGGGGGCAGACGCTCAACACAGGAGCTTCCCCCATGGGGGTCAGTGTGCTCCCACAGGGGGAGCACCGCTCGGCCAGAAGCCAGGCTCACAGCTGGTGAGTGCAGTGGCAGTGGTGGGAGCCTCTCCTGCCTCCGCTGCAGGAAGGCGGTAAGGAGCAAGGGGTCCCGGATTGCGAGAGGGCGCAGGCCGGGCTGAGGGACTCCCCCCGCCCCAGTGCACAAATTTCGTGCACCAGGCCGCTAGTAGCTTTATACTATAGTTTGAAATCAGAAAGTGTGATGCCTCCGGCCTTGTTCCTCTTTTTCAAGATTGCTTTGGCTATTGTTTGGGTCCTCTGTGGCTCCATATAAATGTTAGGATTTTTTTTTCTTTTCTGTGAAAGATGCCATAGGAGTTTTGGCAGGGATGACACTGAATCTACAGATCACCTTGGGTGGTGTAGGCATTTGAATTGCATGGAAGGTAAAAGAAAACTTGCTGTTAGGAGACCTAGTGTGTAGCTTAGAAAAAAAAAAAAATAATTCAGACATATTAACTTTTTTAGGCCTCTTTTCTTTTACAGTAAAATAGACTAAAAAACACAGGTTTGAGTTGGAGAGGCTTTGGAGTTCTTGAACAATCTGCATTGGTGCCCACGGGGGATGCAAGAAACACAGAGTCTAGAACCCCACGTGGCTCTATGGAAACAGAGACCCTCCCCCTCAATCTGCGTCTCACCAAGCTCCCAGGTGGTTCTGATGTTGCTAGAATATAAGTACTAAGCAAAGTAATCACAAAGTTTTCTTTTTAAAAAAAATATATTTTATTTATTTTTTACAGAGAGGAAGGGAGAGGGATAGAGAGTTAGAAACATCGATGAGAGAGAAACACCAATCAGCCGCCTCCTGCACACTCCCCACCGGGGACGCACCCGCAACCAAGGCACATGCCCTTGACCAGAATCGAACCTGGGACCCTTGAGTCCGCAGGCCGACGCTCTATCCACTGAGCCAAACCAGGCAGGGCCACAAAGTTTTCTTTAAAAAATAGGTATCTAAAATCATATAATATGTAAATACACGTATCAGTTTATATAAAATGTATTATGTATATTATTATAATATTTAAATGGAATTGACAGTTGATTTTGTTTACTGAATTTAATGTTTAGTGGTCGTACTAGTGGTCTAATATGTAGTCTAATAAATATATTCTATAACTTTATTTTGCTGATCATTTTGATAAAATGAGGTATATGTTAATAAAACAAGAAAATATATGTGCTATACACACTTTATTGTTGGTTCTAAGCCATAAATATGTCTCCAATACAAAATCAAATAACAGGAAGCTGAAATACACCCAAACAAAAGATTCCCCAGTGTTTTGTGGGTCACAATCTTAGAAATGAATTGGAATTGGTCTCTTTATTTTTCAAAAGAAAGGAATGCAGTACACAGATAATATATCATGGAACTGTACACTTGGCATCGATATCACTTCATGAACCCATGTCACCCTGACACATTTAATTTAAACAGAAGGAAGGCTTTTGCGAGCGAGGGCGTGGCCTATGCCAGTCGTGAAGGAGTGAGGCTGAGACAGAGCGGGGTGTGCAGACAGCAGGAGGCCTCCGGGGCTGCCCCGGGCGTGGTCACACGTCTGGGGAGCGCTGTCCCGTTAGCACCTTTCTACGGCATCAGCCTTCGCCATGTAGCTGGGTGCGCGATGCCTGCCAGCCGTGTGAACACGCACGCTGCAGTATTCAGCGTCTAGGAACACGTGCAGCTCATCCTGCTGGCCGTGCAGGCAGAGGTCCCTGGAGCGAGGTGCTCAGGGTGCCTGTGAGGCACTGTGTGAAGAGCTCGGTGCGTTCACGTCTGCCCTGGGAAAGGCTGAATGCCAAGACCTCCAAACCCTCAGGGCTTGAACGCTGGGACTGGTTGCGGGTCCCCCCTGCTCCGCTCAGCTCACCCGGTCCTCTTCTCAGCCTCCTGCCTGAAGGAGGAGCAGTGCTGAGTCACAGGTAAAAGGTGGGAGCGTGGCAGAAACACGCTCTGGCTGGGGGAGCTGTTGTCTTTATCCCCTCTGCTTCCCTGCCATTGGCCAGGTAAGGTCACATGGCCACGCCCACCACAAAAGCAGAAAGGAAGCTGAGTCACATGATGACAGACAGGAGGCTCAGCCTTCTGTAGAGACCTGAGTAACTAAGTGGGAACAATAATACAGTCCACCTTCCCCAGTGACCTGACCACGCCCCCTACACTCTCAGCTGTGATGCTGACCACGCCCCCCACACTGCCAGCTGTGATGCTGACCACGCCCCCACACTGCCAGCTGTGATGCTGACCACGCCCCCACACTGCCAGCTGTGATGCTGACCATGCCCCCCACACTGTCAGCTGTGATGCTGACCACGCCCCCACACTGCCAGCTGTGATGCTGACCATGCCCCCCACACTGCCAGCTGTGATGCTGACCACGCCCCCACACTGCCAGCTGTGATGCTGACCACGCCCCCACACTGCCAGCTGTGATGCTGACCATGCCCCCCACACTGCCAGGTGTGATGCTGACCACGCCCCCGCACTGCCAGCTGTGATGCTGACCACGCCCCCACACTGCCAGGTGTGATGCTGACCACACCTCCACACTGTCAGCTGTGATGCTGACCACACCCACCTCGCTGTCACCAGTGACTTTTACCACGTCCGCATGACAGTTCAAATGCTTTACATGTGTTTAGAGGAGGTCTTTCCCTTGTCAGAAAAAGGTATAATTTAAGATAATTATTCCTGAATTATTATTATTTTAAATATATTTTTATTGATTTCAGAGAGGAAGGAAGAAGGGTAGAGGGAAACATCAATGATGAGAGAGCATCATTGATCAGCTGCTTCCTGCACACCCCCTACTGAGGACTGAGCCCACAACCCAGGCATGTGCCCTGACCAGGAATCGAACCGTGCCGGCCAGGCATTCCTGAATTATTTTATTAATTTAACTTGTGCCCAAAATTATTGTTTATATCAACCTAATATTCAGCAATTTGGATCATAAAATAATATGCATAAACTATTTAGAGATTTTCAAGTATGTGCATTCACCATGGAAGCTCATACTTATTACAGTTCTGCTAAGATACTTGCTCCCACCTTTAATATCCGACATTGACATGATATACATCAATGACAAAATAAAACAAAAGTCTTGGGATTCCAGTAGGTGTGGTGGCCTATGGGGATGAATAAGGATGCTGAAATTTGTAAGAAGTCCTATTTCCTTTATGAATCCACATCTGCACTATTACTACAGTAACATAAAGGAACATTAACAGAATCATCAGATGACATATCATAATACATTTCTACTTAAATATCTGATAATATAATCTGATTATCTATACTAATAAAAGGGTAATATGCTAATTAGACCAGGAGACCTTCTGGGATACCTTCCGGATGTCCTTCTGGACAAAGCTGTGGTGGTGGGCCGAGGCAGAGGCAGTTAGGGGCTATCAGACCAGGAGGGGAGGGCAGTTGGGGGTGATCAGGTTGGCAGGTGGAGCAGTTGGGGCTGAGCAGGCCAGCAGGGGGGGCCAGTTGGGGGCAAGTAGGCTGGCAGGCAGAGTGGTTAGGGGCAATCAGGCAGGCAGACAGGTGAGTGGTTAGGATCCAGCAGTCCTGTATTGTAAGAGGGCTGTCCGACTGCCGATCCACAGGGATTGGGCCTAAACCAGCAGTCGGACATCCCCCAAGGGGTCCCAGATTGGAGAGGTGCAGACCAGGCTTAGGGACACCACACCGTGCATGAATTTCATGCACCAGGCCACTAGTGTATGAATAACAGGATATTTATTCTCTTACTGTGGATTTTTTCCTATCACTCTGCACCCACATTGATGATTCCAATTCCATCAACCCTTCCATCGAGTCAAATTAACTTCACTGTGGCTCAAGGTGAGCATTTGTCTGAATGTTCTCTACTAGAGGAGGCTCCTACATCTGACAGCTTCTAACTCAACTCGTAAGTAACCCCCGGATTCTCCTGATCCAAGAAAAACATCCTGCGTGATAAGGGTCACTCTCCAATGGCTTCTGAGCATCCCGTCTCAGTCTGATCAGGTCCCTCTGTTTTCAAAATCTAGACATGGCTGATGGGGAGAAGGGGTCACCGTTGGTCTATGGCCCTGAGTTTCACGAGGATGAATTCGTTCGGGGGACTATGACAGCCGAGGCAGCCCACAGCGGGATGCTCTGCCAGGCTCTGATAAGAGGCTAGTTACAACGTCAGCCGGCAGCTTCGTGTTCTTGGATGAGCCTGGAACCATGTTATAGGCACGTGAACAGAGTCTGCACAGCAGCAAGGCAGGCAGAAGTCAGGAGACAGGAAGGCAGCCTGAGCAACACGCACAGGACTCTTGTTGGGCCATGTCCCACGCTGACCCAGATCCTCAACAACGCTCATGACCTGACGTCCTCTCAGGGAGTGAGGCGGTGGCCGTCCTTCTCTGAGGGCCCCCGATGTGAACATGAGCAGGGAGCGTGTCCTTCACTGCACACGGGGCTTCGGGCAGCCACATTTTTAATCTTGAAACACTGGCCAAGAAAACACCAGGGAAAGGAAAGTGAGCCCGAATGCAGGAGGAGCAGGGAGAAAAGTGAGCCAATAGCTCCGTAGTCACCACTTACCAAGTCGCTCCGTCCATTGCAAACACTGCATCGCAGGCCTGTGTCTGCTGCCTCAGGAATGACCACTCGGGGAAGATGAACTCCGAGGACTGAAGATGACACGTGTGTCCGCAGGACATGTTCAGCCTGAAGGAGGCCACGGTGCAGAGCCGGCGAGGATGCCCGGTCACCGAGTGGTGACCAGCGTGCTGGTCAGCGTCGACCCAAGAAAAGACTTGATGAAGCACAAGGCACTGCGGTCCTCGTGCATCTTTGTAAATGTTTGATGTCTGGGATTCCATCATTCGCTTCCCGCCTTTGATCCCTGCAGCAGCCATTTAGCCGGGAGCCCTGCTGGGCGCTGCTTCTGCAGGGAGAGGCAGCTTCGAAGAGAAAGGACTTTTCCCAAGTTCATTGCTGGGAACATGCACTACCAAGGCCGCAGGAGCACCGTCTACGGTTTTACATTTTATGCAAAATGAGTATGTTTGGAGAGCCAGCCCTTGAATCTCATTACCAATCCCGCCTTGCCCGCAGTGGCCGTGCCCATGGTGGCCGTGCCCGGGGAAGACATCCAAGGGGATGCATCTTCCTGGCAAAGACATAGGGACTGACATGCTCCAGGCAGATGCCGCCCCAGATGGCGTGCGGGACTGGGGGTGCGGTCTGGCCTGGCCGCACAAATCACTCTTGCGGGCGACAAGCCCGCAGACCAAGCCCAGGCACGGCCTCGTATTTCTGTGTAACAGATCGTGGAAAGCCATCTGCCGTCGCTGGCATCACCAGGGGATACATCGCTGCCCTGTAGTTAAAAATGAAACGAGCAGTGCTTCTTCCCAAGGTCTGTGTTTTCCAGTGGGAACTCGGGGAAGCTGAGATGCGCTGCGTGCGAGGCCTGTCTGTGGACTTGAAACCCATGAGGGTGAAGGGTGGTGTGAGCTTGGTCCACGAACCCCCTCTGTGCTGGGTCATGCTTTGCCTTTCATTAATGTCCAGATGGCTTTGTAATGAAGATGGAGCGTGGACATGTCGGGTACATGATCAGCAATCACATTTGATTTATGTGACGGTTAATATCACGCCACTTGGCTGGGCCGTGGGGCCCAGATACGTGGTCAAACATGATTTTGGCTGTCTCCTCGAGGGTGTTTTTGACTGGGATCCGTGTGGAAAGTAAGTCTGTGGACTGTGAGAGAGCAGTGTGGCCTCCACAATGTAGGGGGGGGGGGCCTCATCCAGTAGCCGAACCCTGGAACAGAACAAGACTGACCTCCCTGAGCAGAGGGGCTTCTGCGGGCAGGTGACCTTCTGTGACCTGCAGCACGGGCTCGTCCCCACGTCTCCAGCCTTCTGGTCTTTGGACGTGAATTGCAGATGTTGATCCTGGCAACTCCATGATCTTGCCCATCAGTCCCTGCAAATACACCTTTATTTACAGCCACATCCTGGTGGGATTGCTCCTCAGGAGAACCCAGACAGATACAAATTAACTAGAGGCCCGATGCACGAAATTCATGCAAGGGTAGAGGGTAGGCCTTCACAGCCCCGGCTGCCTCATGGTCCTGCCCGCCCCCCCCCCCCACCTGCCTTGGCCTGGTGCTGCCAGCACCCCCCACCACACCCCCCTGGTTCCTCGGTTCTGCAAAGTGTCCCCCCAATCAATCACCCCTCAGAGGGTGGCCTGGGCCTCTGTCTTTGGGGCCATCATGAGGCAATGGCAGCCCCCCCACCCCGACCAATCACATTGCACCTGCCTTGGCTGGCCTGGTGCCAGTGCATGTCATAGCGTGGTCGTCTGGACGGTCGTTCTGCTGTTCAGCCATTTGGTCAATTTGCATATTACGCTTTTATTATGTAGAATTCCATAGTGCCCTGCATTACACCATACGTCATGGTTCTTTCTATCAGTAACGGCTGATTGGTAGATGCTAGTAATGTCATGTGAGAGGGTAGTTCTTGTTTCTATTGGAAGACTCCCAGCTCTTGTCCAAATGCAATGGGATGTCACCTTTAAAACGTCAAAGTGCTTAAAATGTGCACTGCACCGTAGTCCTCGAGGGTCACGAGCTGTGGGCAGATGGAGATGTCAGCGATGGAAGGCCGGGGTCTCGGGACCGGGCCATGGAGCTGGATTTTGCTACTTATAGTTTGAGTTCACAACACCCCTGCCTTCCAGGTCACGGGTCTGTCCACGTGGCGGTATTGTCTCTCCGTAAAACTCCAGTAGAGAAGTGGGATGTAAAAACGATTCCTTATGGGGAAATGCCTGTGCTGTTTAATCTTGGCATCTATTTTGACTATTTTTAGAGAATCACCTGAAGGTACTAGGTTTCCTCACATGATATTTCCTTAAAATGAAATGTGCCTTTCAGAAATGTCCTATAATCTCTAATATTCTATTTAGTGTATTCATGAGCACTTTCATTATGCAATTTTAATTCTTTTCAACTTTGGTGGTGATCTCATTACCTGTATTCATATTCTTGGATCCCTCTCTTTTAATCACCTATGTATGGACCATTTACACGTAAGAATAGAGAATATGATTTTGAGATGTCATTATGCAGCACTCCCAAGGTGTTCATAATACATCAACTCATCCAGCTGCACTAGTTAACCTTTGAATTGGTTCTCAAAAGTTTTGTAGGGGAGTGACGACAAGGTAATCATTTTTGATGACATTACAATATATTTCTCTGAAACCAGCAAAGTACTGTTTTCTCTGTCTATTTACAAAGGTAACGCTTTTCCTCCCAGAATGCACAGGGATCGACACGGGTTTACACTAGCATCAGCAACGAGTAGTAAGAGGTGTCCTTCCAAACATGTATCATTTTTATTTAATATCTTACATTGAATTACATTTACCTAATTGTTAGCTGTAAGACAAGATACATAATACAAGACAAGGGAGAATGTGTTGCTACCCTAAACATTACATTGATACAGGGTGCATGGGATTGATAGGTAGCCAATTACGTTCCTTTGTATGTATGCCCAGGACTTTAAGTGTGTTTGTAGTTGATTTACATGCTGGCATGTAGTCATTGATATAACTCATGACTCAATAATGTGTATATTTCATGCTGAGCCAGTGGTTGGGCTGGGCGGAACTGAAAGTGCCGGGGGATTGGCAACATTTTCCCCCAAAATAGTGTGTCTTGGGCCAGAGATAAGGCTAAGTATAATCCCCTCCTCTTAGGAGAGTCCCATGTGTGTAAATCTGTGAAGCCCAAGGGAGGAGATAGAAATTTCACCTAGAGTTTGGGCAATCCTGTATAATGGCTAATATGCAAATTGTCCCCTCAGGAGTTCGACAAACAGGGTGTTCGACCACTCCCTATGATGTGTGCCTACCACCAGGGAGCCGTGTGGAATGAAGGAAGGCCCCAAATGGCAGCTGGCAGCCAGGGGAAGGAAGTCCCCAATTGGCCCTGATTGCCGGCCTACGGACCCTACCCCTGCACAGATTTTGTGCACCAGGCCTCTAGTATTACATAATTATACACCTTTTCATCCAAAGAAGACTTCCTGCATATCTCACCTGAAAGCTCCATTTTTCTTTGATGAACCTGTGCAGCTTAATCCTCCCTCTTCTGTGGTCAGAGTCAGCTCAGCCTTCCCTCCAGTCACGACCTGTTGACCTCTCACCGGTCGGGGCACCTGACTGCATCTGTTCAGGCCTGGGCGCATCCAGTCTCACTCCTCACTAGAGTTTACGCATGACCATTTATATAAACGGTTCTCAACCTGTGGGTCGCGACCCCTTTGGCGGTCGAACGACCCTTTCACAGGGGTCGCCTAAAACCATCCTGCATATCAGATATTTACATGACGATTCATAACAGTAGCAACATTACAGTGATGAAGTAGCAATGAAAATAAATTTATGGTTGGGTCACAACATGAGGAACTGTATTTAAAGGGCCAGAAGGTTGAGAACCACTGATTTATATTATCTTCTGTTCCAATTCTATAGCACTTGTATCCATGGTAACGGGCTGAAACAAAATACATTTTTTTAAAAATTTTTTATTGATTTCAGAGAGGAAGGGAGAGGAAGAGAGAGAGAGAAAAATCAATAATAAGAGAGAATCATGGATCGGCTACCTCCTACACGCTCCACACTAGGGACCAAGCCTGCAACCTGGGCATGTGCCCTGACCAGAAATCAAACCATGTAGACGAATTTTAATATAAAAATTTTTACTAAATACAAAAAACAATTAGAGTAAATATTTTGAGATTGCTTTTTAAGAATTTAATATGCACCAAGTCTTTTTCACATTTTAAAATTGCTTTTACGTTTTTCGGGGGGGGGGCATCTGAGTTTTCAGCCAGTAGGTTAACTTGGATAGTCTTTTTTTTCCCAAATCAGGTTGATCCTTTTGCAAACCAAGATTTCAATTTATTGGCTGAAAGTTCTGGATATTTCTGTAGCACCTCAGGAGCTGGGGGCAAAGAACCTTTGATGCAGAATAAGGTGAACGTCAGGTCTCACCTCTGCTCTCTCACCACGGCTTCCCCCCGCCTCCTCTGCCCACTGTCGTCCTCTTCCTTTTCGGTAATTGTGCCAAACTCCCATTTATTCTTGAAAATAGAATGGCTTAGGCCAGTGATGGCGAACCTCTGACACACGTGTCAGAGGTGACACGCGAACTCATTTTTTTTGGTTGATTTTTCTTTGTTAAATGGCATTTAAATATATAAAATAAATATCAAAAATATAAGTCTTTGTTTTACTATGGTTGCAAATATCAAAAAATTTCTATATGTGACACGGCACCAGAGTTAAGTTAGGGTTTTTCAAAATGCTGACATGCCGAGCTCAAAAGGTTCGCCATCATAGTCTTAGGAACATTGCATTCTCCTTGGATATTTTAATGTGGAAAACAATGGGGGAAAAAAGATGAAAGCTGGTCATGGCCTAGGAGAAAGTTACACACAGGGTGTCCCCCCAAAATGTGTATCCACTTTGAATGATTATAAAGTCAGTGTTTACTAATAGACGGCTCATTTCCAGAATTTAAAAGAATCCACAGAAATAGATACTCTCTTTTTGTCAACGTCTGTTTTAAAATGAACGGTGTTCTGGTCCAGGCCCCGCTTATAACCCGAAGCGATGGAATCGCAAACATCAAGAATCATTCCATTCGGGATTTGTGTGTCTTCAGTTCTTCAGCTGTTGCCGGTTTTGTGCCGTAAGTGTTACCTTTTGTGCACCCCCATAAAAACGTCCAGTGGGTAAATCTTTGTTTAAGGCATAGTCTGGCTTCACACATTATTTCAAATCAGTTAAACCTGAAGAGGAGTGAAAAATTAAGTGAGTTATCAGCTGTTAAAGCGTGTATACATTTTTCGGGGCATCCTATGTATGTTTCTTTCATGCCTTGGCCAAGTTTCATCTTTTTCCATTGTCTTCCACATTAAAATGTATAATAATTTTTAAAAAAGAATAATTTGAAGCATAGGGTTTGCACTTCAGCTGTGTTTTCAAATTTCCAGGAGCGCTTTAGGATGAATTTCCTGTGTTCTAAGCTTAGTCTGGCTGAAAAGAAATATCAACTGAGCCATCAGCTCTTGAAGTGTGTAGACGTGTTTGGGGGACAGCCTGTATTTACAAATGTGTAATTAAATAAGAAAAAACATCACATATGATATTAAATGTCAAATAATTGAACATTTAAAACAAAGACCCTGGTTCTTTTATCCTATACCAGTGCAAACGTATGACACAATAAACTAAACATTCAGTTTCCTTGTATTTTTTTTAGGTGATCCCTATCTCTCTCTCTCTCTTTCTCTCTCTCTCTCTCTCTCTCTCTCTCTCTCTCTCTCTCTCTCTCTCTCATCCAGCCGTGAAGAATGGCCACATAACCCAATGTAAAGAAAATCGATGAGTCCAGATTGCTCATTTTTTAAAGTAGAATAAGTTTTGGAAACTAATCAAGGGCATAAATCATCAGGGAATAAATATTTAACAACTATTCATCATCCTGAGAATTTAAAGTACAAAGTATTAGCCCCATAATTTCCATATCACCATATTGATTCCTTAGATGCAATGTCTAGCTTGTTTTAAGGGTCTATAAATAACATATTGAAAAAGTCTTACCATATCAATATTCATTTATTTCATATCGATTAGTTGTCACTACTTAGTTCTGGAACCAAATTAACATATGCAGGGTCATACTTTAAATTCGAGCATTCAAAATTATTTTTGTGAAATACAACAGGACTTGTTTCTACAACCCTGGGGGACGACTCATATTTTTCATCACCCCTATTAATAATACAGTGTATTTCTACTCTCCCAATGGAGATTTAAAATATTAATGTACCACAATGATTCTATTTCAACATATTCAATTTTAATCCACTCTCATAATTCCATACAAAATTATCTGGTGGGATCAAATAAATTATTTTTATACTCACTCACAGTCACCTCTCTCAGTAAGAAAAACACTTCCATAAGCAATATGGTTGAAGATCGCCATGGCTGTCTGTTCGCTGCTGACGTGAGAGTGTCCCGTGAATGTGTGCGTGTGTGTGTGTGTGTGTGTGTGTGTGTGTGTGTGTGTGTGTCGCGTGGAGCTCAGAGTGGCGAGTACGGAGCCTGCCTCTACCCCCTCTCGCCCTGAAATCCTTCCTCCTCTGATAAAAGCTGTTTTTGCTAAAACTGGTTTTCTTTTTGAAAGCCGTGCACCCGCTCTGGCTCTGCATTGTATCCACCAGGGTGTCCCTCGCTGTGGCTCTGGCCCGGGGTGGTGAAAGGAGGTGGGAATGGAATACCCTGAGCTCTGACTCCCCCGCCGAGGCAGGGGGTTCTTTCACGATCCCGGGGCAGAGCTGGGCTGGAGGCCCTGCTGTCGGGGAGAAACTCAGATCTGGGTCCCTGCCCGTGGTCTGGATTTGAGAGCCTAAGTCACCGTGGCTAAGGCCCAACTGTGAACTCACATGGTCTCCACTGACGTAGATATGGGACATCGGAGGACACTTCTCAGAATATTCTTTTTTAAAATATATTTTTATTGATTTCAGAGAGGAAGGGAGAGGGAGAGAGAGATAGAAACATCAATGATGAGAGAGAATCATGGATCGGCTGCTTCCTGCATGCCCCACACTGGGGTTGGAGCCCACAAACTGGACATGTGCCCTGACCAGGAATCGAACCCTGACCTCCTGGTTCATAGGTCGATGCTCAACCACTGAGCCATGCCGGCCGGGATAGAATATTCTTGTGAGAATATGTGTGTCACAATCTCAAGTGTATCCAAACTTTTCTTCTCAAGGGCCCCCCGAGTAGGTGAGCTCCCCCCATTTCGGAAGCCGTGAGAGACCTGATTCCCATCCTCAGTCCCGGGTCAGGTGCCTGGAACGTGGCTGCACGGCTTTTCATTTTAGGGAGGAAAACAGCACTAGGAGGTCTCCCCATGTACCTCAGTCCCGGGCCCCGGGCACAGCTAAGCAACACACACTCCCTTCGGGGTGGCCCCGTGCAGTGGCTGCCTGCCTGGTTCTCATGGGACATATTGGGGTGATGCTGCTTCGTGAAACCCACAGGTTTCAGGGGAACAATCTGCAGGCCTCATTCGCATGTGGGGGGCGACTGGGCTCTCAGGCCCCCATGGGCTCCACTGACAGGCCAGAGCCCCCTGACCTGGGAGCAGATGCAAATACCGCCCCCCACAACACCAGCCCACAGAGAGGCACAGAGGTGGCAGGTGGGGAGTAGGGCACCTTGGGGGCAAGCCCCATATGGTGGTTGAGTATCTCTGGGCCCCGTGTGGTGGGTGAGCATCTCTGGGCCCATGTGGTGGGTGAGCATCTCTGGGCACGTGTGGTGGGTGAGCATCTCTGGGCCCATGTGGTGGTCAGCATCTCTGGGCACGTGTGGTGGGTGAGCATCTCTGGGCACGTGTGGTGGTCCAGCATCTCTAGGCCCGTGTGGAGGGTGAGCATCTCTGGGCCCGTGTGGTGGTCCAGCATCTCTGGGCCCCATGTGGTGGGTGAGCATCTCTGGGCACGTGTGGTGGGTGAGCATCTCTGGCCCGTGTGTGGGTGAGCATCTCTGGGCCCATGTGGTGGGTGAGCATCTCTGGCCCCATGTGGAGGGTGAGCGTGTCTGGCCCCGTGTGGTGGTTTAGCATCACCTGGGCTGGGCTCCCCCAGAGCATGGCCTGTGCACAGGTGGCTCTGTTCCCACATCTTGTCTCGTTTCCTCTTGTTATTTTTTCCTGTTCCTGTCACCTCCTGTCTTCCCTGAGGCCACGCCCCAGGTATCCAATCACGGAAAGGTGGGGCCAGGGACCCACATGCTAGAGACCCCGGGATCCCCAGAACCACGTGGTGGGAAATGCCCTCCTTGTGAACACTCATGTCATCGAAAAATCATCCCCTCCTTCGTTTCTCCCGTCACCCTGGGCATTTATTGATGCAGTTATTCGTGTTCTAAGGTTTGTTTGACCGTCCTGTGCTTGCACCCCTGGCAGAGGCTGCGGGTCCCTGACTGATGGTGGCCAGAGGCCCTGGGAGGGGCCGGAGGAGGACCCATGGCCCCGAGGGGCCCTCCCGGGAGGGGAACTGCACCCTTACAGCCACGCCCGGGCTTCTCTCTCGGGGACGCAGCTGCTCCTCCTGGGATGAGCTCCGAAGGCGGAGGCTGGGGCTCAGGGCGTCTCCCAGGTCCCTCCCACGGCCTGTCCTGGGAGCCGCCCTCCTGCTCGCAGTGATCGGGGCCACATGGGCTGTTTCCTGGGGTCCTGGCTCCCTGACATCTCACATCAGGCACCAGCGTGCATGTCACTCAGCGCCCCAGCCCTCAGGTCACACACCCCCAAATCCCACCTGCACGCAGAGCTGATAACCAAGAGAGCTGTTCTTGGGACCAGCCCCCCAATGTCCCTCATGTCCTCCCTCGTTATTAACTGATCCTGGGAATCCCTTTGCTCCCAGCAGCGCCACTCACTGTATGAAATCTGTGTTGCAAACCCTTGTTCATTCTAGGAGGGGACGGAATGTCGAGTTTTGCTTTTCATCCCCGCTCCCTCTGGCCTTCCTGCAGACCAGAGGGGTGGCTCCTGGCCACGGGGGGCCTGGTGGGTGTGCTGGCCAATCCTTCCCATGCGGCTCCCTCCCGTGCCTCATGGGTGTTTATCCCCCCCCGCCCCGGGTGGCCTTGGGGACGGTTCTACTCGCAGTTCACTGAGAAGTCAGGGCCAAGCTCCGTGGCTTCTGCAGGGCTCTGCGTGGAAGCCGAGATGTTTAAGACACGGGACCCCAAGGGTGCCATCTGGCTTGGTTCTGAAGGCACGTGTCCTGAGGGGCGTCAGCGTGTTATTTTTGTTCCATTCATCTGCTTTCAGACAGGAGAGGGTGTTGGAAATGTCTTCATTTTATTACTTTACTCAGAAATACTTTTGACTTGCAGTTTTGAACATAGCAATGAATGCATTTAAAAATAGCAGTAAAATTCTGTAATGGTTTCCTGCTCATGTACGTTGAATAGGAATGCTGATTATCCAGGTATCTTTTCTTTTTTTATTTTAGGCATCAAGACAGGCAAGCAGTGAAACATCATTTACAATGTATTTTTAGAAATGAACAATGAAATTTATTGTAAAATGCATGCGTATCTATTGTCAGCTCGACAACTAACTAACCCGTTTTCTTCTCACAATTCAACACAGTTTACTTAAATTTTGACAGACTATTATTGCTATTTCATATTAGAGAATTTAATGATCTTCTCCATCAATATGTACTTTCAACCTTAATCTAAATGCAGCATTTTATTCTGTATACAATACAAGATGTTTCTTTCAAAAGCATAATTGAGTTGTTGTCCATTCATCATCATTAAAGTGAAATTTTCTAGTTGGCAGACATTAAATAGGGAGAATGAAACACCTTAGATTTTCAAACTTACTTGCAGTTGAATCAAACATTGTTAATATGAAACCATATTGTTAGCAATTTAAAATCAATGCTCAATAATACCCCAGAAAACCTATTATCCTTGGAGAGTGTATTTTTCAAAATAAGATTCCATTAACATGTTGCAAAAATAATATTTGCCAGTGCTTACAAGGGATTTAAAGCACAATTACTTTTTTTTACTTCAAGTTAATGACTTTTTGTTACTATTGAAACCTACAAAAGATAAATAAATTACCAGTAGAGTTGTTGTGAAATTTAAATAATCCAACACATTCTTAAGCCAGAACAACAATACCATGACTAAAATAGACCCTAATTCCTAATCAGTGATTCGTAAGTAATAATTTTAAACTGAACACTGCGTTTACTCATAAAAATTAGTTAGTAGGTGCTGGGCCATCTCAAAATCTATTGTTTTTAAGCCTTTAATGTACACGGTTTCCATTATACTCTTAAGGCCATCTTAATCATAATTTAACAATAATGCCCCTTATTAACCATCTTGATTTTGATAAATACCTAAAAAAGCCACTATACCTGGAGTGGAATCTCAGAATTCGGTTGTGCACTACATGTCCCTGTATTTTCCACTAGAAACATGATGAAATTATTGTGTATCACAGTATTGGTCTAGATCTACCCAGCGGCAGCTTAAGTATCTTATTTTTATATTTCTAGAGTGTTCTTAGATGCCTGGTATGTAACAAGATCTCATAAAAAGGGCTTCTTTTTTTTTTGGTAAGTGAAATAATGAAAAAAATAATTGTTCAATTGTCTAATCATTTTTTCAGGCTCATGATAGGTGGTTTAGCTCCAAATTGGTGCAGATGGCTTCATAATCTCCCCTTTATTTATTTAATTTTTAAGTATGTGTTTATGTATTTTAGAGAGAAGAAGGGAGAGGGGGAGAGAAAGAAACATCAGTCGGCTGCCTCCTGCATGCCTCCTACGGGGGCTCCAGCCCCAAACCCACACGTGCCTTGACCAGGAATCGAACCAGTGACCTCTCAGTGCATGGGATGACACACAACCAGCGGAGCACCTGGCCAGGGCTTCCCCTTGTTCCTTATCTTGTGTTTTCCTGTGTCCTTGCAGCATTATGTACCCTCTCTGTGCCATGACCTTTCAACCCCCCTCTCTGCCTTTGGCTACTAATAGCGCCACGTCTGAGCAGTCTTTCTGGTGAAGAGCCTATGTGTGCACGATGCCTCTACAATCGCCACGTGTAAGTCAACACCAATGCTGCTTCATTTCCCTGTCTCTTACCGAACTTTTCTTTCTCTCTTCTATTTTATCCATTTTTTTACACTATCAACCTTCACATCTTTTTAATTTTTAAGCACATGCACTTTAATTATTATATGGACAAGGCCTGCCCCCTTCCCCAGCTGCTGGGATCTGTCCCAGGGCCTGCAGCTTCTCTCCCGTGGGGCTTAGTGGGGTGTGGGCCGCGCAGGGTTGCTCAGGCGCAGGACTGGTCCCCGGAGCAGCCCTCCCAGAGCCCACACGCGTGTCCAACTCTACGGCGTCGTCCTCTTACCTGGAGAGGCTGTCCATGCTTACCTCACTGCCTCTATGCTGACCCCTCACCCCGGATCCAGGGCTCCCGGAAGGCCCAGCCACCAGACATGATGCGCTGCTTTCCGTAGAAGTGAGTTCATCATCGACTCATCACTTCACCGGAGAAAAATTATGGGAATCGATCGGATCTCATTACATAGCAACTCTGAACTTCACCAAGCAACCTTTTTACGGTTCAGCACTTTGTAAAACCAAATTCTTGCTTGTGCCTGGAGAGAAGGGGGCCATAGTATTGGTAGTGATGGCTTTTAAAAGTCTTAATGGGGTCTAGTCAATGTAAATCATCTTTTTCCTACTTTTCTTAAATGCACTGGGTTACCTCAGATGATGGCATCATCTACTGGAACAACAGTTTCTGGCCATTTACATTGATTTTTTTTTTGTATAATAGACACTTTACTATTAATAGCAAATGTCTTTATAGTCCTTAGTCATTTTCAGGGGCATTCAGCATAATCCATCTCATTTTATTCTCAGCACGACATGCATAGCCGTAATGCATGATTACACACACAGAGACTGACCTTCATACTGTTTAAGGTCAGAATTGAACATTTTAGTCCAACCAGCAGACGGTCCATAAATGAGAGGTAGGGTCTTTTACTGAGAGAACTTCTTGCTTTCTGCAACACTGGTCTTATGACTTTAAGGATTTAGATTACTTGAATATAAATAAACTATATGTATTAAAACATTTTTCTTGGGTACCACAAAATTATTTATAAAGAAGAAACGCCAAGAGACAAAAATCAACCTTTCTTCATAGAATTTAACATACGTCGTTGCATAATTATTTGTTCATTCAAGAACCTAGATTTCACTCATTTGTCAGAATGGTCATCAGCATGAGCAGCGTTTTTTTTTTTAAAAGATGAGTTACAGTCTCAGGTGTCCCTCATATCATCAGGCAAAACTTATGTTTAGGGGAAAGGAAGCAGGTTATAATAGTGGGTTAGGTCCATGGACTTCACTGGCTGTTCAATAACAGGAACTTTCCCTTAAAAACTTCGCTGATGGAGCACAGATTTGGGTGAAGAGGAGAGAGCTCACGCAGAGGGGGCGGCTGGGGAAGCAGCGATGGGACAACACCTTCAGGCTGTGGGAACACGGCTCCCTCGTTTCCGCCTTAGACTTTACATCGCGATACTTTCAGCTCAGCCTCGCAAAAACCAAGGGTTCTGACACAGGCAGCAGTATCGATCCCTAAGTTATAACATTGCGAGTGGGCCTTCTAACGTCTGGTGAGGTCCGTGGGTAAATCAGTGGCTGAGATGTCATTAAATACCCGGTTCTCTTTACTTTCACGGCTCGGTCAACTGTGTTTGATCAGTGTCTCCGTAGGCAATGAAAACTCTACATTTTTATTTTTTTAAATTTTATTTTGTTTTGTTTTGTTTCAGAGAGGAAAGGACAGAGAGTAGAGATAGAAACATCAGTGATGAGAGAGAATCATGGGTTGTCTGCCTCCTGCACACCCCCTAGTGGGGATCGAGTCCACAAACTGGGCATATTGCCTGCCCAGGAATCAAACCGGTGACCTCTTGGTTCCTGGGTGGAAGCTCAACCACTAGGCCATACCCGGCTGGGCGAAAACTCTCTGTTTTCAGTCATCACATATAGAAAAGGCAAGAAGACTAAAGGCTGTCGACCTCGTGTGTCTGCCCCAGAAGGAAGGGACTCCTTTCCCAGAAACAGAGGCTCCTTTGTCACTAATGTGCTTCGGATCCAGAGCAGACGCAGGTCCCAGTGGACTGACGGCACCGCTCCATTGAGCTCCATCAGCCGGGACCCGCGCTCTGGGGACCTGGGCGGGGCAGCCTCCCTAAAGCACATGGTCCCGGGGAGGCAGGCAGGCATCTTAATAAATCAACACTATATACAGGAGAGAGAGGGGATTTTAAAAATATATATTTTATTGATTTAAAAGAGGAAAGGAGAGGGAGAGAGGGAGAGAGAGAGAGAGAGAGAGAGAGAGAGAGAGAGAGAGAGAGAAAGAATTCAGTGATGAGAGAGAATCATGGATCGGCTGCCTCCTGCACGCCCCACACTGGGGATGGAGCCCACAACCCGGGCACATCCGGGAATCGAACCGTGACCTCCTGGTTCATAGGCTGACGCTCAACCACTGAGCCATGCCAGCTGGGCAAGCAGGGATTTCTTTACAGCAGTGGTTCTCAACCTTGGCTGCACATTAGAATCACCTGGGAATCTTTTTAAAATCCTGATTTCTGGGCCTCACCCTCCAGAAATTCTGTTTCTTTGTTACTAATGTTGTGGCCCCACCCATCACAAAGAAACAGAATATCCAGAGGATGAGGCCCAGAAATCAGGATTTTAAAAAGATTCCCAGGTGATCCTAATGTGCAGCCAAGGTTGAGAACCACTGCTTTAAAGAATGTTTAGTAGCCGATCCATAAGGTCCCCTATCAAACCACTTGTCGATGGTGCTGCTGTTTTTGACACGTGTGGCTGGTTTTGAAGGCGCGGATGGTAACTTGTGGTCTGAGAAGGTGGGCATTCAGCTTTCTAACAGTTTTCAAGGGAGTGCAAAGCGGGTCTGGAACTCTAGGACGTGGTTTGGTTTAGCTACAGAGATGTTCAGTGAAGCCATAATTATCAACTATTCACCCGAGGAGAGTGGAGAGGGCAGGGAGAGAGGACGGAACATAGTGACGTAGGAACACGAGCCCTTACATGAGAGGATGCCGGGGAGGATTCTGGGAAGCAGCCAGAATAGAAACAGATGGGCCTCAGGACTGTTCTGTTTCTATGATTTTTGGGCGCTTGGTGGGGAGGCACAAGGGCTGATGTTGAAACGGGAAGTTACAAGTCACTGTATTATCCTAATTAAACTAAGTAAAGTAGTGAAACATATGAACTTCTTCCTCCTGTGATGCATGGTGATCTGAAAGCTAGTCAGGCCCTGGCCGCAGGGGGAAGACAACCGGGTTGTAGCTCATCCATTCTGACTTCTGCGCAGACTCTCTGCTCCGTAACCGACAGGGACATCCCAGTCGGGGCCCTGGCTGTGTTAAGCATCAATAAGTGATGAACTGGAGCCTTCCATGAAGAGAGAAATGGTACGTGGGCATCACCCCTTGTTCGCAGATTGTTAGATGATATAATCACATCGAGTATCCGTTATAGAAAAATGCTTACAAATCAGTTATAAAGACAAAAATAATCCTGGAACTAACCTAGTTTATTAGTGTTACATACATCAACCCTGCCAGCTGCTAAGGGACGGCCATTGAGCTGTGGGTGCTCTGCTGGCCCATGGGAAGTTCAGCTTGATGACTGTGGTTAAACCATCACACCTTTGACCTTCACATTCCTGCAGGAACCATGTGGAATGGCAAATGTGTCCCTCGGTTTGGGTGTATTATACATAAAAAAGATTTATGCGGCATCGGTTTTAACCTTTACATGATTATTTTCCTATTGGCCGGGATCTGTGGTTCTACGTAACCCTTTGTCCCATGTCACCCTGTCTCTGAGATGTCGTTGTACTTACCGCCTGTACCAGCGCCCAGAGGCCCTGCCCCGTCTGAGGGCAAGTGTTGGGTCCGAACTCAGTGATTGTGAAAAACAGAGAGAAGATGTAGACACGTTAGAACACAAGGTTTTCCTGTCAACACCGCGGTGCTCGGTAATAGAAACACGGGAGAGACACGATCATCGTGTCAGGCACCAGGATTTCACGCGTGACCTGCACCTGGTGGCTGGAGGGGGTGGGACTCCTCTGTGTGGCTTGGGCATGGCAGCGGTGGCAGTTTCTCAGGTTTCCATGGGAACCGTGAACACCAGGGCATCTGCGGGGAGCACCTCACACAAGGTGCAAGGCGGAGACAGAGAACCGCTATTGGAAAGTGGCTCAATCGGTGAACGTAAGGGACTATCCAGGATCACCATGGTCTTGTGTGACGGATGTAACAGATGGCATGGGATGGACAGCGTGGCTAACTCCTTGGCAGTGGTGGGAGAAGGTGGGAGGTTTGGGGGGACCGTCACAGTGTGATCCCCACACAGAAGGAGCACAGCCTGTCTGGGGATGGAAGCGGAAGTCAGGGTGCAGGAACCTGAAGATGGAGTATTTAACTCCATGACATGTTTGTCTCCGAAATTCTGCACTAACCAAAGAAACCGCTCGAACTAAGTGAGTCTAACGACGCGAGTGCAGATTTAATCAACCCCCTGTGTGCGTCTGCGCCATCAAGAGCGAGAGCATTATTTGAAGGAACCAAACCAAAACCAAAACTGCATGGACATCCCTCCAGCGACTCATCATTAAAGTCCTTTCCATAACGGGGGCCAGGGACCCTGCGGGGACAGGCCCACAGCCCAGAGCCCTGACCCAGCAGGCAGGACCCCCAAAGACCCAGGCCCTGACCCCAGAACCTGTGATCACGGTATCTCCTGATGAGAGAGTCTTTGGGGATGCTATGAGGTCGAGGCTGTTGGGATGGAAAGGTGTCCCTGCCTCACCCCGCAGGTCCCTTGGAGAGAGGCTGGCGGCCAGGCCGGAGCTCAGGCCTGGATGGGAAGGCGCAGCGGCCGTCTTGGAGCTGAAGGGAAGCGACTTCAAAACAGACAACGGAATCATTTTGGCTTTTTCCTCCAGAAGGAGCGTGGCCCTGGGAACACATTCTAGCCTCCAGTCTCCACAGCACAAGTGATGCACATGTAGCGTGTTGTTATTAAGTCTGTGGCCATGTGTTTCAGCAGCAATAGGCATCGACACAACAGGTCTAGAGATAGTTTTCAGTTCCTGTTTGAGCCACACAGAGGGCACAGCTAGGGGTCAGGGGTCAGGAAGAGGGACAAAAAATTATATCTCACATGTTATTCCACCAGCGACATATGCCGATCACTTGGATTTTAGTGATTTAACTGTTGGACCATGTTTATAAAACTCTCATAGATGACTTCCGTTGTGACTGACGTATGATTGACAGTTGTTTCCTGCCTCTGTAAATTTCTAATTTGTAACAAGCATTTTAACAAGTATCTGAACATGCGCGGGACCTATGGTGTTGGAAAGTGTAAACCAGATCTTAAGCAAAACCGTGTCAAAAATACCGGTTATTCACTTTTACACATTTAAGAAAAGAAACAGTTTCTGCTGGTAACACTGAGTTTCAAGGGTAGAAAACAAGTTTGTCACATGTACCATTGACCTGCTTTATGTTCTAACCACCACGTTTTGGCTGAATGGTTGGTGCTGATGACGCTAACACAGGGTTTGAGTCTGAGCATTTAACTTACTCCTTGGTCTCTCATTTCTGAGTCATATACATGTACAGGTTGGCATCTATATATATAAAGCCTAAGCAACCACCCAACCGTTCAAACAGTAGCTATGATGAGCAATGACCACCAAGGGGCAGACACTCCAACTGGTAGCTATGATGCACACTGACCACCAGGGGGCAGACGCTCAATACACGAACTGCCTAGCTGCGGTGACTTGGCAGCAGTGGTTATTGGGTGATGCACCCAGAACCAGAGAGGAGGGAGCCCTATTCCAGGGTGCGTCACCAGAGAACCACCCTCTCACAATCCGGGACCCCTTGGGGGATGTTGGAGAGCCAGTGTTTGGCCCAATCCCTACAGGCCAGGTTGAGGGACCCCACTGGTGCACAAATTCGTGCACTGGGGCTCTAGTTATAAAATAATCCATAGATCATATTCAATGCTCTTAGAAGTATTCCAAGAAATTTATTTTTCCAAAATATGGACATTTGTATCCATACACATATGCAAATATGCACATTTCCCTATGACTTTCCTTGTAATGTTTCAATGCTTTGAAATAATACATCTGTAGAGTAAATGTATGTGACTTTTTCATGCAAGTGCATTTGTAACAGTGAGGCAAAATTACTGTTTTGCAACCGTAAAGATATAATTTACACTTTTACTCTAGAAAGTAATACACGATGTTTACTATAATGTGGATTCCTTAGAGGGAAAAAAGAAATCAGAGGAGATCAATCATTTTTTAAGCAAACCCACGTTTAAAAGACAAAGGACTTACTATAACCTCACTCCATGCCACCTTGTCACTGAGGGCTGTCAGTGGTGTTTACGTCGCTGAGCATAACCCTCTGTCCAGGTGTCTGAATCCCTCGCAGGCCATTTCCATGAGCTCTGACATCCCTGCCAACTTTAAGAGAATGTCACTGATTAAAAAGTAAGATGGCTTGTTTTCCCTCTACTTACATATGCATAAATTTTAAATCAAATGCAGCTTTGCACACTAGAGAAGTTGTTAGAGACTTTTGGAACTTTTATACACAGATGCGTTGCAGTTTTAAAGCACCTGTACCAGTGTGTTGCATACCGACGCTGGGTCACGCACAGACCACGCATCCAGGCGGTCGCAGGAGATGACCACGGAGCCGGAAACTCCTGTGGCCTGGCGATGTCGCAGCTGTCCAGCCTTGTGGTGGTCCCAGCATCGTAGCTCAATGCATCGCTCTCGTGTTGTGTGATGCTGCTGTGAGCAAACCCGTGTGGGGCCGTGTGTAACAGTACAGCACGTGCAGCTATGCACAGCACACAGAGCTTGCTGATGATAATGTGAGCCTGTGCCTCTGGTCAGTGTGTCCTAGCTGTAATGTTACCGATATTCTAGTGCACGCTTCCTACTTATAAGAGAGTTTGCTGTGAGGCAGCCTCGCACATCTCCTCTCTGAGTCTTGTTATGGCACTGCTTTCTCCTGCAGGAGTTATGCTGTGTTGTCTGGAACAGTGATGAGCTGTACAGGCTGCAGCCTGGAGCCATCGGCTGCACCAAAAGGCCTGGGCCGTGGCTGCACCAGCACGGTCAGTGTCCTTACACTCTGATGTGCACACAGCAGTGAGCTCGCGTAACAACAGGCTCCTCAGAACTGCATCCCCGTTGTGAAGCTGTGCTGACTGTCGGTAAAAATTCCTCAATAACAAGGCACCCCAAATAGGAACATTTAGAATTAAATCCATCAGTCTGAATTATTACTTGCCTACAATGTACTTGTTTATATGACGTAAATAAATATAGCTCTGGCCAGCTAGCTCATAATATAGAGTCTCATCCTGATACACCAAGGTTGCGGGTTTGATCACCACTCAGGGCACATGCAAGAACCACCCAATGTAAGCTGAACAACAAACAATCTCTCTCTCTCTCTCTCTCTCTCTTTCTCTCTCTCTTTCTCTCTCTCGCGTGCTCTCTCTCTCTCTCCATCCTTTTCTTTTTCAAATCAATAAAAATTTAAAAATAATAATGCCCTGACTGGTGTGGCTAAGTGGTTAGAGTGCCAGCTGGCCCAACAAAGGGTAACAGGTTCAATTCCTGGTCTGGGGCATGTATCTGGGTTGCAGATTTGCTTCCTGCTCCTGGTCAGGGCACGTGTGGGAGACAACCAGTCCATGTGCCTCTCTCACATCACTGTTTCTCTCTCTCTTTTTCTTTCTCTCTCTCTCTCCCTCCCTTCTACTCTCTCTGAAAAGCAAGAAAAATATATTAAGGTGTGAATTAACAAAAAATAAAATAATAGTAAATAAATATAGCCAAATATAATAAATACTAGAGGCCTGGTGCAAGAAATTCAATGCACGGGAGGGGGGTCCCTCAGCCCAGCCTGCACTCTCTCACAATCCGGAACCCCTCGGAGGATGTCAGACTGTGGGATCAGACCTAAACCGGCAGTCAGACATCCCTCTAGCAATATGGGACTGCTGGCTCTTAACTGCTGGCTGCCTGCCTGCCTGATCACCCCTAACCACTCACCTGCCTGCCTGATCACCCCTAACCACTCTGCCTGCCTGATTGCCCCTAACCACTCTGCCTGCCTGCCTAATCACCCTTAACTGCTTGCCTGCCTACCTGATCACCTCTAACCGCCTCTGCCTCAGCCCCCACCACTGCAGCTTTGTCTGGAAGGACATCCAGAAGGACTTCCGGAAGGTCATTCAGCTGTCCAGTCTAATTAGCATATTATGCTCTTATTATTATAGATGATCAGGTACTTACTCAATTTGTTATTTTATTCCAGGGAATGTCTTTCGTTGATATTTTGCTGAGAAGATGAGTGGCAGGTGTGAGGAGCCAGGGGATCCATAGTCCGTCTTTCTGCGTTAAGTGCAGGTGGGCTGCTGTGGATGACCTGCCCAGGCTCCAAGCTCCTCACACAGATGCAGGCGTTCCAGACATGCCCAGACCCCTTCACTCTTCCTAATCACTGAATGACTGCAGCCCTGACAAAAACTCATTTGAGTCCACTTATTCCCTTAGAAGTGGGGGAACTCTGGCAGGATTGAAGGAGAGCCCCTTTCAATGAAGAATAATCAGACCCGTCTACGCTGTGGCATTGGCGGGATTTATTTACTGGCGCTGATGATTTTTTAAAGAAACTCTGTCAGGAAGACTGCGAGATCAATGCCAGTGAAATATTTTGTTTACAATTCAACCTCCATTTCCCCTCGACTTGGGGACTTTAATACCTGTGGCAGCTCCTTCTACCTCTATTGATCTCGTTGGAAATTAAAAGGGCAACTAAAAGCAATTGAGTGAGGTCAACCAATATTCCCATCCAGGGCTGCGTGGTTAATTACATCACGGTGTACTGTTTGCACAAAATGAAACTTTACCTCGATACTTGCCTTTATTTAAATTAGAATCCCATTGGAAAATATTAATAAATCCTGATAGGAGCTGGTTATGTTTGATGCTATAGGTCTCCACAGTCCTCTGACGTGTAACTCATAAATTACTTCTGCTAATAATTCAGCCAGCAAGTGAGTGAGGGGGCGTCACAGGTCCCTGTGCCCTTTGCAAAGGCCGGGCACCGATGCCAATTTTCTGTGGAAAGAACTTCCCTGTAATGGTCGGTCTTCTATTAGAGCTCTGGTACTCTCAGGGCGTGATGTGCGTCCTGAATATTTCACACGCCAGTGAGAGGCAAAGACAATAGAAAATCGAGTTTTGCCTAAACTTGTGTATCTTCTTTAACAAGATCCATTTCCAGTCTCTAAATGTTTTCATTTAGTGCAGATCCTAGCGCATAGTTGACAATCATCTTGCCTCGAACAACTTGCCATTTAATGAGCACTTATTATGTGCCAGGCATGTTATACATTAAACTAGAGGCCCAGTGCATGAAATCACATGAGACCCAGGCCCAGCGTGCCGCGGGATCCAGTGTCAAGTTCCTCCTGGTGACCAGTCTTTGGCCGTTATGGTGTTATGACCACTGGGTTTTTATTATATAGACTAGAGGCCGGATGCACAAAATTCATCCCTCAGCCCGGCCTGCACCCTCTCCAATCCGGGATCCCTCTCATAATCCAGAACCACTGGCTCCTAACTGCTCACCTACCTGCCTGCCTGATGCCCCTAACTGCTCCCCTGCCAGCCTGATGGCCCTAACTTCTCTCCCCTGCTGGTCTGATCCTCCAAACTTTCCAACTGCTCCCCTGTCCTGGCCTGATCCCCCTAACTCCCTATCTGCTCTCCCCTCCTGGCCTGATCACCCCTAACTGCCACCTTCTTCCTTCTGCCTTATCACCCTGCCCAGCTTCCACCTTCTTCTTCTGCCTTCTCATGCACAGCGCCTGCCTTCTCCCATGATGCCGGCCTTCTCACCTTCTCCCTTCTGCCTTCTCCCATGGTGCAGCCCACCCTCAAGTTGCCTCAGGCTAGTCCCACTTTCTCCTGGCACCTACCTGCTTCCGCCTGGTCTCCGGAGCAATGCCCCGCAGTGCGCATAGAAGCTAATAAAAAGCCAATATGCTAATGGTCCAGTTGTGACCCATTATGGCATCCTGGCTAATTTGCATATTATACATATATATATTTTATTTGCAAAATATCATGTCAAACGGGTGTTATTATCTGTATAGTCCAGGTGAGCGACTTAGATTATGGTGTGTGTCCCAAGTGACAGAAAAGTATGTCAATGAACTGGTTCGTGTGAAGCTTGACCGGCCACTCAGCCAGGATATCGCTGCTGCATCTGTCTAGCCACACATTGCTTTCATGTTCTTTATGGTTCTTTCGAATAGAAGGCTGCTCCATGCCAGGCACAATCTGCCGAAACTTTGCAGAGAAAGCAGTGGTTGAGGTTGCTGAGCTCAGGGTCAGAGTTCTATGATAAAAGAGCCAAAAAAAAATTTCCTCATTTGCCTGGCTGGCTGGTGTGGCTCAGTGGGTGAGTGTCTCCCTATAAACCAGGGTTCACTTCCCGGTCAGGGCACATGTCCAGGTTACAGACTTGATCCCCAGTGTGGGGCATGCAGGAGGCAGCCGATCAATGACATTTCTCTCCCATCATTGATGTTTCTCTCTCTCCCTCTCCCTTCCTCTCTGAATTCAATAAAAATATATTAAAATTTTTCCTCTCCTCTTTTTTAACTTTTCTGTTAGACATTAAATGCACAAGTAAGTGCAATTTAAAAAGACAACCTATATTTTGGTTAAAGTGGTTCCTTTGAACGTATAGATCATTTTGGGTCCAGAAGTCTTAAAAACTGGGTAATGTTTTTTATTTAAACACCGTTTGCCACCCGTTCTGCCCCATATATGTCCTCTATGAATTCTACTTGCCTCTGAGCTTGGTTAAATGTCCATCATGCTCTATATCTTGCACTGACAGCTGCCAGACAAGAAATTGTAGACTTTTTAACATCGTGGGGACAGGCATTTAACTTACTAAGTGAAATATGCCCCTGATAAGACAGTGAGCTCTAATTATGTCGTGAATAGCCCATTTGTCCCTACATGTTACTGAGAAATCCTGGGAATGAGTAAATCAAGCCCAAAGTGAACGTCTTTAAGATACACAATCTTGCTGTTCAATTTAATGCAAGGCAATTATTAAAACAAAGCATTCCACCCTAACCGGTTTGGCATCGGCCTGCGGACTGAAGGGTCCCGGGTTCGATTCTGGTTAAGGGAATGTACCTTGGTTGTGGGCACATCCCTGGTGGGGGGTGTGCAGGAAGCAGCTGATCGATGTTTTTCTCTCATCGATGTTTCTAACTCTCTATCCCTCTCCCTTCCTCTCTGTAAAAACATCAATAAAATATATTTAAAAAATAAAACAAAGCATCCATTATCCATTATACATTACACATACTCAAGGGCGTGTTTATAACAGTCAGGATGTTCCCCTCCCCAATACATCCGTGCATTGCTGCACACGAAGTATTCTCACTTTCTTTAAACGATGACGCTTTAGCACCTGCAAGAAGCGAGATGCAGTAGCGTGTGCATCTGTTATTTAATCTGTGGAGCCGTAAAATATGTTCGTTCTTCATTTTCTCTGACTTTAAAGAAGGGATGATATTTGCTTCCTCCCAGACTTAAACGGATACAAAACCATAATATTGAAAACCACACTCAGCAAAATGCTAAGTGCTGGGAAAACACCCCCAGAAATCACTGCAAAGCACAGCTCAGCTGCTCAGGAGGCCTCGCCTTCCCCACCCCTCCGCATGCTCCTCAGGCTGAAATCCCACATGTGCGGCCTGAAACACTGGGAACCCCGCCGCCTCCCGGGGAGACACCTCGCTGTCACTCAAATGCTGCATCTATTTTTAGCACAGGGCACTAATTTTTTTCTCAGGAAGTTATCAGGACAAACTGGTAGTGTGTAACAACAAAATACCCAGTGAGGAGTGAAAGAAGCTGTTTGAACGGCATCAATGTTTGTTTCTGGAGCAAATAGAAAAGGTCCGGTGCCCAGGCTCCTGGTGCCGTCCGGTCCCGGCTTCTGCTCCGATGGCCCTGCCTTCGCTGATATAGGGCCCCTGCTCTGTGCACAGCCAGTCCAGCTCTGCATGACAATCTCTCCCAGCAGCACGAGCCACTGGCTCAGAGATGAAACATAATAGAATGACTAGGAAATGAGCAATACAGAGCAAATTAGTTTTTTTAAAAAAGATATTTTTATTGATTTCAGAGAGCAAGGGAGAGGGAGAGAGAGAAAGAAACATCAATGATGAGAGAGAATCATTGATCGGCTGCCTCCTGCATGCCCCACACTGGGGATTGAGCCAGGAATGTGCCCTGACCAGAATCAAACCCAGGACCCTTCAGTCTGCAGGCCGATGCTCTATCCACTGAGCCAAACCAGCTAGGACTTCATTTTATTTTTTTTAATATATTTTTATTGATTTCAGAGAGGAAGGGAGAGGGAGAGAGACTGAGAAACATCAATGATGAGAGAGAATCACTGATCGGCTGCCTCCTGCATGCCCCATGCTGGGGATTGAGTTTGCAACCCAGGTCTGTACCCTGACCCAGAATCGAACCCTGACCTCCTGGTTCATGGGTTGACGCTCACTCACTGAGCCAGGCCGGTCGGGCTTGTTTTTCACTCCAGAGGCCGAGTTCCTGGCTGCGTGTGGCCGCATTCGGCAGCATCCCACCTAGAGAGGCCCTGGCGCCTGGACGGGGCAAGTCCAGCTTCCTGAGGCCGTTTCACGCCCAGAAGCTCGGACCCTGCTCCCTGAGGCGTGGGGTTCATGGTCTCCCTGTGTCAGAGCAGGTCCCAGACCACGGCTCCATCCTCTCCTCCTGCCACACACAGGGCAGGGCAGGGGGCCCGCCGAAGGAGCAGGTGCGCACCCCCCTCACCCCTCTTCCCCCCCAGAGCAGCTGGGACGGGAGAAGCTGGGGCCCTGAGGCCTGGGCTCAGCTCCTGTGGCCTCAGCTCAAGGCTCCCACCTGGAGGCCAATACCCGGCCCCTGGTCTAAGAGGAGGCAACACAGCCGGCCCCAAATGAGAGAGAATTCATGGCGATTCCGCAGGGAGGAGCTGAGGCTGCTGGTTAGAACATGGAACCGGGTTTCCTGGTGGTTTCCCGTTGTTTCCTTCCCCCTTAGACCTGGCCATCGAGTCTCATTTCCCTCAGAAGCCCCTCCCCTAGCAGAGCTGGTTTCTACTTATATGGTTAATGACTCTTGATGTGGAGACAACACGGTCAACGCTGCGTGTTCCTTTCTGAAAGGAGGGTGTGGGGCCCCTCTCTGTCCCTGGTGGCAGCTGTGAGCGCGTGGAGCCTGCTTTCCCTACTCACCCCGAGCTCCACGCATGGCCCTGGATGCGTGAAGGGAGAGATGCTTTGGGAGCTGAGGAGAGTAGCTCTTCCCTCACCTGAAGCTGGGAGGATACAGTTTGAAGCTTCACAAAGGTAAATCCAGTCCTGGCTGGTGTTGCTCAGTGGATAGAGCGTCAGCCTGCAGGCTGAAGGGTCCCGGGTTAGATTCCGGTCAAGAGCACCTGCCTGGGTTGCGGGCTCGATCCCCAGTGTGGGGTGTGCAGGAGGAAGTCAATCCATGATTCTCTCTCATCACTGATGTTTCTATCTCTCTCTCCCTCTCCCTTCCTCTCTGAAATCAATAGAAACATATTAAAAAACAAAACAAAAAGGTAAATCTGATAAAGTGCTAAACTGAGAATGTTATCCAACTCCCAACCTTATATCTTGTTTAGAAAAAGGCATGTACAAAAACATGCATTATTGTTCTGTTTCATTACTACAACATTTCCTTTAGAAGTATTGTTTTATCAAAATATTTTAAAGAGCCCCAGCTGGTTTGGCTCAGTGGATAGAGCATCAGCCTGTGGACTGAAGGATCCCAGGTTCGATTTCAGTCAAGGGCACATGCCTGGATTGTGGGCTCGATCCCTGGTAGGAGGCATGCAGGAAGCAGTCGATCAAAGATTCCCTCTCATCATTGATGGTTCTATCTCTCCCTCTCCATTCCTCTCTGAAATCAATAAAAATATATTTTTAAAAAATATTTTAAAGGCTTAAACTTGAGAATGCTAGTCCCTATAGATTAGAGCATTTAAGTTTGATAAGCTGTGGTTGAACTATGTGCCCTGCCTGACAATGTACCACGATGCTGATACACTTTTAATGGACAACTATTTCCATCTAAAGAGGAGGAGTACTTGCAAATGTCCATTGTTGCAATAAAGATTGTTGATATTCCCTGTCTTTTTTCCATTCTTAAAGGTACAGTAAAACATATAACCATCTTGTCTTCCTTTCTTCTAACTGAAATAAGGAGTTTTAAAGGTTTGCTTTTGTATAAATGATCATTTCATACAGCGGTTCCTATAATTTATGATATTTACAAAGAAAATCTTCAATTATTTTATGTTCCTCTGAGAAGAACATTTGGTTTTGAGTGTTGTAAATCCCATGTAAATGTTTTGGTTGTAATGTGAGTGAATTCATCTTATAAAGTAATTGGTGAGAACTCTCACTTATCTTTTTTGTATTTTTATTGATTTCAGAGAGGAAGGGAAAGGGAGAGAGAGAGAGAGAGAGAGAAAGAGAGAGAGAGAGAGAGAAACATCAATGATGAGAGAGAATCATGGATCAGTTGCCTCCTGCATGCCCTCCGCTGGGGATCAAGCCTGCAACTCAGGCATATGCCCTTGACAAGACTCGAACCCAGACCCTTCAGTTCACATGCCGATGCTCTATCCACTGAGCAACACCAGCCAGGGTGGAACCCACTTATCTTAAACTGCATATACTGTGCCCTGGGAAAGAGATCGCTTTCTTCTCAGAGGACAGCCTTTAAGGCACCTGCGGGTGGGTTTCCTGTGCCCGCTTCCCCGGAGCCACCGGGTTCCCTGGATCTAACATCCATCTTCTCCTGGCTCCGCGGGCCTGTTAGAAACCCCTCCCCCCCTCCATCAGTGCATCTCAGACATGTCCCCGAGGCTTCCCTCTCACCTCAGTGTAAGTATCCTATTTGCTCAAGTGCTCATTCTAAAATATATCTCTATAATAATGAAAGCGTACTATGCTAATTAGACCCGACATCCTTCCCGATGACTTTCCAGATGAAGCCCAGTTTCCGGGTGCCAGAGGGAAGCCAGTGCCAGCAGCCAGGGAAAGGAAGCCTACTCTTGCATGAATTTTGTGCACTGGGCCATGGTACAGTACAGTACAGTACAGTACAGTACAGTACATAGTATATATGTATTTATTGATTCCAGAGAGGAAGGTAGAGAGAGAGATAGAAACAACAATGGTGAGAGAATCATTGATTGGCTGCCTCCTGCACGCTCCCTACTGGGGATCAAGCCAGTACCTGGGCATGTGCCCCAACTGGGAATCGAACTGTGACCTCCTGGTTCCTAGGTCCACGCTCTACCACTGAACCACACCGGCTGGGCTGTTCAAGTGTCCTTTCGGTGAGGGTAGGATAACTGAGTTATCCTGAACACAAAAGCATGCTCGGTTGGAAACGCCCGAGGAGAACCACCCTGACCCACCACCCTCCTTTGGCTTGGGCTCTGCCCTGGGAGAGGTGCTCTGTGTCTCTGACAATTGTGGGAGGGACCAGACCAGGGACAAAGAGCCCCGCCTCCTCCCTGGGCCGCCCCACCCCCAGGCAGAGCTTCACTGCCCTTCACCTGCCCCCTCAGGAGGCAGCCTGCGCCTGCCTTTGTTTATGAAGCTCTGCTGTCTCTTCCTTTCCAGGCTCCTGCAGCCAGCGGCCACCTATTCTGCAAAAGCCACCACTTCCTGGACTGTTTCTCAGAGAGTTGAGTTTTCTTTGTGTAGTTGTGTGTGTGCATGTGCATGTGTGTGCGTGTGTGTGTGTGTGTGTGTGTGTGTGCGTGTGTGTGTGTATTTTTGGTTACAGGGTCTTCTTGTCTCCATTCCTATTTTTAGTCACAGATATATTTTTAAAGGAGCACTATTTTCCACTAATGCATCTATAGCATTCAAGGAGAAATGTCTCTCTTCATATTATTTTAATATGTTGAATTTTAAAGCTGCAGAACAAATTTCACAAAGAATATAAAATTTAAAAAAGAGAGGTACTGCATACACACATTCATTCCAAACTTGGTAATTTATTCAGAATAACAGACGATGGCCCTGCGGTGACTAAATGTACATAAGCTCCCTCAGTGCCCACTGGGTCCGGGCTTACCCTCGTGGCCCTGATACAGGGAACATGAGAACAAAACCCACAGGGAGTTTGTTTTAATAGTTACAGAGCATTGAGCCCCCCTATGTTATCTATCAAGAAATAAAATTAATTTTACATGATGGACGCTTTCTTAGAGTTTTGTGGGGTTTTTTATTTTATGAGAATTCCAGGTCGTGGGAGAGAGGATTTAAAAAGATATGGGACAAGCAAGCAGGGAGCATGGCCACCAAATTAATAGGCTTTAAAAACCAATTAGTTCTTCAATCTGAACCACGCAGAGGGGTGAACAGGACTGTGACAGCCAGAAGTGATGAAAGTAGAGAGAATGATTGCGTCCAGCAGAGCCTTAAAGGTATAACGTGAGACCAGCGCGAAGAAAATCCTGCAGCTCACAAAATGATTTGTCATCGGGGCGATTAATTTCTAGTTTCTAATGGGTTCTGTTCCCACGCTTTTGCAGTAATACATTCATTTCATGCCCAATTTGCGCCGGAGCTGGCCACAGAATGCCTGAGGAGATAACGCGGGGCCGTATTTCATCTCATCTCGTGCGCCCTGTCCCGTGACACTCTGTAAACCTGCAGGGACGCAGCCGATATCACGATGAAGAGCGACTGGCAAAGGGTACGCCGCGAGAATGTTTAAAACACACACCTGACTCTGTGGACAGGGGACCTGGTCTCTTTCCCCTCAGACTGTCACATAGAAAATCACCACAGCCTGCACAGCAGCCGACACAACAGACAGCACAACAGCCAGCACCACAGCCAGCACAGCAGCCAGCACAACAGCCAGCACAACAGCCAGCACAACAGCCAGCACCACAGCCAGCACA
>JAWPEG010000011.1:103489208-103529920 GCA_035771395.1 Myotis vivesi
AAGGACACTTATGTAATACCCTTTGTAATACTTTTAGCGAAAAATAAAAAAAAAAAGATAATGTTCCTCCTCTTGACTATGTTTCAAATGCTCGTTAATAAGAACTAAACAAAAAGGCAGTATTCCTGTTTGAATGCCGGCCTCTGATGCTTCCTGGGAAATTTGTTCCGGCCAATGCCACGCAAAACTCTTTCCCTGGATTCTCCTGTGGATTTTCACAGGAAAGTCATAGGCTGATTCTTTTCGTTTCTTTCCCATCTTACGCAGGAATAACTAAAGGCTCAAAGATTTCAGTGGCCCCAGAAATAGATCTGGGTAAGAAATGGCAGAGTTGGAATTTAAGGACTTGCCTCTGCACAGCCCACATGCAAAACCATGCCTGCTGCCCGGCTGCTTCCGAAAACAGAGCTTCCAGCCACAGCAGCCATGCCTGCCTCCCCCCAGACCTGGGCTGGACTGAGAACATCGCCTCACACCTGCCTGCTGCTCTGTGTCTGACAGGACTCCTGCATCCCCTTGCGTCCTGTGTGGGGTAATCGATGACTTGGTCACTAGCACACAGATATCCTTAACCACCACGCTTCCCTCTGCGCTGCGGACTTGACGTAGTGAGTCTTCCCTGGGTTGGTAGACACCCAGTCCTGCTTCCAGGTTCTTCAGTGTTGCCCGGTGTGTCTGGCTGTCGCTGCCTCCTGTCCAGCTTCTATGAATCGCGTGTGTGTCCGCTGCTTTGTAAGTTATCAGTGACTATGTTAGCCGCCCGGGAAAAGGCTGGCAGGGCCTTGCAACTTGGGGGAGTAAAATTCTTTGCTCACCTGGGCCTACTCATCTATTCTTCCCAGCAGTTAAGGGTTCCCCTTCTCTTGTTCTTCTTTAATTCTCTCAGTCCTTGCCTGTCATCCCAATGTGATGCTCACAAAAGCCGTTTATGAAGACAAAGAATGCATTTTAAGTTAAAGAAGTACCCTGAATAGTATATACATTTGGAGTGTTATCAGCACAAAGCAGTAATTGTCTCTGAAATTATAGCACAGTTGAAAGTTCTCCTTTTATTATTCTTAGCTTTCAAAAAGTCAGCACATGTGTCTCACACAATGCCTAGTACCATGCCCTGAAATTTAAGTGTCACATACTCACAATAGAGCTGTCAGTGTCAATGTGCTAGCTTTAACCACGTCAGGAAGTGTGTCAAAACATACTTTATATATAGTAGAGGGCCAGTGCATGAAATTTGTGCATGGGGGGTTCCCTCAGTCCAGCCTGCACCCTCTCCAATCTGGGACCCAGGGGATGTCCCCTGTAGGACCCGGCCTAAACCAACAGTCAGACATCCCTTTCACAATCTGGGACGGCTGACTCCTAACCGCTTGCCTACCTGCCTGCCTGATCACCCCTAACCGCTTCTGCCTGCCAGCCTGATCGCCCTCTAACCACTCACCTGCCTGCCTGATCGCCCCTAACTGCCCTCCCCTGCCAGCCTGATCACCCACAACTGCCCTCCCCTGCCATGACCTGCCGCCTCTGGTGTGCAAGCAGACATCTTGTGAGGACATTAGGACATGATGTGTGAGGGCATGATGACCACATAGGCTATTATTAGTATAGATGTATACAGTATATGTAGATAGACATAGATATAGATATAAATATAGATATATATAGATATAGATAGATATAGATATAGATATAGATATATAGATATATTAATTGACTATACTCAATAAGTTGTGAAAATAGTCTACACTATTTTTTTCATAACAATAGATTGATCAATTCTCACTAAATTTAGTAAGATTATTATACTGCATTGAATGTTTATTTAAATGTGGTCAATCTGACTGCAAAATGTAGTCTATATTCATCAAGAACCGTAAGAAATGCATGCATGTCCTTCTGTTACAGTAAGTGCCACAGGGACTGTGTTTCTCACGCGGCATTCTTGCGTTTCTCTGTGTTGTGTCGATGCAGACCTCCTCTCCGCTGCTTGTAGACGGCGATGGTGTTGGATTCAGCAGCAGGTGAAGGAGATGCAGGAAGAGGACGCAAAGCATAAACACCCAGTTCCCCCCTTTTCCTTTCTGCCTGAAGTGTTTGCTGTCACAGACACAGACACAATGTGAAAGCAGCACCAAGGCTGACGATCAATCCATTGTTGTTACACAAAAAGCAGCAGCAGCAGCTTAAATAGATGAAGTTTTGTTCAGATGGCAAACTGTCCTCCGAGCTTGGACTGATCTTTTAAAAAAATATATATTTTATTGATTTCAGAGAGGAAAGGAGAGGGAAAGAGAGAGAAACATCAATGATGAGAGGGAATCATTGATCAGCTGCCTCCTGCATGCCCGCTACTGGGGATGGAGCTCACAACCTGGGAATCAAACCATGACCTCCTGGTTCATAGGTCAATGCTCAACCACTGAGCCATGCAGGCCTGGCTGGACTGCTCTTGATATAATTATTCAGCTAAACATAGTGCCTGTCTGGGAAGATAATTTAGGCCGAATTTGCATTAGCCAGTTTCCACCTCCCATGCGGGGGTTTGGCCACAGGCATAGAAAATAATCGATTTACAGCTGCTCTGATTGATCTGCAAGTATAGCAGCCAAGTCATAGGCCAACAAACAAAACCTAGTCCTTTAACTGTCAATGGGAACAAAAATCCATGTGCTCAACTGTTACCTTTTTTTAAAAAAAATTATAATTCATCTAAAATCTACACGCAGGATACAAAAGCCCTCTGAGCACCTTAAAGAGCTCCACATTAGCACGACATACATTTCATCTACATGAATATTACACGTTATTTTCTTTTTGCTTCATTTGTATCTAGACGATACACATTATTAGAGTATTTCACAATTCATGTTGGAACACAACACGTTCTTGTAATATTGAAATCTTAACAGGCAGGTTAAGCATTTTTATGTTATTGAATTTGCTTTCTTTTTACTTTGGAGGGAGACTTTAATATTATGAAATGTTAATGCTAGGAAATAATAAAACAAAATATCTGTTATTTGGTTTTGTATTCCTACACAGACAAACCTAGGGAACTGTTGTTCCAGGAACAATTGAAGCATCCAACACATTCCTCTCCATGTGCAGACATGGCGTTGGTGTGAGCTTCCCCCGAAATTCTGATGGTCCCTGGAATCTCACAGCTACTCACCAAAACTCCTCCACTTTGGAAACCAGAAAGCCACGAGAAAATCTGAGACGTCCAGCTGAGACTTGAAAAACTGAGTAACTCAACAGTTTCTCTAAAAATTAAAACATGGCCCGGCTGTGTGGCTCAGTGGTTGAGCCTCAACCTATGAACCAGGCGGCCACGGTTCAACTCCCTGCCAGGGCACAGGCCCGGGTTGTGGGCTCGATCACCAGTGTGGGGCGTGCAGGAGGCAGCCAGTCAGTGATTCTCTCTCCTCATTGTTGTTTCTATCTCTCCCTCTCCCTTCCTCTCTGGAATAAGTAACACTATATTAAAAAAATAAAATGTATAAAAAAATAAGTAAATAAAAATAAAAACATGACTAAGACTGCGAAGAAAGGCAGTAGATGAAGCGCAGAGTGACACTCTGAGTCAGTGTGAGACATAGGGAAGCATCCAGGATTTATAACACTCATAATTATTTCATCAGCTTACTGCTTACCCAGCTCCGTCTCTCTTTTTCACCGAGAATGTAAGGCAATGAGATAAAGAGACTTTGTGTGATGGGCATTGAATAGCCAGTTCCTGGCAAAATATAATTATGTTTGATTTTGTGACTCATTGACCACCACCTCTTCCATTTCCATTATGTGCAGGAAAATAATGCTTGATGCACTGCTGCTCAGCAGAATTTCAGTAGCTCACTTTTAGGAATTTTTTTTAATCTCTTTTAGCCTGTAAAATGTTGAATTTATGAAATAGATCTTTTACAAAAACAGGGAGAGAGGGAGAGAAAGAGGGGAAGAGAGAGAGAGAGATTTTGTGTATTGGCATCATCTGGAGATAGAAATATCCTTCCGTGTATCTTGCTAAATTTACTAAAACAAAACCATAATAATTAGACCCTTTTCCTCTCGATGGGCCTTGAAGGAATAAATCAATGAGAATCAGCCCCCATATTAAAGACACCTCCGTGTGCATGCATTCCTCCACCCTTCCCTCTTTTCTCTTACCTGAAAGTTAACATAATCATTGTTTTAAAAAGACCTTGTAAATTGATTTTTATCCACTAACACATCTGAAGCTACAGAAGGGAAGGTGTGCCATGCCAGCACAGCCAAGGGTGATCCTGAGTGGGGGCGATGAAAGGATTAAGAAAAGACAGACAAGAGAATGAAAGCTGGGTCTCGGTGGGACGCTGCTCCCTGATGAGGAGACAGCACCCGCGCCCACAAGCCGTGTCTTTATTTTATATCAGATGCCACGAGGCAAAGTAGGGGCATGATCATGTTGTTGACAGCATTCTCGTGAGTTTCAACCCTACTCAACTACATGCACCTGAACTTTATCACAAGGCACGTGGGGCCACGTGTTCAGACCACAGGTTCAAGCTTACAGCTATAGCTGTTGGCTGTATTTGTGCTGGGAGGGCCCTGCCCTCCAGCTGGGACTTGCACGTGGCCACGAGAGGACTGTGCCCTCTCATTAGTCCGAGGCTTGAACCTGGCCAAACACTGTAGCTGCACCCCATAGGAAGGGACTTGGTGATCCTGTCTGACTTGTTCTCTCTACACCTCCACGCGTGGGGGCCTAGGGTAGTGAGGTGCCCAGTAGATGTGTACTGAGTGGATGGCCTAGGAGGTGAGGGATCGTTAAGTCCATAGCAGCCTTGCTCCCAATGGACAGGCTGAAATGACAGAGGGCGGGGAGGGGACACGATGGTCAGTCAGGTACGTGGAGAGCAGGCAGGGTGAACTGCTCTGTGGGGCATCCAGCCCACTCAATGGCCGCTCCTCCACGTGTCCACTAGTCAGATGCGATGAACCCGTGTGGCCCGTGGTCCTGCCGAAGGAACCAATGACGCCATGTACCCTGGGTGCCTTATTCCTCTTGAGAAATGTCTGCCCCATCCATTCCTCTGTCCTGGGACCAGACAGGATGTTGGAGGGGATGCTGAGAAGCAGTTTTCATGGCTACCCCATCTTTGTCCTCTGGGGTCACCCAAGAGGACACCCTCCCAAGCTGTCCTCAGCCCTCTCTGTGTGCTCAGTCCACTGCAATATTGGCAGAGGCTTCCCGGGGCTAAACTTGCATCTGATAAACATTGATGAGTGTCGAGCATGTGTCAGGCATGGTTGCAGGCGCTAGGGATGTATGGGTGAACAACTCACTATTCTTCGCTGCAAAGGGCTCGCATGTCACGGAAGATGTGACTTGACTGCCAGGAAATGAAGTCCATGGAGCCTACCTGGTCGGCAAGAAAACAGAGTCATGCACTTGACAACTCCTCAACATGTTTGAATCATACTGGTCTGGAGCTGCACTAAGAGTTGACAATGGCCCTCGCTGGTTTGGCTCAGTGGATAGACTGTTGGCCTGCGGACTGAAGGGTCCCGAGTTCAATTCTGGTCGGAGGCACATGCCAGGGTTACAGGCTCAATCCCCAGTAGGGGGCATGCAGGAGGCAGCCAAGCAATGATTCTCTCTCATTATGGATGCTTCTATCTCTCTCTCCCTCCCTCTCCCTCCCTCTCTGACATTAATAAAATATATATTTTTTAAAGAGTTAACAATGGAGCACAAGGAAGTTTCAGTTCAACCTAAAATAGACATTGCAATGGCATGGTGTGATTCCACTTTAAATGTGTACTTGCATAGGTATTACATGTTACTTAATATATATATTTAAGCATGTACATTATATATGAGTACATAAACAATTCTATATTTATACAGGGTGTCCTAAAAAATGTACACACACTTTAATAGCTGATAGCTCAGTTTCAAAAATGAAATGTATTTTAATAAACACTGCATTTATAATTATTCAAAGTGTGTGTATACATTTTTGGTATGCCCTATATATAACTATAAGTATATTATGTTTCTATATTAAATATATAATACATACGTTACAGAATGCATACAGTTTTCCGAAAATTTTTATTAGACTTATTAAGATAGAATGGCCAGGGAAATATGGCAAAAAGTTAATAATTATTTATAAGAGTAACAAGAATATTGTCAATGTCAAGTTTTCCATCTTTAGGTTTAATGGCACAAGGTCTCAAATTGAACTATGACTATTTTTTTTTCTTTATGGAAATACAAGGAGAAAAGAATATGCCATTAAGAAAATCATCAGGAAGAGAAAATCCATTTATAGTATTTATCAAAAAGCCTCCCCACAGAAGTGGGCCCGTGTGGTTCAAGGGTCACCTGGAATTAGTTCGGCAAAAAAACTAAATTCTCCAGAAAGTTTAAGATATTTGCCCTATAACTTTTTTGTTGTTGTTTATTTGTTTTTAATGAGTTTTATTTGAGTTTTATTTGAGTTCTAGAGAGAGAGGAAGGGAGAGGGAGAGAGAGAGAAACATCGATGTGAGAGCAAAATATCAATTAGTTGCCTCCTGCTCACCCCTTAACAGGGTTGGAGCTGAATCCCAGGCATATGCCCTGACTTGAAATAGTACTGGCAACCTTTTGGTGCATGGGACAATGCCCAACCAACCGAGCCACACCGGCCAGGGCACCCTATGACTCCTAAGCAATATTTCTCTAACCTGGGTAACCCTGATTAACACCCCTACACACACACACACACACACACACACACACACACACACACAGAGTTATGCCCCAAATTGATAACATCAAGCGTCTCTTACAAGAGCCATGTTAAAAAAATGATTGCTGTATACATTTTGGTTGAGGTCCATTAATAAGTGTTAACATGGAAAGTAGCTATGTCTCAAACTCTACAGAAGGGTTTACCAAAACTGCCACTATTACCATGAGTACCCTCTGTTCACCTTGGGAATTTGACCTCAAGGGCCCATTAATATCTACTCAGCATCATATTTGAGAGGTGGCTCATGCCACTTCCTAACTGAGTTGGGAGGGAGCGACAGTGTTCCTTACGGGAAGGACACTGAATCAGGAGTCAGGACACCTGAGTCCTGTCCCCAGGGGGGTCACTGCTCAGCCATGTGAACTTAGGCCACGAGGAAGCCACATGCTGGTTAACTTTTGTGAACAGTTTACAAACTGTTCTAACATATGCACTTGTTTCACCACCATACTGTGAATTAGCTGCCATCAGGATCTCTGTGCCATTAAGTCTGAAACCTGAAGCTTATAGACGGTAATTAGTTGTACCAAGATCTTACCTGCGAGGGGAAGGAACCCAGAAGTATTCCCAGAATTTTGATCCTCAACACACTGGTTCTCAGTCTCATGTGAGGTATGAGATCAAATGAAACACTAAACTAGAGTGATATGTAGATGTAAAAAAAATTATAGGAGACAGAGGTGCAGTGACAGCTTCATGAACTGTATTGGGGTGACATTGGTTAATAAGAGTCTATAGGTTTCAAGTGTACAATTCTATGACACATGGTCTGTTTATTGCATCAGATGTGTGCCCATCAACCAAAATCAATTCCTCCTCCATCACCATATAGTTGACCCCCTTTTATCCTTTCCTACCCCTCACCCCCTTTCCCTCTGGTAACCACCACACTGCAGTCTGTGTCTATGAGTTTCTGTTTTTGTCTTGTTTGTTCATGTGTTGCTTCCAGTTGTATATCCCACATGGGAGGGAAATCATATGGTTCTTCACATTTTCTGTCTCACTGATTTCACTGAGCTTGATATTCTCAAGATCCACCCACATTGTCTCGAATGACAGTATTATTTTTCCAAATGATTTCTGAAGATCCATCCTATTTTTTTTAAAAGATTCTGAGTTCATTTTAGAAGGCAGATGACATATGGTCATTATAAATATAAAATAGAATGATGATAAAACCAGAAAGCTAGCAGGGTATAAAAAGAAGTGTGGACACCCTTTGTCCCTGAGCCCACTGTCTCCAGCCCCCAGAGAACTGCCCACCTGCAGGCACACATGCGCCTGGGCTGTGCTTGGTCCCCGGAGCCTATCTATTGGGAAATGTTCGCTGCAGAAAACTGCCCAATAAAAGCAGCTACACATTAATATTTGTGTCAGTGGAAGATGGGTCAGGGGTCTGAGGGTAATATACGCAGCAACGTATCATGTCTCCCAAACAATCAGGCAGCAAGTAGATATAATTGTCTACATATTTTTCTATAACAGTTATGCATGCTTATTGAAATTAATTTATAGATTAAAAATCCTGGAAAATGCCTTGGCTGGTTTTGCTCAGTGGATAGCACATCAGCCTGCAGACTGAAGGGTCCCAGGTTCAATTCTGGTCAAGGGCGCATGCCTGGGTTGCGGGCTCAATCCCCAGTGGAGGGCGTGCAGGAAGCAGCTGATCCTTGATTCTCTCTCATCATTGATGTTTCTCTCTCTCTCTCCCTCTCCCTTCCTTTCTCTCTAAAAATCAATAAGAACATATTTTTAAAAATAATTTTATGTATTGAACTCTATTGATTGCATTGGATTTGGGAAAACTGATCTCTTTTGTGGCAAAACATTTATAAAATAACCCAGTTTAACTTTTGATAAATATATAAGTCTATTGCACATGAAATGCACATTGGCAAAGTGCTATGCAAATATATTTATTCTTAACAATTAAATTTAAATATTTTATGTCAAAGATGCTGTAAACGTATATTTATCAGACTATACTTTGCAGAGGACCTATACATATAGTACATTATTATAGCCGCTTATACATGCGTGTTTACTGTAATTACAATTTTCATAAAGAAGTAGACATTTGTCATGATGGTGGGAACAAAATATAAATTTTGGTTCTGTTTTTCTAGAAAACAAGCCTGAATCTTTTCTGCTAAAATGACCCTTTTTTTTCTGTCTGTGGGATTTACATATAATCCTAGACCTATGACACATAAGGCCATGTTCAAATGAGAGGTACTTGGTTCGGTAGGAGGTACGCTTGTGTGTGACCCCTGACTGCTGTGTAGGCACCGTGTACCCAGCAAGTGGCAGGTGGGGCCGGGCAGCTGGTATTCCTCCTCACATCCCATGCCCTGTCTCTTCTGTTGGCCAGGCTGTTCTCCGTCTCACAGCTCTTAGCAAAGAAACTGACGAAGGACAGAGTCAGACCCGGTTAAAGTCTTGAGGCGGATATCGCTGTCATGACTTGAAAATATGATCAGTACCTTGCTCAGTAACAGCCTGTGTTAGACACGCGTCAGACACAGCACAGCTTCCTGAGGTCCTGACGTGTATTCACAGCATCAGTCCACATGGACACTTCTTAGTGAGATGGATCCACATATTAACCAGTGGATGGTCAGTTTTGAAAGACAGAATAAGTGCTATTTTGTATAGAAGAGCAAAACTACTTTTTAAATGTTTATTTGTTGACTTGAGAGAGAGAGAGGGAGAAACCTCGATGTGTTGTTCCACTCATTTATGCATTCATTGGTTGATTCTCCTATGGGCCCTGACCAGGGATCAAACCCACAACCTTGGCGTATGAGGGCAATGCTTTAACCAACTGAGTGACCAGCCTGGGCTAGAAAAGCAAAACTTGATAAAAGGTTAAGTAGCTTCTCATTTGTTCAGTTTATATCTATAATAATAAAAGCGTAATATGCTAATTAGACTGAACAGCCAAACGACCTTCTGGATGTCCTTCCAGATGAAGCTGCAGCAGGGGCAGAGGCAGAGGCAGTTAAGGGCGATGAGGCAGGCAGGCGAGTGGTTAGGGGGTGATCAGGCAGGCAGGCAGGCCAACGGTTAGGAGCCCGCAGTCCCAGATTGTGAGAGGGATGTCCCCCGAGGGGTCCCGGATTGTGAGAGGGTGCAGGCTGGGCTGAGGGATGCCCGCCCTGCATGAATTTCATGCACTGGGCCTCTAGTTTAAATATAATTGACAAAATAAATTTGGTAGAATTTACCACAGATACATTTTCTTGATTCCTTATGCTTTTCTACCTGAGTCCATAGTCTTCATTTTTAATTCCGGAATCTCCCTTTGCTTTCCTCACTGGTTGTGACCTCTCCCTCCAGGTGGTGCTCTCCACTCTCCTTTCGTATTTATTCTCTGTCCCTTTAGGGGTGTGATTCCAGCCCCATGGATCTTACATACTAGGTGTCACACTAGGAAAACATTGAGTTTGCTGCGAGAATGTGCCATCTTTTAGCATCAAGATTATTTCCCTATAAAAATGTGACACCCTTTTTTTCCCAGCTGCAGGTTTTCAAAGCATAACACTTAATACTTAGAAATAAAAGGGTTCAGCCTGGCCAGTGTGGCTCAGTGGTTGAGTGTCAACCTATGACCCAGGCGGTCACGGTCTGATTCCCAGTCAGGTCACATGCCCGGGCTGTGGGCTGGATCCCCAGTGTGGGGCGTGCAGGAGGCAACCGATCAACAGTTCTCTCTCATCATTGATGTTTCTCCCTCTCCCTTCCTTTCTCTGAAAACAATAAAAAAAAATATTTTTAAAAAGTGTCCAGATGATGCAGGACATTTAGAACCACGTGAGGTCATGAAGGGCCATAGGAAGGCATGGTCACCCAGGAGCAAGCTTGGGATGCATCATGGTAGCCAGTGGCAGCCAAGTGTTTTGCACACGCGCCGTAATTTCTTCTCCCTGTGTGTGTGGGCGTGAACAGAGAGAATGGGGATCTACTATAAATACCTGTGTGTGTGCCTGTGTGTGTACATATACATAATTTGCATCATATGGATAGAAAGACAGGCAGAGATAGAAGATGGAAGCAAAACTACGGTACATGACTTTGGGAGTCTGTATCTGAGTTACGATAAACTGTACAAGAGGAGACACAGAGACAGACATGCTTACGAAAGCTTACAATATTTAAAGCACAAATAGACTAGAATCGGTGCTAGAATCAGTGCTGAGAAACTAAACACCATTATCTTACGCATTTGCTTCACTGCTACTTTGCCTGCTCGCCTGGACAGTCTGCATGCAACTGAGACCCCCTTGGGGAGAGAGAGCCCGGGCATCACTTCGCTCATCATTTCACATCTGGGTTTCTCTTTTGGAGGCAGCACCGGCCGCAGGGGTAAGGCACCCAGGGGCAGGTGGTCGCTGCCAGCACCGGCTCTGCCTGTCTCAGGAGCCTGCAGCCACCACCAACCCCAGGGCTCTGCCCGCCTGCTCCCTGGGGACAGGTGCCCTCAAGCTGGGGGACTGGAGCAGAAACACACAATGCCCACCCCTGTGGGGCCAGTGCAGCTGTCCCCACCTGGTGACCAGGGCAGGGCCATGAGACAACCCTGATGGTGACATAGGAGCTACCATCCCGCCCCCCCTCAGTGCCACCCCATCCTTCTCATCACCGGATCCAGCCTATGTTTTATTCAGCTAAACCTAGACTTTGTATTGCTATGTGGGTAGCAAGGGCGATTACAATTCCAAGAATCGGAGTAAAAATGGAAGAATCACATCGAATAAAATTGTAGAGAGAAATGTTTTCTGGTGTGTGTTTTTTTTAAAGACTGTTTTCGCATCTAAGTCATTTCTATCCATCCAAAATGACGGTGCTCAGCTACATTTTTCCGTTAAAGTGTTTTGTTTTTGAACTTCCAAGCTAAATTGAACAATTTCATCTCATTAGCGTAGTCAGCAAAGTGACATCTGTTTGGCCGTTCAGTTTAGCATCTGGGACTCAGCTCTGGGGTCTCTAAAAGGAAATGATTCCGGGGCGATGCTGCATTTATGCACAGCACAAGCCTCCGAACTGGCCGTTTTGGACCCTGATATGCTAATTTGCTGCTGCTCCTAAATGAATATTGTGTAAACCCGGCCTGGTCGGCAGAAATTCTGTTTCCCAGTCGGAAGTCCCAGCGGCCTGATGGGGTGGGTGTGCACTCGGTCTCAAGGCGACTTCAGCAAGAAAAGCCCTCCCGCCCTGGCCTGTTTGGCTGAGTGTATAGAGCGTTGGCCTGCAGACTGAAGGATCCCGGGTTCAATTCTGGTCAAGGGCATGTACCTTGGTTGAGGGCACATCCCCAGTAGAGAGTGTGCAGGAGGCAGCTGATCAATGTTTCTCTCTCATCGATGTTTCTAACTCTCTATCCCTCTCCCTTCCTCTCTGTAGAAAATCAATAAAATATATTTTTTAAAAAAGTTCTACAATATGGTTTTATTAAAAAAAAAAAAAAGCCCTCCCTGTCCTGGCCTGGTCGTGAGGTTCCCCAATAACGTGGCCCTCGCGGGTCACGTGCAGTTGGTCTCGCAGACACTCTGCCTACGGGCACCCACGTTACTCGGTGGATCTGTATGATGAGGAAAACGGGTTTAGGGACCGTGAAAGCTAAGCCACGCTCGCCTTCCTAAAGGCCAGCAGGTGTCTGCGCAACCCACACATCGAGGAGCGTTGGGCCGGGACCTTAAACCCGGGAAATAGCGATGATTCGGGTGATGGGAGAGGATTAGTGGAAGCGCTAGGCGGGCGCGGCTCCTGTGCCTGTTGCTGATTCTGCATCATGACCGCCTGACTGACAGATAATCCGGCTGCTCCCTGCCTCCTGGAGCCCTTTGGAAATTCTGTTCCTTGATTTTAGCGATTCGTGCAGCAATTAGCTGCGGGGTGGCTTTGTGGGTTTCCCCCACCAGGACAGTAAAATCAGGTTCAGAGAATTCACCCTCCACAAGGCTGCTCTAGCCCCTTGGTGTTGTCTGTACAAACAATTATCTTATTGGCACATTCATTTCTAAAATAATAAAATAAAATAAAATAAAATAAAATAAAATAAAATAAAATAAAATAAAATAAAATAAAATAAAAAAATAAAATAAAATAAAATAAAATAATAAAATAAAATAAAATAAAATAATAAAATAAAATACCAGTGCCGCCCGGTACACTTGCCATGATTCCTGAGTAGCTGCTCTGAAAGCAGACCTCCCACTGATGCGTTAGTTCGATGCCACGAGCTGGGTGAAGGGAAACTGTTACAAACAGTGTTGCGGGTCCAGGCAGAGCTCATGTGTCTTGTGTCTGGTGGAGAAGTCTGCCCGCCTCACGCCTCCTTCTGGGGGGTCGTTTCTGTCCGTCTGTCAGTCCTTCTGTCTGCGGGCCGGGGGGTGGGGGGTTGAGACCCAGAGGTCAGTGTTGCCAGAAGCATGGACTGCCCCACACACAGCGGCGGGAAGGGGAGTCTCATGCAGGGATGGATGGATGGATGGCACAGATTTCAGGTTAGAAGACTTGAAATGAGCTCCTCGTGCTCACGTGTGCACTTGTAACAGGAAGAGCAAGCACTGAAAGTGACGTGTAACAGGAAAGCAGAGAAGAACCGACTGGCTGGCGACCCTGTGACCGTAAGGGGCACCGGGCGCGCACTGGGGCAGCGGGCGCCTGGCACACAGCAGGGCAGCGCACGCAGGAGGGTCCCACCCGCCGCGTCCTCACTGCGCCCATCCGCGGGGCTGCTGGTCACGCGCAAGTGGGAATGGGACTGGAAATGGTGGCCCACGCGCTGGCTCCCCCCTTCCGGATCCAGCAATTGGTTTTGCACAATGTCGTGAACCGGCTCCACCATTGGGTCCCGGCGGCTCCCCGGGAAGCCCATGCATGCGCCGCTGCTCAGGCCGGCGACCTGGCTAAAACGCACGCGTGGCGAGCGGATTGGGAAGGGCAGGCAGCCGTGTAAGTCTTTGCACACGTGGTGGGGAGGGTTGTTCTGGTTTCAAATAACAGAGCATCTTAGAGGAACTTCGGCAAAGAGAGAGAGATTTTGCCTCCAAACAGCAGATCCTGAGGTCGGCACTGCGAGGCCCTCGCTCAGGGCTCCTGGCGCCATGGCTGTTCTGGCTCCTTTCCCTGTTCTGTCAGCAGTTCTCAGGGCTTGGCCCTTGTTCTCAGGGTCCTAGGATGCCTCGGGACCCCCAGTGTCACAGCAGTTGCCACATTGGAAAAGGGGGAGAGGAAGGCAGCGGGAGGTGAATGGCAGGGGGTCTGGTTTCCTAGGGAGCGTTTTCAGGAGGCTCGCACCCTTTCTGCAAGCTGGGCGGTGAGAACTGTGCCACAGGCCACCGCGTCTGCAAAGGAGGCTGGACCTTAGTCTGTATCTGCACAACAACATTGGGAATGTTGTATTTATTTTTATTCTTTAAATATATTTTTATTGATTTCAGAGAGGAAGGGAGAGAGAGAGAGAGAAACATCAGTGATGAGAGAGAATCATCGATTGGCTGCCTCCTGCGCACCCCACATTGGGGATCGAGCCTGCAACCCTGGTATGTGCCCTGACCAGGAATCGAACCATGACCTCCTGGTTCCTGGGTTGATGCTCAACCCTGCCGGGCAGGAGCATTTTAAGAAGGAAACAGGGGAATGGGGATCTGCAGTGAGCGTCTGGCAGGGGCTGACACGGACTGGGGTTTATGTAAATGTCAGACTCTCCCTGTGAAGCAGGTGCTGTCGTAATCACAACCGGACTGAGTTTATAAAACAGCAGGGAGACCGTGAGCCAAGCAGCAAAGTCCCACAGACCCACGGGCCAGAGTCGGGTCCCAGGCGATGTGCTCGGGCCCAGACAGCTAGCGCCTCGCGCGCCCAGTTCTGAGAATTCCACCCTAAACCCTGTAACTAAAACACACTCTTAGTTCTCTGTACCCCAAACCAACAGGCCTTCCTTCTTCCCAGTCCATCGTCTTCCAACTTGCATGAAATTTGGGGAGTGCTGTTTTATATTTCTACTTTTTCAATTACCCCCAGCATCCATCTTATATTGCATCCTCTCGTTTCTATCTCCATTATCACCTCCTTTTTTTATCTTTAGCTGGGCACTCTCCGGTAAATTGTTCTTATTGTTTATTATTGCTCATGGAAAATTTCTTGCTCAGCTTATATGTGTTTATTTACTTAGTTATTAGTGTGAAGTATGTGTGTGATGAGGTTATGTTAACACATAATTAAAAAAGAAAGAAAAGTATTTTATATTATACTAGACGGCTGGCACACGGATTTGTGCACTGGTGGGGTCCCTAGGCCTGGCCTGCGCCCTCTCACAATCTGGGACCCCTCAGGGGATGTCGGAGAGTCAGTTTGGGCCTTATCCCTGCAGGCCAGGCTGATAGACCCCACCAGTGCACTGGGCCTCTAGTGTGCACATAAGATCTTTGGTTAATCTCTTCCCGCCCTCCCCCCTCCCCCCTTCCCCCTTCCCCTCTGAGATTTATCAGTCTGTTCCACGTTTCCATGCCTGTGGTTTCTGCTCCTGCATTGAGCGTCTGCCCCCTGGTGGTCAGTGCACATCATAGCTACCAGCCAGTCGGCCAGTCACGTAGGCTTTTATATATAGAGATGGCCAATCCTATCAACTTGTTCATAATAATTTTCTTTAAAATGAAGATCTTATTTTTAGAAGAAAACAGAAAAATGGAGATTTAAAAACCCATTAGACAATACAATTAAGGAGAGAATTCATGTCACTGTTCTACAAACAATGGTGTTTTGAATTAGTAAGTGGCACAACACGGAATCTAGTTTTGCCTTTGGGGAGTTTATCATCATTATTTTATAAAATCCATGGGGATCTGTAGCTTCCCTTTTAGAAGATTAACACTGAACTGTTTTTAAATTCACGAGTGAGGTTGTTAGTCCAGCCAGAGGGAGTGGGTTGATGTCATCCTGGGCACCTAAAGGTCACTGCTCAGTTCCAGGTCTGGGCACATGTCTGGTTGCCGGTTCATTTCTCTCTCTCTCTCTCTCTCTCTCTCTCTCAGCATGTCCTCGGGTGAGAATGAAAGAAAGAAAAGGAAAGAGCCTGAGCCGGTTTGGCTCAGGGGATAGAGCATTGGCCTGCGGACTGAAGGGTCTCAGCTTTGATTCTGGTCAAGGGTATGTTCCTGGGTTGCAGGCTCCATCCCTGGCCCCAGTTGGGACCCGTGTGGGAGGCAACCAATCGTTGTGTCTCTCTCACATCAATGTTTCTCTCCTTGTCTCTCTCCCTCCCTCCAGTCTCTCTAAAAATCAATGGAAAAATATCTTCAGGTGACTAGTGGCCTGGTGCACGAAATTCATGCACGGGGGGGAGGGGGTGTCCCTCAGCCCAGCCTGCACCCTCTCCAATCTGGGACCCCTTGGGAGATGTCCAACTGCCAGTTTAGCAGTCGGACATCCCTCTTGCAATCTGGAACTGCTGCCTCCTAACCGTTCACCTGACTGCCTGCCTGATCGTCCCTAACCACTCTGCCTGCTGGCTTTCTCACCCTCAACTGCCCCCCCTTTGCCAGCCTGCTCATCCCCAACTGCCCTCCCCTCCTGGTCTGATCACCCCTAACCACCTCTGCCTTGACCCCACCACCATGGCTTTGTTCGGAAGGATGTCCGGAAGGTCTCTGTGAAGGACTCCCGGTCTAATTAGCATATTACTCTTTTGTTAGTATAGATGATTTTTTTTTTAAAAGAGTGGTATTTTTAGAGTATTGGAAATACTCTGTATGATTTTATAATGGTAAATGCGTCATTTTTCTGAACCCAATACAGAAAGGTCAATCACGACCCTTGCATGATTATGATGAGTCGATGTAGGTTCCTCCTTGGTGACTAATGAGCTCTCTGGTGAGTGACCCTGGTGATGGGAAGGCTGTGTGCATGGGTGGCCCCTGGAATTGTCTGTCGGTTATAACTCTCCATTTCTAAGGGGTGGTTCAGTGCTGAGCAGGTGATGGACAATTTCCCAGAGTTCCTGGTTATACACGGGGTCTTTTTGATGTTCACCATTCAATGTTATGAGAACAAGACAAGAGTGTCTGCTAAGCCACACTCAGTATTGTTATGAAAGAATACGCAGCTATGAATGTGAGGCCCTCCAGAGGCAGGGCTGAGGAAATGGACCGGTGTCTGTTGCTGTACAGGTGGCATCAGAGAGTCCGAGTGGAGAGAAAGAGGAGAGATGGAGCCAGGGAAGCACTCACAGTTACAGGGTCAAGGCCTTAGAGATAAAGCAGCAGCAGGGATAAGGCTGAGCTGGGGAGCTGTGGCATAAAATCTAAGCAGCAACTTAAAAAAGAAGTGCAGGTTCTGAGACTAAGGTTTGGAAAGAAGAAAAGCCTGGCTTATTCACTCGGCAGAAAGTTCTGCAGGCCCATCCATGCGGTTGCAGAGGGTAAAATTTCCTTCATTTCACAGCAGAGGAGTCCATTGTGTGAATGTGCCACAGAATTTTTATCCAGTACATCTCATAGCTGGAGAGCAGGCAGAGCTCAGGTAGAGGGGGGTGGAGGGGAGAGAGAGGATTGAGCAAAAGAGACAGAGCCCATGGACATGGACAATGGTGTGGTGATTGCAGGGTGAAGGGAGATGGGGGAGGAGGTAGGGGGCATGGAGGGGATTAAAGGTGATAGAAAAATTAAATTAAATATATTAAAACTTAAAAAAAGAAAATCAGAGACATCTAGTATAGAGTACCCATAGATAGATAAATAGATAGATAGATAGATAGATAGATAGATAGATAGATATTCAGCAGAAATCTAAATGTTTATCTGTATAATTTCCAGCAATAGAAAAGTCAGTTACACGTATGAATTTTAAAATCAAAACTAATTTTATTTTTAAAAATGAGGACGTCGTCAGTACCAAGAGGTTTTATAGACGTTTTCTCTCAGAGCCTCTCTTACTAATTCTCTTCTCAGATTACAATCCCCCAGGTGAGCAGCTCCTGACCTGCTCGTGTATGGAACGGCCTTAAAGGCACCTGGCCGAGGGAAGAATGTACGTGTGGAGAGAGACCCAGTGTTGTCATAGAGACCAGCGTGTGATGGACACCCATGCTGCTCTTCTCCTTCCCACAGAGGAGGAGCACAAAGCCGGTGGGTCTCGTTTCCTCTGCATCTTCCAGCCACCGTCCTGGGATGGAAACATGAAGAAAACGAAGCTACTTCCAAGGTGGAGTGGTATGGGGCGGGGGGGAATAGAAATATGTGAAGAGCCTTGTGATTTCCAAGCTGAGCTGCTAAAACCAATTTCAGGCCGTGAGAAAGATAGAGGAGGAGAAACTGTCAGTCAGAATGACCTGAGCTATGGAGTCCACCATATGGAGAACTCACGTTAACTAGGTCACTTCGCCCCAGCTCCCTGCAAAAAAGAGGATGCCCCACCCCCCAGCCCCCCCAGGGGACAGTGAGGCCTGCTCTTGTCCCAGGAAATGGAAGTGTGCTGGGAGAATCCCTGCCTCTGGCTAGACACACGCCCAGTAGCAATCAGCGAAATGCAAGGGAACCAGGGAAGGAGGGGACACTGTTAGGACAATGAAACACACACCTAGTCATTAGCATGAGGGCGGCCTTGTATTGGTGCATAATTAGTAGTTTCCTAGCGGGTAGATTATTGCCTTTTAATCATAGAACGGATTTGGCTTTATTCTACCCAACAGAAATTTCATCGCTGTTATTTTTTTTTTCTCTTCTTAAGAAAGCATGCATTTGTGTGGGGTTGTGTATATGTGTGTGTGTGTGTGTGTGTGTGTGTGTGTTTGTCTGACCATTGAATATAAAGCTGCATGTGAAATAAGACTTTTTCCTAAAGTGTTAAATATTCCCTAATATTCCCTAAATAAGGCGTTCGCAGTGCCTTGCGCGCTCCTTTAGGGAAGTGGCCTTTGCAATTGCATCTGTGTCTCAGATGGCTGGTTACAGTCCCAGAGTCTCCGCAGGGCAGGGCCTCCTCTCAACCGGGTGTGCACAACCCCTTTCCCTGCGTTTCTGGCCACGCGGGCTGCTGTGTGCACTGTAACATTGCGGGCACAGAGGGCCCCGGGGAAGGGCCGAGCAGGGGGCGGTGGGCAGGTGACACCGTGGCGGTGCCATGGACACCTGGTCCTCCTGCCCCGGAGGCTCTGAGCTGCCAGGATGCTCAGCGCCGCTCCCACGGGCCGCCTCCGGGGGGCGGGGGTGGGGGGGGCAGAGGGGCGCAAACCAAGATGCGTCCCCAGTTCCCTGGAGACACGTGAATGACACTCCCCAGGATCGCAGGCCTCGGGGTGATTGCCTGAGTCCTGGGAGAGCTGGGCTTGGCAAAGCGTGGGGTTCAGGTTCCTTCTGTGGGAAGGGGGCCCTTCTGCTCCCCAGACACCGCGCCTCCGTTTTGGGCTCTTCAGCTGGAACCGAAGGAGGAGGAGCTGGAGCTGAGTTCAGGTGCGCGTCCTGCTTGGAAACATCACCCGGGAGCCCGCACAGAGATGCTGTGAAATGTGGGAGGAGAAGCAATGGATCCAAAGGGAAAAGCGGGCGGGGACTCAGGCCTGCAGTGGCGCGGAGGGTGAGGAGCAGGTGGCGACCTGAACTCGCGCCCCTGCTGGTTAGATGCCCGCACACGAGCGGCCCCCGCAGGGCAACGGCGTTACTACATCCATGGTGATGCGGGCAGACTCCAGTCAACCCAGATTGCCCTTAGCGCCAGAAAACAGCTGGCATTTTTGTTTGTTTGTTATTTTGTGTTTTTTAAAATGTGTTTTTATTGATTTCAGAGGGGAAGGGAGAGGGAGAGAGAGATAGAATATCAATCAAGAGAGAGAATCATGGATCGGCTGCCTCCTGCACACCCCATACTGGGGATCGAGCCCGCATCCCTGGCATGTGCCCTTGACTGGAGTCGAACCTGGGACCCTTCAGTCCTATCCACTGAGCCACACCAGCTACAGCTAGCTGGCATTTTGGATGTGACTCTCAATATGCCCCATCCTTTGAGAGTGAGAAAAGATGGTTTGGAAAATGTCAGACATCTCATCAACTCTATTCGCATCAAGGTTTTCCCTTAAATAATGCCCCTCTCTCATCCTGGGCTCTAAAATGCATGATATTCCAGCTGTTCTATATGCTGAGTCTGCTCACAGGACTGGGAAAATATTTGCTTCTGGATTCATCCTGATTTCTCATTCACATAAACGTCTTCTCTGTCCACTTATGAAACAGAACCAAATACACACACACAATTGATAGTTTAGTTCAAGACATCGTTATGCCCTTTGTAAGATTTATTATAACACTAGAGGCCCAGTGCATGAAATTCGTGCATGGGTAGAGTCCCTAGTGGCTGGCAGCGGCCGGCTGGGTACTCCCTCCCTTCCCCCAGCTGCCAACCGCTGACCAATGCTTCCCTCCCTTCCCCCTGGCCTCCTGCTGCCGGCCAGCCCTGCCCCCTGGTGAACTCCCTGAAGAACTCCAGGTCAAGGGGACAATTAGCATATTACTCCTTTATTATATAGGACACTTACTTAGTTAAATGCATGTTGTATCTTATTCCTCTACTGAACTAATCATCACAGTGAAGATAGGCACCATGCCTTCCTCTCCTCTCTTCTCCTCCCTTCTCAGATTTGTCTTGATTTTTCCCTCCTCTTTCTCGCTGGCCTCTCTCTGCCCCTCACCTTGTCTGTGTTCTCAGGCACAAGGACAGGTGTCTCATGGGCGAATCAGAACACACGCTGGGAAGTGAACGGTGCAGGAGAGCCATCCGCAGGGAGGGAGGGCGGAATTCAGCAGGAACAGAAGTCCCAATGTGAGGCTGTAAGATGCTAGAAGACTTAGCTCAGGGTCGCATCTCAGCGGTTCTGACCCAGGGTCACTGCTTGCATGTTATGCGGACGCGTGTTTGCTCCTCCGAAGGCCTGTTCCCTCGCAGACCTGGGATGACGACCGTGCCGACGCTTCACCCCGGGAACTGTTGAAGGTGAGGATTCAAGGCCAAGCCACTTCCTGTTGTTTAACCCAGACAAAATGGAATGTGCCCCAGCTGGCGGCTTTGCGTGTATTCTGTGTGGGGTTCTCAGAACTTCTCGACTCCGCACTGATGCTGATCTTCAACGCTGAGATACTGCCCGCCAGTGTCTGTTTCAGCATCTCCCCCTCCTCGTCCAGGGATGGCGACTGCACATGTATCCTCCATGGCTGGGGCACCTCCATGCCCCTCTGGGCTCGAGGGGTTGCCATCATTTCAGTCCCCTCTGTTCTTCACTTTTATATTCTCACCGAGCCTGTGTTCTCGGCAGCCCATCCTGCATTTTGAGTATGCCACTGCTCTTAAAGGCGTCCAACAGCCCAGCCGGCAGGGCTCAGTGGTTGAGCGTCGACCTATGAACCAGAAGGTCACGGTTCAATTTCCAGTCAGGGCACATGGCCGGGTTTCAGGCTCCATCCCCAGTGTGGGCGTGCAGGAGGCAGTCGATCAATGATTCTCTCTCATCATTGATGTCTCTCTCTCTCCCTCTCCCTTCCTCTCTGACATCAATAAAAATATATATTTTTAAAAATCATCAAACAAGCCATTAGACCAGTGGTCAGCAAACTCATTAGTCAACAGAGCCAAATATCAACAGTACAATGATTGAAATTTCTTTTGAGAGCCAAATTTTTTAAACTTACACTGTATAGGTAGTTTGCTTCTTCTTTGTAGCCATGTCAAACAAGGGCACCTAAAAAAATGTTTCATTTTTATAATAATAAAGCCACCAACACAAAATAATTACAATTCTTAAATTGATGACAAAAATACCTGTAGGATTTGCAGCTGGTTGGAAAAATACAGGTAACTTTATGCTTCGAGTAGGTACTTTTGTTACCCGCGGGCGATGTGCGGATGCGACTAGCACTAACCACTGCACAATGAGACTGCTGACTGACTGGCTCACTCAACTCAAGCATGAATCGCGCGTCTCCCCCGTGCTGCGTATCCCACGGCCCGCCTGCGCGCGTCTCCCGTTGCCCGACTGACCAACACCCCCCACTTCTAACGCCACCTCTTCAAAATAGACTCACCCAGGCCGAAAACCGACTTCTGCGCATGGGCCACGAAGTTTGAATCTCACTGTACGTGCACGCCCACACGTGGTATTTTGTGGAAGAGCCACACTCAAGGGGCCAAAGAGCTGCATGTGGCTCGCGAGCCACGGTTTGCCCACCACTGCCTTAGACTACGACGCTTGATTTCCCAGTTCTGGAAGGAGCATGTTTCATGTTTGGAGATTTGTGTTTTCCAGTGAAACCTTCACATTTTTGTACATTTTTCTAGTTATTTGACTTTTTGTTTGTTTGTTTGTCCCTGGCAGGGAGCTGGCTCTCAGGGAGCTGGGTCACAGGTGGAACGGGCTTCATTTGCGGTGCTTTCTGCTGGTTTTGCTCCTGTTGTTAACACGCGTGGTAAACGGTTCCAGTGCCTGAGGTAATGGGTGGAAGAGTTTCCCCGAATACAGGGAGGCCCCTCCCAGGCAGCTTTACCCTTCGTCCCAGCCACGCCGAGGTGACTGACCGCTCAGTCCGCCCAGAGGCAGCAGCACATCCCAGGTCTGCGAGGGAACAGGCCTTCGGAGAAGCAAACACGCGTCCGCATAAAATGCAAGCGGTGACCCTGGGTCAGAGCCGCAGAGATGCGACCCTGAGCTAAGCCTTCTGGCTTCTTACAGCCTCACATCGGGACTTCTGTTCCTGCTGAATTCCGCCCTCCTTCCCTGCGGGTGGCTCTCCTGCATCGTTCACTTCCCAGTGTGTGTTCTGATTCACTCATGAGACACCTGTCCTTGTGCTGAGAACACAGACAAGGTGAGGGGCACAGAGAGGCCAGCGAGAAAGAGGAGGGAATATGGGCTGCTCTGGAGAGCCTGGCGAGCAGAGCTGTGGGCCCGTCCGTGTGACCTCTTCATCCAAAGTGCAGTTCCTCCCGGAGGGGATGCCACCAGGAGGCCAGGGCTCTGAGGCTGACGGACCATGTCCCTCAGCTTGGGGGAGGTTTCCCAGTCGGGGTGCAGCTTAGTCCTGCAGAGCCCCCCTCTTCAGCCAGTGTCTGGAGGGGCAGGCTGGAGGCCCGTCCTGCCAGCAGTGCTCCTGGCCTCCGCTCGCATCCTTGCTGGCCGTGCACCACGGCCAGCCTGGTCAGCCCAGGGCGGCCCGGAAACCTGGCGGAGTCCCCTCGTATGTCAACCCACACAGCTCTCTCTTTTATTCTTTTTATCTTTCTTGTTGAACGTGTTACATATGTCCCCTTATTCTCCCATTGACCTCTCCCAGCCCGTCCCTGTCCCCCACCCCAGGCCTTCACCCCCTATTGCGTGTGTCCATGGGTTATGCTATATGCATACAAGTTGTTTTCTTGATCTCTTCCCACCCACCCACCCTCCCCCGCCTTCCCTCTGAGGTTTGACAGTGTGTTCATGCTTCTGTGTCTCTATTTTTGTTCATCAGTTTATGTTGTTCATTAGATTCCACATGAGTGAGGTCATGTGATCCTTGTCTTTCTCTGACTGGCTTATTTCGCTCAGCATAATGCTCTCCAGGTCCCTCCACGCTGTTGCAAATGGTAAGAATTCTTTCCTTTTTACTACTGCTTCAGACTGCTCCTCCTTCCTGCGGGAACTACATTTATATTTCCATTAGTGCCCGAAAATGAGAAGGAATTCGCTTGACCAGTTTTATTACAAGGCATCATACTGGTTCTCCCACCAGTTCCTCGTCAGGCAGTGAGCAATACGTCTCGGGAAAGACATTTACAAAGAGGTGTTTCCACACACGAAATGCTTGAGTCAGAATATTACTCTGCCTCCATTAATAACAAGCAAAATGTCACGACGTATAAATTATGTAAATCATATTAGTCATCAAAACGAAGAAAATTTAAATTTTTATGATTGAAATTCGACTAAAATAATTGGAAATTTAAAGCAATTGACATGTAATAAGTTCTACACAAATTTCTTTCACTGGAATGACATTTTATGGCATTTTCTAATGCTTATTAGCTGAAATATTATAGTTTCTGTTAATATGTTCACAGATTTTTATGTATTCTGTGACATTTTAACACTGAAACAAATTATAATATCATATTTAAGGAGCTAGCTAGTTTATTGGCAAACTGCAAAGACAAAGATGAAGTATACCCCATGAGCTGTATGTTATTTCACAAGGTATCTGGGTGATTATTTCTGCAAATAAAATGTTCTTCACTGGTAATCATGCTAATTGTTTGTGGTTGTGATATTTACATGTTTCATAGTGGTAAGAGTTTATTTTAGTTTTTCAAATGACATATGTGATGGAGGACCCTGAAATGGCTATGACATAGTTCTATATCCTAAGACTTACTTATAGAGAGAGTATTTCTTAACCAAAAATCAAGACAGAAAAATTGATTTTGAAATTTATTTGGATCATAAATGATATCATTGTGGGATTTAGAATTACAGTTATTCCCTCTTTTCCAAGTATTCTCTCTCTTGGAAGTGTTGGCTTCAGTCTTAGGAGAATCCCCTCATTTTGTGGCACCTATGATACAGAAGCATCTATATATATAAAAGCCTAATATGCAAAGTCACCCCTCAGGAGTTCGACCGACCAGGAGTTCGATCAATCGCTATGACGTGCTCTGACCACCAGGGGATGGTGCAGAATGAAGGAAGGCCCTGGATGGCAGTCAGCAGCCAAGGAAGGAAGGCCCCGGCTCACACCTGGCAGCCTCTAGGGACCTTACTCATGCACGAATTTTGTGCACGGGGCCTCTAGTATTTTATAGAGATTAAGATTGTTATCTTGGTTTCCTTCAAAGATTCTTGTCAAAAATATTTCAAAGGTGTCTGGGTATATACATATATGTTTAGGACATTCATGTTTCTTAGATCTTCGTGCTATTTTAGTACTGATAACATGTAAATGCAGATATTTTCAAAATAATACATTTGGGTTGAAATTCAGGTTCTGCTTCTATATGACGTGGTGCCTGGTTTTAGAAAGAGTCGTGAACAATGACTATAATGAGTTGTGGTGTCACCATGGCAGCACAAGGCTTCCCTGGCCCTTGGGAGCGACTCAGGAACGTATTCCTGCCTCCCATCACCTGGTTGCAGCTCTAAAGTAGTGGCATAGTTCCTGATGACATCACAATGTGATATGGCCTTTGTGACTGTGCTCTGCATCACTCACTACCAAGCTGAGTAAGGTGTCCGACAGGAAGGCAGATAATTCCAGAACTTCGTGAGGGGGTTTTTCTGCAATTTGTGTGTGTGTGTGTGTGTGTGTTTTGCTTTTTTAAATGCATCATTTGTGTCACCTCCCTGACTGTGGATTTTGGGGTCTATATTTAATTGTGTATCTAGGCTACAAAGATGTTTGTAAATACCTTAGTTGTTTCACCACAGCATGGGTGTTCACTCATAAAAATGTTTTTGAAAACCGTCAGATATCACAGGTGTCTAACGTCATCTAAAGCAATTGACAGAAGTCTTACACTTCCTACTTTACAAAAACGGATTCCAGCCCGGCCGGTGAGGCTCAGTGGTTAAGCGTCTATCTGTGAACCAGGAGGTCACGGTTCGATTCCTGGTCAGGGCACATGCCCGGGTTGCAGGCTTGATCCTCGGTGTGGGGTGTGCAGGAGGCAGCCAATCAAGGATTCCCTTTCATCATTGATGTTTCTCTCTCTCTTTCCCTCCCCCTTCCTCTCTGAAGTCAATAATATATTTTTCTAAAAGACTATGATAGAAACATGGGGATGTGTTTGGAGAAAGAAAGTGTGAATCAATGAATGCTACAGAAACGACACGGAAAAAATCCTGAAGTATTTACTAAGCAAAAGAAACTAACCCACAAGCGCAAGCCTCTGTGATCCTGGGTAAATGACACCCACAAATGAGAAAACGAATTTGGTTGTTGGAGTCAGGGCGTGGTTGTGCGGTGGAGACTGAGACTCGGATCCCACGAGGCCCCTGACTCCAGGACTGTGGGTGATGGGCTCCCTTTTGACACTCTAATCAGCAAAGAATGTGTGATATGTGTCCCACTTCTGCATGTATTAGACTTTAATATGTTTTTTCTAAAAACAGTGAGGATGTTTTGTGATGTCGAAAGATTATTATGTCGAAATACTTTCTGTCTGAAAACATAACCTGAAATAGAACCCAAGTATGAAATCAAAAAAATCAGTGGAAACACATCCTAGGATGTGAATATTTATATTCTAAGCAAAAGTGGGTTTATTGACCCCGATATCAATAAACAAATAAGGGTTCTATAACTCGTGAATAATAACTGCAGCGCCGTGCGTGAATGGTTGATGGCTTATTACTTTCTCTAATAGATGGCGACATTGGCACAAATAAGATTTATTATGTTAGTCAAATTAAAAATGCCTGTGATGAATACAGAGCCTCAGCTGTCAGTCCCTGTGTACCTTTCCTTATTAAATGGTATCGCCAGGAAAGGTGATTTAAACCAGAAGATAATGAGGCAAATCCCTGGGAATGTGGTGAGCAGAATTAATTGTGGAGAGCTGGGAAGTTCATTAAAGCTAAGAAAACAGTTCCCACTTGAATAAACCTATTTTAAACGGTACAATTGAAAATACTTCATTCAAATACCTCACAACAGCCCTGGCGGGTGCGGCTCACTTGATTGGGGGTTGCACCAAAAGGTTGCTGGTTCAATTCCTGACCAGGGCACATATGGGAGCCGGCTGATTGAGGTCTTGCTCTCACATCACTGTTTCTTCCTCTCCCTTCCTCCCTTCCTCTCTCTCTAAAAATCAATACAAATATTTTTAAAATACCTCAAAGCAATGGGCAACAGGAAACGTGATATTTGATGTTTTCTTTTGCGTTAGAAGATAGCGTATGAACTTTGTTTCCTAAATGCCTTCAATAAGTCAACAGAAGAATAACCCTCTTTCTGAATTAAATGGTAGCTACAAGCTGATAATAACAATTATGATCTGTGATAGAGTGATGCTCTGGAGTGTGGAAACTTTTGGACACAGGGTTCTCTTATCAGGACAGATGGTAGATGTGGGGTTAAGCAGGGAAAGGCCTGGAATCTGGCCTCCGCTGGAAATCACTCTTTTTATGTCTCGATGCTCCTACTTGTAACATAAAGGTGTAGCCAGCCCCTGGGGTTCTTTGGGGAACGTGACCTGTTATGACATCAGAGCAGCGTTTCTGCTTCCATGGCTCACCTGGCGTTCACACCTGATGGGACCTGAGCAGTGACGGGCTGTCCAGACCCGTCTTGCAGGGGCTCATTGTCCAGAACAGTCATTCAGCTGAGAAATGGGCCACAGGGTTCTGTGGCTTCCACGGTGTCTTGGGAAACGAGGAGGAATCGCTAGGAGCCCACAGGTCGCTGAGATGCACTGAGCTCTCCAGAGAAAGGAGTTGCCTTTTCCTGGTGAGCACTTCAAGGCTTAAGATGAACCCGCAAGTTCTCTGTGATTTCTAATCATCAGAGGAGGCATTGTTTGTTTACCTAGACCCATGGTCGGCAAACTGCGGCTAGCAAGCCACATGCGGCTCTTTGGCCCCTTGAGTGTGGCTCTTCCTAAGCCGTAGGAGTACCCTAATTAAGTTAATAACAATGTACCTACCTATATAGTTTAAGTTTAAAAAATTTGGCTCTCAAAAGAAATTTCAATCGTTGTACTGTGGATATTTGGCTCTGTTGACTAATGAGTTTGCCGACCACTGACCCAGATGATGAGTCTATTTTATTTAACTGCTAATTTTAATTTTTAGGGAAATCGCACCGGGACCGCAAAACAAAAAGATTCTTCCAAATTGTGCTGGAAGAAGATAGAAGCCACAGACCTCAACTCCTACCAGCCAATTCGTCTTCAACAGCCGTTCATCAAAGTGGGTCTCTCCTGTGAACCTTGCTCTCCTGCAAAGGGGCGCCGTCCTTACCTTCTCCAATAAGAACAGTGCCAAGAAGGGGAGAGAAGAAAATGCAAACCTCCCTTCTCTTTCGGGAATGTATCCGTGGTCCCCGAGGAGACACAAATTTTTAATAGTTTCTATGCGCTGGCCACTTTACCATTAAAAACAATGTCTGTGTCCTTTGCATAATGCCAACGTACATTCTTTGGTTAGTGCCCATGTGTTGTTTCTGCCTAGGATTGAGTCACCATCCAATTATATTAGACTAGAGCTTGGTGCACGAAATTCATGCACGGGGGCCTTCACACTCTCGCAATCCAGGACCACTGGCTCCAAACCACTCACCTACCTTCCTGATTGTCCCTAACCACTCTGCCTGCCTGCCTGAGGCCCCTAACTGCTTGCCTGCCTATCTGATCACCCCTAACCGCCTCTACCTCAGCCCCTGCTGCCATGGCTTTGTCTGGAAGGACATCCGGAATGATGTCTGGAAGATCATTTAGCTGTCCGGTCTAATTAGCATATTATGCTTTTATTATTATAGATCCTGTGTGTGTTGAATAACGCACCTGCTGCTACGCACACCTTCTGAGTAAATGTCGCAACATGTCAGCTCCGAATGTAACAAAGTATGACCATCCGTTCGCCTACCTTGGGGAAAAGCTGTTTCCAGGAACTCACATTCCTCCTCGTGGGAATGTTGATGCTGTCTCCATCCTCTGCACCACTGGAATTTACCTTATTTTTTTGTGTATAAGATGCCCCCCACTTTTCCAACCCAAGATTAAGAACTCAATATTTTAAGCATAAAACAGAACACATTTTATTTAGGAATTACCACAGGTAATGTCGACATACCAGTGCTATGATTTATGCAGCCTATCAGCCTCTGTTGCATCACTGCTCTCTTCTTCATCACTATTGGTTCCAGACATATCACTTTCTCCAACTTCTATTGTGTCACTGCTGTCTTCTGAGTCACTATCCATATAAGTGGGATCCTCCTCATGAACTGGTGGCATTTTCTGAGCTAACTTGGTTCGTATTCTCAGGGCCAACCCTTCTCTCCTCATGAAACTGAAGCAGCATTTTGCCTTTCCTGTGAAGTCAACAATGTTCATTTCGCTTGCAAACATCCTTGCCTGACATTGAATAAGCTTGGTTGACACGCATAAGCCACTTGGTGCCGCTCCATAATCCAAGCCTTAAGCCTCTGCTCCAAGTTTGCCCATGTTGCTGGTTTTCCTCTGAAGGCCTTCTTCTTTTTTGGTATCTTAAGGAGTTGTTTTTCCTGTTTTCTCCACTGCTCACACACTCAATGGGGGGAGGTCCAAATGGTCTCTCTGCAGCTCTATTTCCATGCTCTTTTGCACAGCGGATTACATTCAGTATGAACATCTCTTTTTAATTTAAGTTCTTTATTGTTTAATGTATTACATAAGTCTCCTTTTTCCCCCATCAACCTCTCCCCGGCCGCCCCCAACCCCCAGCACATGCCCTCACCCCCCACCCCCGTCTGTGTCCATTGGTTATGCTCATATGCATGCATACAAGTCCTTTGGTTGATCACTTACCCCCTCATCCCCGCCTTCCCTCGTAGGTTGTACAGTCTATTCGATGCTTCTATGACAGTTTGAATTTTGCGGAGTAAGACAATCGCTTACTGGTATTCGTCTTTTTATTTTTTGGCATCTTTATGGGATCACGGACCCTGTGGCATCTGCTCACTCTCCACCTCCAACTCCAATTATGGCATCAGCTGACTTCAGTAACAATAAGACTTGTGATTGGAGGAAGCCTGTTTGACAAGGTGTGGGCAGCTACGCACCTGCGTGGGTCCCTTCTTGGCTGACTACCTTGTATGAGGCGCCCCTCGATTTTCAGTCTAACGATTTTAGAAAAAAATAGCATCTTATACATGGAAAAATATGTCTCTTGAATTGTTTACCTGAGCTATGCACAGAGGGCACTGCTCTCGTAAAGCGACAAACCTTGGTTGCTGTCCATGATCCGGCCAAAGCAGGGCTGAGCTATGCCTGTGGACAGAGGCAGTCTGAGGGCTTGCTGGTTGCACAGTCTCTCAGCTCACGGCCTCTGGCAGGCGGGTGGCATGAAATCCCCTGTCACTGCCCGTGCCTCCCGGCCTGGGGTGTAGTGGACGCTGATTGGAAGGGTGACCTGGTACCCCTGTGCTGTTATCTCTCCAGCGGCCCATCCTCCTATGCTGGCCTTCATCCTCAGCTTCTCGCTCCATCTGGCCACTTCAGTTCCACAGCAACTGAGAGGCCCATGGGCACATGTTTTATTGACGGTCGGCGGCCCTTTCTTAGTTACAAACCAGCCCCCTCCCCTCTCTCTTGCCCTTGCTGTGCTGGGGGCAGAAGAATTTTTTTTTTCCCTACTTGCTGTAACTCCAAGGTTCATGCACTTGTCTCCAAGCTGAGCCTAGCCATCCAGGGAAGGGAGCGTGGGTTGATGAAGTCGTGCCTGTTCCTATTGGCAAGGTGGAGGCAGGGTGTGCCTGTAGGGTGGTGTGTCCCTGAAGAAGGGGTTTATGAAACGGGGGAAGGTAAAATGCATGATGGGAATGGTGGACAGAGAGGTGATGGGACAGACCTCACAACAGAGCGGGAGGCGCAGGTGAGCGGGGCCTTCGCATCTGCAGGGCGCCCATGGCCCAGGCTGTGCAATGCTCAGTGGATGCAGGCAGCACGGAGCAGTCGGGGGTTGGGGCGCAGCAGCACAGAAGCCCCTGGACACACAGAGGGGTTGGATCGTGGCGATTTGATGGATGTGCGTTACGGAAATTGAAAATCACTTTTGAACAATCAGATTCTTGGAAGACAAAGCAGAAGTTTGAGCTGCTGCATTTAAATGTTGTAGCTCCAGTCAGCATCATCAAACACGTCCATGTGGATAGAAAAACTACCGTTAGCATCAAAGGTTCTAAGGCAGCGGCTCTCAACCTGTGGGTTGCGACCCTTTCACAGGGGTCGCCTAAGACCATCGGAAAACATATATAATTACATATTGTCTTTGTGATTAATCACTACGCTTTAATTATGTTCAATTTGTAACAATGAAATTGGGGGTCAACACAACATGAGGAGCTGTATTAAAGGGTTGCAGCATTAGGAAGGTTGAGAACTACTGTTAAGGCATTCTGTGGGTCTTGCACACACACACACACACACACACACACACACACACAGAGTGGGAGGGGGGGAGAAGTGAATAAAATAGCAGAGTGCACTTTGATGTCAACATGCCCATAGAGACATGTCCTTCAAGTTGACCTTTTGACACAAGCTATAAATATTCACAAGGTTCTGGTTAGAGTATTGAGTTTAGTGTCTAAAATCCACCATATGTAACCATGGTAAGATATTCCTGAAGCCACAGAGTCTCACGTATGCTCTGAACAAACCAGGGAATTGACTTTAAGATCTCCCAGGGTTGCACCAGTTTCAAACTGATGGTTGTGGGTTTTTTTATGAAAAACAAGAGAACTGGTGCATGAAATCCATGCACTCAGGGACAGGGGGTCCCTCAGCCCGGCTTGCACCCTTTCATAGTCTGGGAGCCCTTGGGGGATGTCCAACTGATGGCTTAGGCCTGCTCGGGAGACATCCTTAGCACTGCTGCAGAGGCAGGACAGGCTTCCGCCACAGCCTCTGTGCTCGCCAGCCATGAGCCCGGCTTCTGGCTGAGCAGCGCTCCCCCTGTTGGAGCACACTGACCACCAGGGGGCAGCTCCTGCGTTGAGCATCTGCCCCCTGTTGGTCAGTGTGCATCATGGGGACCAGTCCTTTTGCTGTTCATTCGATTTGCATATTGGCCTTTTATTATATAGGATGGTATTGATGAAATGATTACCTAATAGAGTAATGACTGTTGATGATGTCCAAGTATTTACCATCTCAACTGTGACTTCAACAACTCACAGCAGAACCCAGGAGCTCTAGGGTTCCTCAGGGTGAGCAGGAGGGGCTGGCAGTGGGAAACAGGCAGCCACAACATGACAGTGTGCGTCCGCCATAGGTCAATGTCTAAAAACGCGGTGAAGGGAAAAGAGAAAACGGAAGCGGGCATAGAAGGTGACAAGGCTGACCACCAGCATTAGGATGGCGTGGTGGCTCTGGTCTCTAGAGGGCATTGTGGTGGCTGCTGGTTGGGTGGACGTACTGCAGTCTCCGCAGAAGAAGCACCACAGAGACTCTGGCCCAGACCACGAGGATAATGACTATGACATCGGACGTGGACTCCAAGGTGACAATGCCTTGCCTGGGCTTGAGGCTAAATGCAACCACCTCTTTTTGCTGTAACTGCAATTTTGCACGTCCCATGGACCAGTCCATTTACTAGGTACATAGATATCCATCAGAAAGCTGAGCATCCAGCAGATGCAACAGGAAGGACTGATGGCATTTCTTTTTTTAAATACATTTTTATTGATTTCAGAGAGGACGGGAGAGGGAGAGAGAGATAGAAACATCAATGATGAGAGAGAATCATCAATCGGCTGCCTCCTGCACACCCCACACTGCAGCCCGGGCCTGTGCCCTGACTGGGAATCGAACCATGACCTCCTCATTTATAGATCGACACACAACCACTGAGCCATGCCGGCCGGGCCCCTTCATTTCTTTCTCACCTTGAAAGACATCTCCACTAAGCCCACCGTGGCCACGTCAGAAATTTAAGAGTTGTTGGCTTGCCCCTCGATCTCAATCCGTACCTGGTTTATACCCAAAATATATACCAGACTCGGTCTGTTTCCATCCAGGTCACGGGGGGGCAGTCACCAAATTTTCACCTGCCTTCTTTATTGACAGGGTCTCCTAAGTGACCTTTCTCCCTCTCTCCTGAATCCTGGACACTCCATGCAGTGCCAGTCATGGGGAAAATGGAATGAATCGCATACCTGCTCAGCTCAAACCTAGTGAGACTCACAGGTTCTCCCCCTAAACTCATGCTCTCAGTGCACAACCCAGCAACGCATGCACACACCCACCTCACAGCACACACATCACCATTCCCCCACATCTGTCCCCCACACATTCTGGGCAATTTCCAGCTCCACTTAGAAACTGTGGTTACCCTGATTTCACCTCCCAGATAGTAATTCATCACCGTTCTTCAAGCAACAGCTTCAATCTGACCTCCCAACAGATGCGTTTTTGACCACTTGCAAAGAGTAGGTCAGTCCAACCGCACACACGGTTTGCCTTGCTTTGTTTTGATGTTAATTTTCAGCCTCGGCTGCTCCTTTCTGGGATGTCTGGAGAATTCACTTTTCTTTAGGCTGTGTGTGTGTGTGTGTGTGTGTGTTTACTTACTTATGTAATGTCCTTACTGCAGCACCGGCTTCCTGAGGGGGTGACATCTGCAGTGTTTTCCATGTCTCACCTGAAGTCTAATACAGTCTCTGGGACATTACAGTGGGGCCTTGACTTACGAGTGTCCTGACTAACGAGATTTTTGAGATACCAGCTGTCTCTCCGCCGATTTTTTGCATTGAGTTGATAGAGTAATTTGAGTTAACGAGCTCCTTAATGAGCTTGGTCTCAGAACAAATTAAACTCATAAGTCAAGTCCCCACTGTATTTGATTATGAGAAACATTGGCAATAGAAGGTGAATGAACTCTAGCCCATGCCCCTCCCATCCTATATAATAAAAGGCTAATATGCAAATTGTTCCCTCAGGAGTTCGACCAACCAGGAGTTCAACTGCTCGCTATGATGTGCGGTGACCACCAGGGGGCGGCGCAGAATGAAAAAAGGCTCTGACTGGCAGCTGGCAGCTGGGGGAAGGAAGGCCCCAATCAGCCTCGATCACCGGCCAGGCCTAGGGGCCCTACCCATGCATGAATTTCGTGCACCAGTCCTCTAGTTTCTATATAAACCAATGGGGTGAGTCCCCTGAATGTTATGACTCCTTCTAGAATGGATGCATGGCAAGTCTAATGAAGGCCCATGGCATTTTAGATCACACTCTCTGGAATTCACAAGTGTTATGATCAGGTTATACTCCTCTGGCCAGCCGCACCACTCTCCTCTTTCTCCAAACAAATGAAGAGGTGGGTTGAGCGTGTCACCTGAAATCACCCAATAGAAGCTCGTTTCCCTGCACTTCTCAGTCTCCACATGTTCCTTTAGTTCTGGCCTTTTTTTCCTTTTACGAATCTGAGAGCTACATGAAAGCTCTCTGCTCTACTCGTCTCACTGTCTTAACCTATTCCCTTTGAATGACCATCTCCTTCTCCTTGCATCCCCAAACCTAAGTGTAATACATTCAGTTGGGTACGCAAGTTAACGGTCACTAAGAACCTGAATGAGGAAGGGACCATGCCTGCCTCTCTCTTCCCTTTACAGACTCTGTCTTCCTGCTGGGGATGCCCTGGGGGATGGGGGGCTGCAGGAGAGAGAGGAGTGAACCCTTCTTTCCCTGTCATTGTCCTCTTCCAAGCGACTTCCCAATCGCCCTCATGCTGCAAAGGTGCAGCACTAAAGAGAGCTTTAAAGACGCTTTGGGGGCGGAGATTCACCACCGGCCCTGCAGTGCAACCCAAGTTCTGTGTGTTTTGTTTTCCAAAGGCTACCTGCTTGGCCAGGATGTTGAAAAGAGGGCTGAGGCCTGGCCACCTGCCACACAGTCTATTGGACGTGCAGGAGACTCAAGAGGTCTCAGTTTTCCAGGCCTTTTCCCTTCAAAGTCCAAAGTGGGGTACAGGCAATCTCACACCCAGGTGGATGCCCCTGGGAAAAGACTGACTTCTGGGCGCCATGATGAAGTCGTCTGGAGTCGTCCCATGTGACAGAGGAACAGAGAAAAGCCTTGCCTCTCCACAGAGGAAGTGGGGAAACACCTGTCCAGGTGGCAGATGTGGGGAGGCACGGGGCTTGGTAGGAGAGTCTGTAAGGAGGATTCTCGGAAAGGTTCGGGGCCTCTGGGGGGACCTTGCGGAAGGCGGCAGCCCCTGCTTTGACTTTTCCAAACAAGTCTGAGCTCTGGGTGTTTTGCTGGAGTCTCTACGTTTAGTCTTTAGACCCGACCTGTAGAATCATGAGCTTTCTCAAGGACGCTTACCCTGTGAGGTTAATTTAAGTTCAAGCTGTTGTTACAATAAAAAGCCAATGAGGCCGGCGAACAGGACTGCTTTTCCTACTGAAGTAGAAGCGTCCCTTAGCCCCTTTCATGGAAACCTGTGTCGGAGTGATCTGTTCATCCCTCGCTCAGGGTCTGCTGGTCAACCCCGCCAGGCAGAGGAGTAATGACTTCAATAACGCCACCGAGTGGGGCTTGGCGGAGGGCAGGGGAGATGCCGGTGGTGCTGTGATCTGGCCGCCTGTGAATAAATCCTGGCGCCGTACCTGTCTGTGAAAGTTCCCCTTCTCTTCAGAGCTGAGGAGTTCTTGGCATGGCTTTGATTTCACCGTTGGCCCCAGATGCGGACCAGCAAGGCGTGTTCTGACAGCTACCAACCCCAAAGCAGGCTTTCCTTCAGCAAAACGGAACTTGCTCCCTTATTCTTATTTATTTATTTATTTTTTTGGTTTTACATATTTATTCTTTTTTTTTAAACAAAGGCCTTGTTGACATATAATTTGCATAACAGAATTCGCCTGTTTGAAGTGGGAGTTTCAGGGAATGTTGGTGAATTTGCAGATGTGTGTAGGGAACCTTCATCGTCCTGTTTCTAATTTGGGGAAAACATTGAGTCTTTCACTATCACGTGTGTCGAGTTGTGGGGTTTGCATAGCGATCCTTTTCCAGATTGTAGAAGCTCCCTTCAGATCTCAGCTTGCTGACTTTTATATATATTTTATTGATTTCAGAGAGGAAGTGAGAAAGAGAGATAGAAACATCAATGATGAGAGAGAATCATGGATCAGCTGCCTCCTGCATGTCCCCAACTGGGAATTGAGCCCACAACCCAGGCATGTGCCCTTGACCGGAATCGAACCTGGGACCCTTCAGTCTGCAGGCTGATGCTCTATCCATTGAGCCAAACCGGGTAGGGCAGCTTGCTGACTTTTTATCATGAAGAAACACTGGCTTTGTCCAATAGTTCTCCATCTAGTGAAGTGAATAAAAAATCAACTCTGTCATTAATCCTATATAATAAAAGTGTAGTATGCAAATTGTCCCCTCGACCAGGAGTTCATCCAGGAGTTCAATCAGGGGGTAGGGCTGGCTGGGAGAAGGGAGGGAGTACCCAGCCAGCAGCCAGCAGCCGCTCAGGACCCTACCAGTGCACGGATTTCATGCACTGGGTCTCTAGTGGTAGAATAAAATGGAGTTATCCTACCACCAAAATGCAATTTGCATTAAATCTGAACTCAGACAATGGCCTAACGCAAGGCAGGATGGGCCTTTTTAGAGAGCCCTGTGCATCAGGTCAGACTTCTCCAATGAGAGAAAGGTTCAGCCCCAGACCTACACTTGCATTTCTCGAATCCTTAGTTCAGATGCTAGTGTATGAGGTTCATGGGAATATGATTTAACAATTCAATGCCTTCTGTCTCCACCTACACAACCAAGTGTTTTCTTGGAAAAAGACAATAATTCAATGACATTACCTACTATCTGTTGTAATTTTAATAACAAAGCAATGTAAGTTAGATAAATCAGGAATGAACACAAAATAATTTTTTTAAACATTTCCATTCAGCCCTAGCTGGTTTGGCTCAGTGGATAGAGCATCAGCCTATGGAGAGGGAGATAGAGCATTGGCCTACAGAATGAAGGGGCCCAGGTTCAATTCCAGTCAAGGACACATGCCCGGGTTGCAGGCTCGATCCCCAGTGGGGGACATGCAAGAGGAATGGTTCTCTATCATCATTGATGTTTCTATCTCTCTTCCTCTCCCTGCCTCTCTGAAATCAATAAAAATATTTTTTTAAAAGAAGGAACGTAAATATACAGTGAAAATTTTTGCACTCGGGGGCAAGGGAGTCCCTTTTGCAGTTCGGGACCCCTCTGGGGATGTCCACCTGCTGGCTTAGGCCCACTCCCAGGGGATCAGGCCTGAGCTGGCAGTCAGACATCTCTATGGCAGCCTGGGAGCCCTCAGGGGATGTCTGACTGACAGTGTAGGCCCAAGCTGCAGTTAGACATCCTCAGCGCTGCTGTGGAGGTGGGAGAGGTTCCCACCACTGCCACTGCACTCACAGTTGTCAGCCCGGCTTGTGGTTGAGTGGAGCTCCCCCTGTGGGAGCACACTGACCACTAGGGGGCAGCTCCTGCATTGAGCTTCTGCCCCCTAGCGGTCACTGTGAGTCATAGCAACCGGTCATCCCCAGTCGTTCCACCATTAGGGTCGATTTGCATAGTACCCTTTTATTATATAGGACTAGGGGTCCAGTGCACAGATTCGTGCACCTTGAAAGGAACTGTGGGCCGCGAGGCTGTGGTGGGCACAGGGGCAGGTCTCGGCCCATTCTCCGCACCCCCGCCTGGCCCCTCCTACCATGGACCCCAGTCCCCTGTCTGCCAGCAGCCCCGCTCCGGTCGCCACCACTCCCATGCGCTGATGGCACGGAGCAATTGGGGCCAGCACCAGCAGTGAATGCAAGCGGGGCCGGCGCCATCAGAGGATGTGAGTGGCAGCTGCTTCCCTGATCACCCCTCAGGAGCAGGGGGAGGTGGAGAAACCCTCAGGGGCGATCAGGGCTGGCAGCCACCACTCTCACTTACTGATGGTGGTGAGCAATTGGGACTGGCACCAGGTGTGAGTGGTGGCTTCAGCACCAGCAGCAAGTATGAGCACCGGGCAGGACCACGGTGCATGGGAGCAAAGAATTCTCAGTAACCACCAGAGGCTCATCCCAATGACAGCAACTGGTGCCCCACCTTGGTCTGGTGCCCCCGCTCACCTGCTCCACCATCCCACCACAGCCAACACCCTCCATGTTCCACGCGCGACCCCTGGTGGTCAGGGCACGTCATAGCAACCGGTTGTTCAGTTATTCCTCTATTCGGTCTATTTGCATATTAGGGTTTTATATACAGAGATATGGGTTCCCTTTCTCATGTCTCCTGAACTGTCATTCAAGTAATTGAAAGTTACCCCATGTGCATATGTATACATGTGTACGTAATATTTCGTATGTCCACATGTATGTATAGGTATGTATTTCTCTGTGTGAAATAGAAGCAAAAGCGCACTTGATGTGTAAGCTCCCCACTCGGACACTTTGCCGGGCTGCATGGGTGCCTCCTCAGCTCCGGGTTAGGCTTGGAGTTCCAGGCCACAGCCTTAGCTGAAAGATTTAGAATGTGACTAAGTGGCTTTTTTCTTAGTTTTGCCCCATTTCAGCTTAGTCAATCGAAGAACATTTGACAGCAGTTTTTTATCTAAATTAGCGTAATACTTTTTCCTGGAGAAAGGTGGACATTGAAAACTTAAATGAATAAAAAAAACCTCTTACATTTTGCCACTGATGGAATTTTAAAGTCCATGATTCTCACAGAGTTTCATGCAAAGAGCAAAGAAGGACTTTTACTAGGTTGGAAAGTACAGAAGACGTATGTGATATGACAACGTCATTTCAATGTCAGGTTTTACTATGACATTTACTCATCATGCATTTCTTTTCATTTAGGCGAAAGGAAATATATGTAAGGAAATATCACATCACATTATTTCATGCCTAGAAATGTAGATTTCTAATGGCCGTGGTCAATTGGTCTAGAAAACACATAAAGGGTTAAGAGAGAGACTTTTGGGGGAGTGGTTCAGAACGTTTGTAAGTTGTGGGACGAATCCTGTTCCATATTATAAGCGATGCAGATATTTTTCAATGAATGGCTCCTGGCGGCAGGAGAAAGGGACTCCCCTGTGAGGGGGCTTTACAGCAACATCAGCAAACCCCAGAGCTGGCGCCTTGGTGCTGGGAAGCCTTTCGCTAACTTTGTGCAGTGTGTGGGTTTGTATCTGTGACCTCATGTGCTCAGGTCAAAGTTTTGACTTTGAAGGGAAACTGGCATCATGTATACATGTACATACGCATACACAAAACATACACAGGCCATACACACATGCACATGTCTAATACATGTTCTATGTACATCGTTAAATATTGGAGGAAGTAGCAAGAAGAACTCAGAGGAAGTTTTTATTTGTTTGTTTGTGTTCATCTTCACCGGAGGATATTTTTCCACTGATTTTCAGAGAGAGTGGAAGAAAGAGGGAGAGACAGAGAGAAACATCGATGTGAGAGAAACACATCGATTGGTTGTCTCCTGCACAACCTTGACCAGGTCCCGGGCCAGGGAGGAGCCTGCAACCAAGGTATGTGCCCTTGACTGCAATCGAACCCGGGACCTTTGGTCCGCAGGCCGATGCTTTATCCCCTGGTCCAAACCGATTAGGGCCAGAGCAAGTTTTCATGCAGTCATTGTACCTTAAAAGGAACCAGAGCAGAAAATTCTCAAAATAGACTTAGGAAGTGCTTAGCCTCCAAGTTTATAAGCTATGGCTTACATTTTTTTCTCACTTTGTTAGTAATTTTACTTCCTTTATTAGTACAATCAACCAAACGTTGATTGTTTATGATACAGGATGTGGAAGCGTAATTTTCCAGGGCAATTATGGGAGAGGGCAATAAAAAAAAAATCATGAACAAGGGGCCAGTTCTCTTGTCATGTTTCAGACTGGACCGTGTAGACCATTAGATGAGGCAAAAGAAATGTGGGGAGGATTACATTTGATTTAGGAAGGGACGGAATTTGGTCCAAACTTCAGTGAAAATCTAAATACGTAAATTTAATTTGACCAAATAAGTGGAGCCACTGCATCAGGAAGGGGATGCTCAGAGAGGGGCTTCGGTCCCCCTGAGTCCCATGATGTCCCGTCCGGATGATCAACTCAGAGCCAACGAGGGAATGGAATAATGAGAATAAATAAAACGGGGCAGCCCTGGCTGGTTTGGCTCAGTGGGTAGAGTGTTGGTCTGTGGACTGAAGGGTTTGATTCCCATAAAGGGCACATGCCTTGATTTCAGGCTCGATCTCCAGTAGGGGGCGTGCAGGAGACATCCGATCAATGATGAGAGAATCATGGATCGGCTGCCTCCTGCACACCCCACACACCTGGGACTGAGCCCGCAACTGGGACATGTGCTCTGACCAGAATCAAACCGTGACCTCCTGGTTTATAGGTCAATGCTCAACCACTGAGCCATGCTGGCCGGGCAAAAAATTATGGAAAATATTTTTAAATGATACAGTAAATATCCAAAACCATTGTTTGATACTTGAGCTCCTTCAACTATTGAAACAGAATAATGCACTGCGTCGGGCATCACTGGTGAGCATGATGCAGACTTTGGCTTGTTATGGTATTTTTGGTAACACTTCTATCCCGGTGGGCTCTGGGATGGCAGAAGCCATCAACATCACACACACACACACACACACACACACACACACACACACACACACACAAAGGTGAGAGAACAAAAAATGCTGACAGGACATTTTAGAGAACCGTTTGCCCAGGACTTTTTAGAGAAGTGATCGAGCTAAATCTGAAGGAGGAGGTTGGAGGGCCTGTGGCTGGAGCCAAGAAGGGAGTGCCCGGGGATCCCCACTGGTCCTCATATTTACACCCTCATTATGCTCTTCTTCCTACCCATGGGGTTTCCACTGACCAATCGCAAGCCTGGGATCACTGCCAGGTGCTCAGAGGCAAATCCTTAAAGACATTGATGACAAGAGGCAACAGCCTACCCAGCCCCTACGGGGGCCCATGCTACAGCGGGACATGCCACAGCGGGACAAACCACAGCGGGACATGCCACAGAGGGACATGCTACAGCGGGACATGCCACAGCGGGACATGCCACAGTGGGACATGCTATAGCGGGACATGCCACAGAGGGACATGCTACAGCTCGACATGCCACAGCGGGACATGCCACAGCGGACATGCCACAGCGGGACATGCTATAGCGGGACATGCTACAGCGGGACATGCCACAG
>JAWPEG010000011.1:103533446-103561260 GCA_035771395.1 Myotis vivesi
AGCAGGACATACCACAGCGGGACATGCCACAGTGGGACATGCCACAGCGGGACATGCCACAGCAGAACATGTCACAGCGGGACATGCCACAGTGGGACATGCCACAGCGGGACATACCACAGCGGGACATGCCACAGCAGGATATGATACAGCAGGACATGCCACAGCAGGATATGATACAGCGGGACATGCCACAGCAGAACATGCCACAGCAGGACATGCCACAGCAGGATATGATACAGCGGGACATGCCACAGCGGGACATTATACAGCAGGACATGCCACAGCAGGACATGGCACAGCGGGACAGGGAGCATGTCAGCTCCCAGGACACTCTGCCCCTCCACACGTCCCCACCCCTGACTGAGGGGTGTGCCTATGAGCTTCCCTCTGAAGCTCCCTGTGGGCTCTTTACCATCTAAATGTCTCCCACAGTGTGTAAGGCCTTTGTCCTATGAAAATGTTCTTATTTAAAAATACATGCAGCATTGCCCAGCTGCCGTGGCTCAGTGGTTGAGCGTCAACCTATGAACCAGGAAGTCATGGTTCAATTCCCAGTCAGGGCACATGCCCAGGTTGCAGGGTTGGTCCCCAGTGTGGGCGTGCAGGAGGCAGCTGATCCATGATTCTCTCTCATCATTGATGTTTCTATCTCTCTCTCCCTCTCCCTTCCTCTCTGAAATCAATAGAAATATATTTTTAAAAAATTCATACAGCAGCAGCTCTTCTCACGATGAAACCCAGAGATTCGGAGGGCTGTGCTATGAGCATGTAGTCTTCCTGGGTCTCCACACCACGGTCCTGCAGGCTCCAGTGTCCTGCAACCTGTGAGGTGCCTCCAGTTGTGCCCAAAAGGAAAGTCGGGATGCGGTACTGTTACATATATCCTGTCTGTCATGTAGCTTTTGTGACCACAGGTCTTTTAGTAGAAAATAGTGGTTAGGCCCAACCAGCATGGCTCAGTGGTTGAGCGTTGACCTATGAACCAGGAGGTCATGGTTCGATTCCCGGTCGGGGCACGTGCAGGAGCTGAAGCTTCCAGAGGCATCCTTGAGGCCAGGGCTAGCGTTCGAATTTCAGGTTTGATGAGTTGTATGAGCATGACCCGGGCCTTCTGTTTCATAGGGGCTGTGACCCTAGTGAGGGGCGCCCCCCACCCCGGGGCCACATCCCTTCTGTTGACCTGGGAGGCATGCATGTGTGCATGTGTCTGTGTGTGCGTCTCAAGTTCATGGAAAACAAAAGGAAACATCCTAACCATCCCAATCCATTTAACAAGATGTGGAACTTGTGTGCATATATGCATGACCCAGGGACACAGACAATGCGGGGTGAGGGCCTGGGCGGGCTGGTGGGGGGGGAGGTCAGGCTGGGAGAGGTCAATAGGGGCAGGGGGAGGGAACATATGTAATACTTTCAATAGTAAAGATTAAAATAAATAAATAAATGCCCCCAAAAAAACCATGGCACATGATTACTAAAAAACAAACACACAACAAGATTTGAAGTGATTTAGACCTACGTTAATAATTTACAAACTTTTTTCCTTCAAATCCCAACTTTTAAAATAATGAGCCAAATAAATGGAGATTTGCACAACTCACCCGAAAGGGTTTCCTGGTATTTAATTAGAAAGCTTTGACGTGTTTGATAATATTCTGCTAAGAATTGGGGTAGATAGCTAATTTTTAGTCTCTGACACCTGCTGCATCCAGCTATACAGAATCAGTGTGGAACCTCCCTGATGTACAAATACAACGCAATTTTCATTTTTTTGCCCCTTTGTTTTCCTCCAGATGATGCCCACCCCTCCTTTCATTACAATATAACATTAAGGAGATGTTAACCTTAAAACACATAAATCCAGAAAATAGCCTTTGTAAATTTTCCCAAAATACTTCCTCTAATGTGTTTCTACTTGTGTGCTTATCAGCAATTCAACAACATAGCCTGCATTAGTCTCCAACTTGCTTCTGGTGCAAAAATTAGGATATATGTATATATTCATATAATATAATTATTATATTATATCTTATAAATATATAAATAAGTAAATATAATAATACACAGATATTCCTACTAAGTCATTTGTTTTGAAAAAAAGCATGCAACTCAGAATTTTCAGGTTCATTGTGGTCACAATAGGCCGCATTTCATAAATTGAAGGCTCATTCTTAGACCCTACCCTTGCTTTGAATGTGATTTCTGCATTTTGCTTCCACTAAAGTTGGGCAGAACTCTAAATCAGTTTGTCGGTTAACTTCATCATGTAAGCAAAAATGATGAGCTTCTGAAATATTGTGTCAGGTTTCTTGCAGGATCGTTTAAAATGTATGACTTGAACTTTAAAAAATAATGAGCAGGTGGGTTTAGCACTACACTTAAAGGACAGTGAGCAGCCATTTATTCAGACTGAGACCCTAATGAGGCAGGCTGATCCGGGCCCCTCCCGGAAGGACGAGCGTTCCCTCCCCACCCACCTCGTTAAGTCTGCTGTGTCATCAATGTGGGAAGCAGGACGGTGGACAGGAAGCAAACCTGAAGTGAAAATTGCCTGTGAGGCGCATCTTATGTTGCACTCAACACCGTTTCTCCTGCTGTGCTCTCTTCTGTGATAAAGTGCTTTGCACAAGGTTAAGCTCCCAAAAGAGTGAACTGAATCTATCGACTAGGATATTGTCACACCTATTAAATCAGTGATGGCGAACGTATGACACGCGTGTCAGAGGTGACACACGAACTCATTTTTTTGGTTGATTTTTCTTTGTTAAATGGCATTTAAATATATAAAATAAATATAAGTCTTTGTTTTACTATGGTTGCAAATATCAAAAAATTTCTATATGTGACACAGCACCAGAGTTAAGTTAGGGTTTTTCAAAATGCTGACAAGCCGAGCTCAAAAGGTTCACCATCACTGTATTAAATCAATCCATTCAAATCAAAATAATTTAGTGCTCCTGAAAACACACACACACACACACACACACACACACACACACACGTGAAGCAATGAAAATGTTTTGGGGAAAGTGTGAAAAATAGACATACTTACCAGCATTTGCTATTTGAAGAGAAAGTCAACGTTAATGTCATTTCTTAATAGAAATTGGCTGTGGATGAAACTAACTATGGCCATCTCATTAATAACGCCCACATGCCATTCAGGCTTCTGAAACAGAATAATAATGGCCACGCATAAACAAAGGAGGGATTGCTAGAATCAGCAGAAATTCAATCTTGTTTCTTCCAATGCAACAACACTCCTTCCCAGGCCTTTGTGGCTGGTGTAATAATCAAGGGGACGTTACACAGATTAACAAGAGGAAAAGGTCTAATCCAGTGGTTCTCAACCTTCCTAATGCCGCGACCCTTTAATACAGTTCCTCATGTTGTGGTGACTCCCAATTTCATTGTTATAAATTGAACATAATTAAAGCATAGTGATTAATCACAAAAACAATATGTAATTATATATGCGTTTTCCGATGGTCTTAGGCTACCCCTGTCAAAGGGTCGTTTGACCCCCAAAGGGGTCGAGATCTACAGGTTGAGAGCCGCTGGTCTAATTTAATCGAATGCGTGTGTATGGCAACCCCACATGGATGAGTCAGACCCCACATGCATGTGAGGTTTGGGGACAGAAAGGGACATGGGGACTGTTGACATTCTGAGCTAAGGGTCAAATTGGGCTTCAGAGGGGAGGAAAGTCCTTGCAGGATGATAAGAGAAGCAGATGTTTAGTAATTAGCTGTTTGTCCTGCCTCAGAGGGTAAATATCACATGATCTCACTTATTTGTGGAATATAATGAACAACATAAACTGATGATCAAAAATAGATCCAGAGACATAGAAGCATCACACAGACCGTCCAACCTCAGAGGGAAGGCAGGCGGGGGGTGGGGGGGAGTCACGGAGGTGTAAGAGATCAACCAACGGACTTGGATGCAAGCATATAAGATAAGCCATGGATACAGACAGCAGGGGGTTAGGGCTTGTGATGGGGTGGTGGGAGTGTCCGGGGAGAGGTCAATGGGGGAAAAAGGAGACATAGGTAATACTTTAAACAACAAAGAATTTAATTTTTTAAAATATATTTTATTGATTTTTTACAGAAAGGAGGAGAGAGGGATAGAGAGTTAGAAACATCAGTGAGAAAGACACGTCAATCAGCTGCTTCCTGCACACCTCCCACTGGGGATGTGCCTGCAACCAAGGTACATGCCCTTGACTGGAATCGAACCTGGGACCCTTCAGTCTGCAGGCTGATGCTCTATCCACTGAGCCAAACCGGTTAGGGCAAGAATTTAATTTTTTAAAAAAGGCTAACTCTGGTAATATTTCATTATGGACAAGGCCCCTACTTCAAATTCTTCTAGGGAGTTAAAGGGCCAGGGCAGAGGTTTCCCTTGAGTCCACAGGGTCTGGTTGCCTTTAGCTCAAAACCATCCACACACCCCAGAGGCACATCTCGGGGTGGCTCATTCTGAACCCCTTTGACATGGGAGGGGGTTGACCAGGTGGCATCCCTGAAGCTGATGGTCTACAGGGTGTTACAGCAGAAATGACAGATGGGGTCCCTGAAATAGTGGGAAGAATGGGGTGCAGACAGGCCCAAGGGTTGGAAGCTGGACCCATTGTCCAAGTAACAGGGTGAAGGGCAGAGCTAGGTAGTCAGTGACTTTGGGTCCTTTTCACTCCTTTTCCATCACTGAGACACAAGACCACGGTTTGAGCAGATGAGCAGGGGCTGAGTGACACACAAGGAAAGAGGACAGCTGAGCCGGCGGATCCGGAGAGCTAGGGGACGCTCAGTTTTACGGGGCAGCGTTGTTGGTTGAGTGAACATTCCCGGGCCTTCACTTCAGTAAGCCTGGCCGACCGTCCATGTGGCTGTGGCTCTGTAGCTTTCCCAGGTGTTCAGCTGCTCCGAAGACACTTGGGAGAAGGAGTCAGTGGTTCTTCTCCAGGGATGAGGCTGATGGAGGGAGAGAAGAGGACAGGAGTGGGAAGGCTCATACCATTCATTTTGATAAGGGGCCATAGACGATGGCTCCAACTGGAGTGAAGACAGAGTGAGGGAGGGCTGGAGGGGAGATGATTTACTGAGTCTACAGGTTGAAGACGTTGAAATCAATGGAGCGTTAGTCAGGTAACTGATTTTTATTTCTTTTCTGGCCACCCAGCCATGATCGATCACACCAGTTCTTTGCTAGAAAAGCTGTAGCTACTTTTTCCACTACTCTTGCCAAGATTTATTTTAAGTAAAAACTCTGGGTGCTTTTTAATGTAATTTAACACTCGAGAAGGTGGTGAAGTGACCATGAGGAATTAGCCAGACATTTAAAGACCATGAGAAACCCATGGATGGCTTACCCAGATCCTCCTCTTACTCCCCAGCAGAGGGCCCCACACTGCTAAGGACACATTTCAGAGGCACAGACAGAAAGACATTCATTAAAGAGCACGTGGGGCTGATAGCGGGGACCTAAACCTGATAGAGCACCTGAATTAATCTGAAAAGTAATCATATTATTTTAGAACTTAGAACACATATACTTATGTGAAGAGGGGGTTAAGTTTCTTCGGTGTGATTAGGGAGTTAGGTTTTTCTTAGTTTCCTTTTCAAGGCCTGTGTGAAGCGATTGGGGCGGGGACTCAGGTGTGAATCCAGCAAGCAGAACGGATAAGCATGGTCAGGCCGACCCACCAGAAGTCAAAACATCTTATCAACATCATCTCATCGCCTGATGACCATAATAGCTGATGTCTTCAAACCCCCAGGCCTGCAGGTAGCACCCCAGCCCCTTCCCCTTTATAGCCCTGTCCTCTGCCCCCTGAATCTTGCTGGAAGGCAGGATTGGACGTTTGTAAGCGCCCTGTCTTCTTGGTTGGCCAGCCTTCTCAATAAACACCTCATATGATCCAATACTGCCTTCATTATTGGACACAGCGGCAGGCAGCCCAAACCCAACTGGGAGTTTCCTGGTAACAGGGTTGGGAGCTCATTCACAGAGTCCTCACTCAGCACTTGTCCCAGCACCATCTATAAAGTCTAAACATCCACTCCAGTGCCGACACCGTCCGGGTCGTAAAGAAACAGCCCTCCGTCTGGGACCAACCCTGTGACATCAGAAGAAAATTCACCTGCATGTGAGCACCATGGAGTTCATAGCCTGTGTCCCTGCCAGGCCAGAGGCAGCAGGTACGTGGGACTTGAGTGATGGATGTGCTTAGATAAGAGGGAAGACAAATTAATTAACTTGTCAAATCCCTCTTCCCAGAGAGCAAGAAGGCAATAGATTCGCACATAATTAGGTATCGATTCCCAATAGGTCGAAACATCTGTTTTCTTGCTTATCTTGATGTTCCATTTGCCATTCCAGAGGAACTCGTGAATTAGAAATGATTTCACCGCGGTGGTAAATGGAGGCTGATGTACATTTGTAATATTAAGCAATTCATCTTACTCTTGAAACCGTGCATGTGCTGTACAACGTAACATTCGAGAACCGTAAGGCCATTCGTTATATTGTCAGCCACGTACCTCTGAGGCACAGAACTGGAAGTAGTTCTACTTTGATAACATCGTTAATGACATTTCATTGGGTACAGAAAATGAAGACAGCGTTATGTAAAATTGCTAGCATCTTAATTATGCAATAGTATGTCTTTTCATCATAACAGATAATTTTAAGAATTTAAACGGAAAATGACAAGATTACAAAGACATAATCACTATATAGATGTTTTTCATTCACTTTAATTTACAGTTTTATAAAAATACTGGAGACTCGGTGCACAAATTCATGCATGGGTGGGGTCCCTGGCCTGGCCGGCAATCAGGGTCGATTGGAGCTGTCTCGCCCAGTCCCAATTGGGGCCCATCAAGACTGACTGGCTGGGGTGGAGACCATGGGAGGTTGGCTGTGGCAGCACACGGACCACCAGCAGGCAGCTCCTGCATTGAGCATCTGCTCCCTGGTGGTCAGTGCACATCATAGCTACCAACTAGTTGTCTAATCATCTATTCATAATAGTGGCTTAGGCTTTTATATATAGATAGATATTCAAAGTTGAATCATGGGATACATTTTATTTTTAAGTCTTCATATTATTGTGAATAAGTCATGAAAGAATAAGGTTATGATAGAAGGAAACACATGAAAGTGTAATTCATGGTGGGAGGAGCTTCAATGAAGAAATGAAATAATGTTTAAAGAGCAAAACCTAACTTAAAATGTGTGACCCAAATTGTGAATCAAGGCCACAGAAGGAATGTGTGTGGACTCCACGGGGCCATGTGCCCCAGATCCTGCGGATGTTCAGATGCCTGAGTTCCCTTTTCATCGGATCTCTGGTAGGGTCACTTCTCCACAGAATGTCCACTGGGCCCATCTGGTCCCAGCGGCCTCAGGGCCAGTGAAGCATCCACAGCTGGACACACAATCCCCATTAAGGAGATGTTAACATTAAAATATATAAATCCAGAAAACAGACTTTTCAAATTTTCCTAGCATCAAAGGTAATGATTATTATCTATGCATAGGCATGAAGTCCAGGGAAATGTGGTGGTTTGGAAAGGGAAAAGTAAAAGATAAATTTAACAAGAGAAACAGGGTACTACTGAAATAAATAAGAAGAATCGTACCATAACCCTGACACTGACCCTAAAATGACACTGACCCTACCCCTAAAACTGACCATAACCTTAACCCTAACCCTGACACTAACCTTAACCTTAACCCTAACCCTGATAGTGACTCTAACCCTAACCCTGACACTAACCTTAACCCTAACCTTGACACTAACCTTAACCTTAACCCTAACCCTGATAGTGACTCTAACCCTAACCCTGACACTAACCTTAACCCTAACCCTAACCCTGATAGTGACTCTAACCCTAACCCTGACACTAACCTTAACCTTAACCCTAACCCTGATAGTGACTCTAACCCTAACCCTGACACTAACCTTAACCCTAACCCTGGCACTAACCCTAACTCCAACCCTGACACCAACCTTAACCCTAACCCTGACACTAACCCTAACCTTAACCCTGATAGTGACTCTAACCCTAACCCTAACCCTGACTCTACCCCTAAAACTGAACATAACCTTAACCCTAACTATGACATTGACCCTAACCCTGACACTTACACTGATCCTAACCCTGACACGAGCCCTAACCCTAACAGTTTAAGATTTTTGTTAAAATCACCAAACAAGACCAATCACAGATGCACACACACACACACACACACACACACACACACACACGCTCCTCTAAGCATTAGCTGGAGATACTGATAAGCCATCCTACACATACCTACTCCCTTTATTAATAAAACAGCACTGCATTGCCATGAATGAAGCTTTGGCTTCCCCTTTCGATGTGTGACTTTTAGAAGAAAAAAGTCTTGCATGGGGCACCCTCGGTCCTGCTGAAGCTAATACCAAACTCAAATATAAACAAAAGTTCAGAAACCACAGCAGTATTTTTTTTATACTTTGTGTGGCCCAAAGGATTACAGTAACCCAGGGTGGTGTTGCCCCTGATGGTGAGAGAGTAGGACAGGGGTCTCCATTCAAGGTGGACATCCACTTCCCCGGACATAGTGCACTCCCGACCTGTCCCTCTCTCTCCCTGGGGCATCTGGCTTGTTTCCCTGAGACCATTCTCAGTAAATTGGACTTTTTTCCAGGTCTTGCTGCCCTAATGTTGTACCTCTGTTTAAAATTCATCACCGATTTAATTAATCTCAAACAGCGTTCTTAGCCCAGCTGTCAGAGCCAAAAACTGAGTGGCAGCGGGGCGTCCAGACCCAAGCGCAGCGGCCAGGCGGCGGAGCCTGGGGACTCGGCGGATGACAGGGAGCACCTCCAGGGACAGGCGCTCTGGAAGAGCCATGGTTTGGGGTTTGATGGGCTCAGAGCACGTGGCGCGATCGAACCCGCAGGGAACTGTCTGAACGCTTTAGGGCAGGCGGGCTGCTGCCTGGCACTCACAGCTAGTGGTTCCCAGTCTTTGAGAAATAATGAGGCAGGTTGGACTACGCTGTTGTGCAGAACGCAGCGGTGATGGCGATTTTTATGTCAGCTCCGTCCTTTACATCATTTCCAACGTCTATTCCTGAAAGGAATACCCAAACGTCCACCCATGACTCCAGCACTCATTATGATGGTTCCATGAGACACAGAAGAAGAGAAAGAGTGCCCCAGGTTCAAAGAGAAATGTGAAGAACATCGGGTTTTAATGAACAAGGCCATTAGCATTTTGGCGGGGGGGGGGGGAAGCTGTCTTTGTAAATTTGGAGTTGGGACGTGATATGGGAAACATTAATGAAGCATAGCAGGCAATTCTTGTCTGCCGGAATGAAGAAGTTCAGGCTCGCAACCCACAGCAAAACCTGACCAGCCACCAAGAAGTCCTGGGAAATAAAACCACCGACTGCACAATAGTATCTCAGTGAGGATTTTGTTCCCTAACAGGAGAAATTCTTTCCCAAATGCTGTGATGCAACCTCAGGAAGCGGTCCTGGAAATGCTGACCTTCAGTACAGCCACACACAAAGGCTCTGCCATGTACCCGCTGTGTGACCTGCACGGGATTCCATACACGTGTGCCTCACTTTCTGTCCTGTTAAAAGAAAGTAAGTTGTGCCCTGACCGATTTGGATCAGTGGATAGAGCGTCAGCCTGTGGACTCAAGGGTCTCAGGTTCCATTCCGGTCAAGGGCATGTACCTTGGTTGTGGGCACATCCCCAGTAGGGGGTGTGCAGGAGGCAGCTGATTGATGTTTTTCTCTCACTGATGTTTCTAATTCCCTATCCTTCTCCCTTCTTCTCTGTAAAAAATCAATAAAATATATTGTAAAAAAACATTTTTAGAGCTTTATATTTTATCTATGATACAGAATAAATTTCATGTCTTTCATGTCTCCAGTCTCTTTAAAAACATAAAAACCAACCATTTTGACATTGTCTCCAATCTCGATAACTGGCTAACAAGGCCAGGTTAGGATGGTATAAATCACCATGAAGACAAAATAGCACACTGACAGCTGACATCTGTCAATCATCTGTCCTCTTCCCACCTACCTCTTTGTTGCCTTTTCTCATTTGCACGAGGAAATTCCACGGAGAAATCCTAAAAATTAAATTCCTGTCATCCCACACTCGGACACATGCTCTCTGGGGAGTTGGCAGATATTCTGACAGAAAATGACAAGCCATTGGCTTTTACATAAGGTAGAGCTTCTTAGCCCAAATCAGATACTCAAAATGACCCATCCACCAAATTACAAGTCGCTTTTTCAAGTTTTACACCCCAAGCAGAAACTAGATGTCTTTTCCCTTTTAAAGAAACTGTTGTGTTTTTCAATGTCACAATAGCTAAACTCTGAACTTGGGCTGGAAAGTTTTGCAAACCTTTATCTTCCACTCCTTCCCTGAGCGCAGAAATGCCTTTCGTACGATTATCTGGTCCCCTTAATCCTATATCTTCAGCAATCGAAGAGCAGATGACGTGGGATCTTAGTGAGTTAATCCTGAACTTGAGCTGCCAATATTTCTGCTCCACGAGCCCCTAACATCATCAGGAATTTGAAGCTGCTGTTGTGTCTTGAATTTTAAGTTTCCTAAAGAGAACTGTCCCCTAAACTAGGCACCAGAGAAGCTAATCTTTAAAAAAAGTGAATTCTAAAGATTGTTCTGCTCGGCAATTTGGGGACAGAATAGGACTTTGGCTCAGGGAAGGCGCCTCGGTGAGATGCTCACCTGCCCGAATTGAAGGCGAAAGGGGTGTCTTCACATGAAGGTGAAAGGGGTGCCTTCTTCGCTGCATCTGCTCTTCTGTCTGCTTCCGGAAGGAGCTTCCACGGGTTTCATATGGACTCGTCCTGTTGTAGATGTGGGCCCTGCCGGGCTGGTGCGGCGCTGACATCCACTCAGCCCCGAGCCGATGGTGAGGACGGGCCACAATCTGCCCCAGTCAGTGCCGCCGGCTCCCTCACTTTCCAGGAGATCGATACACATTTCTCTCGCCACGGAGGTAGCTCATCTCGAACATTTTCCAATCCTGAGTGGAACGCAGCCTCATTAAATATTGATTGCACGCCCCTGGGACGGGGTGATTGAATGCGCTCAAGCGAACCAGACCCACAGCCGCTCAGCCCGTCTGCAGGCACCGATGTCCTCATGCCACTGGGTTTACGCAGAAACGCGTTCAGTTCCCCAGAGCCTGGCTGGCTGCGGGGCGGGCTGGGCATCCTCAGGCCCTGACCCCGGACGGATGAGGTCCTGACACAGCCAGGCTGACAGGCAGCCCGGACGGCACCGCAGAGAGAAGTGCCAGGTCACCAGCCGCTCTTTCGGGCTCCGTGAGTCACCTGCTCACTCACCTGCCAAAGCCGCTGCGGTGACCTGTCAGCCCTCGGCCTGGTGGCTCCCAGTCCCTGTCTTCCGCTGAGTCATCCTGGTCATGGGCTCTTGGTGCACAGCCCCCAGGTGACCAGCTCAATCCTGGCCACTCCTGCTCGGGGGCAGGACACAGGCCTGGGCCACCCCCAGCAGAGTGGACCCTTAGAGGAAACTAGCAGCTGTGGCCCGTCGGGTACTGAATTTCCCAGGACAAATGGGGTGTGTGTGGGGGGGAGGGGGGATAGGAACAAAAGACTGTGCACGGGACCAGCAGCCCATGTTCCAGGAAGAGCCGCCTGGACAAAGGGAGGTGGAGGCACTAGAAAAGGCCTCAGCCCATCTTTTTAAAGAACCGAATAGGAGACGGTGAGACCTGGGCGATGTCCGGGAGACACTGTGAACCCACAGTCCCCGGCCAGCGCCCCAGAGGAGGGACGCCCTCCAAGGGTTCAACTGCCCGTGCCCGCCGCTCTCTGCACCCTGCCTGCCCACAGCACCGGCTCTCAGGCCGCGCTGAGGGTCCCCTCGCCGGCTCCCTGGCTGCGAGTCTGTTGTTTGAATTCGGGCAGGTGAGCATCTCACCGAGGACCTTCCGTGGCTCCCGGAAGCAACCATGGGGGAGAAACGGGGTTGGGTGCTGGGTCAAGGTTGTTTGCTTTCTTTGTTCCTGTCTCCTCACTCGGGGGGCTTCCTATCACATACATGTGTCATACATCTTACAATCACATTTCCTACGTCTTACTTAACCCCTTCGTCAGTCATGTCAACTGCACACGTGGGAAGCTTGGACTTTAGCTGATATATCAGCACCTGCTTCAAATCCACAGGGAGCCACGCCTGGGAGCTGCCATGTCCCGAGGGCACCCCTCTGCTCTGAGGGGCACTTCCTGCTGCCCCAGCACCCCCCCCCTCGCATAGAGGACCAGAGAGCCTGCCCTGGCTCCAAGGGCTCAGCCTCACATGCCCCCCAGTCCCCGACGCACCAGAAAGGGGCACAGGCAGCTCCCATTGGGGGCCTTAGGTGAGGACTGCGGCAGGGACATTCTGGAAAGCATATCCAGTGTGGCCTCTGGGTTCAGTCCCAACAGCACCAGACACTTGACAATAAGGAAATACCCTCACATTCTGTCCTTGGGTGTGAAGTGCTCTCTGTCACCACGGGAGAAGCATCAATGATGAGAGAGAATCATTGATTCTCCACCTTCTGCATGCCCCCCATTGGGGATCGAGCCCACAACCCAGGCATGTGCCATTGACCAAAATCAAACCCTAGACCAGTGGTTCTTAACCTGTGGGCCGCGACCCCTTTGGGGGTCGAACGACCCTTTCACAGGGGTCACGTAAGACCATCGAAAAACACATATATAATTACATATTGTTTCTGTCATTAATCACTATGCTTTAATTATGTTCAACTTGTAACAATGAAAATACATCCTGCATATCAGATATTTACATGACGATTCATAACAGTAGCAACATTAGTTATGAAGTAGCAACGAAAATAATTTTATGGTTGGGGGTCACCACAACATGAGGAACTGTATGAAAGGGTCACGGCATTAGGAAGGTTGAGAACCACTGCCCTAGACCCTTCAGTCCGCAGGCTGACGCTCTGTCCACTGAGCCACACTGGCCGGGGCTGGGCTGGAGTTTTTTGCCAGTGGAAAATGGAAGGAGTTTGGGGAGAGAAAAAGGAGCCGCGTCCCAGCCATGGTCTCCAGCCCCAGCGTCTTGGTCACCTGCTCCGCCAGGTAACCTTGTTGGCTGGGAAAAATCCCAGACTTCCTGGTTGTAGATCCAGCCTTGTGTCGTTTTCAGGAGACACTCAGGCGGTTTAGGATCTCATCTGGCAAACATCATGACTCAGACCCCAACTCGGGGCCAACGTGGTAGGGTTTGCCTGTTGGCTTGGGGACCAACTAGCTGTGCTTCCTTTTGGGGAAATTGCATGTATCCCCCTGTGCCTCAGTGTCTTCATCTGTAATGTGGGGTTGATGATGGAACTAGCACACGATTGTTATCATCTACATCAAGTTCTTAGAATAATGACTACTCATCCATCATCTTCATTAATCTTCTACATTCCGTAGAGCAATAGTAATTCAATGATATGGATTTCTCTTCATTTCTGCTTAAGAATTATTTTGAAAATCCATGATAGACCTAAACTAGGCACAAAACAGGCGGCCATACGTTTATTCATTTAGTATGTAATTGGATTCAGAAAGATTAAGATTACATCAGATTCTAATAAGCATGCCTCCTCACACCCCACCCCCCCCCACACACACACACACCCCCACACACACATATACACCATCGGGAAAGTGTAATAATCATCTAACACTAACTCAGAGTGAATGTTTGTGTCCCCTCAGATTCATATGCTGGGACTGTGACACCCAATGTGAGGGTGTATCCAGGTGGAGCCTTTGGGAGGTGATCAGAGTTGGGTTAGGTCATGTGGGTGGGGCCCCACTGCAGGAATTTGTGCCCTTGTAAAAGGAGGAAGAGAAGGGAGATGGCTCACTCTTTTTGAAAGGCTCATGAGGATGGAGCCAGGAAGAGGTTCTCGCAGAACTAGGCCACGCTGGGACTCTGGCCTGGGACTGCTAGATTCCCAAACTATAAGAAGGAAATGTCTACTGTTCAAAAAATCACTAGGATGGGGAAATTTGTGGTCAAAGCCCAAGCTACGACAAATATTATGTTAGTCTTAGTAACTATATTATAGTCAAGAAAACTAGTTGACTAAGTGATGAGTCATGAGAGTCTACAAAAGTGATAGTGGATTTATTTTTATGAGCCACAGTGAGTGTTAAAATGACTATATCTTTAAAGGATATATGGGGTGTTTTCTTAGGTTCACTAAAAATGAGAATTCAACAAAATGTAGTAATTTAAAAAAAACTTAATGTGTATAAAAATAAATGTTGAAATCTGCGAGTCTTTATATAAATCACTAGTAGCCCTGCGCACAAATCTGTGTACCAGTAGCTGCCTGCAGCCTTCCTATAGCTCCTTCTGCACCCCCTCCTCCCTGCCTCCCCTCATAGCTTGCTGTCCTGCCCCCTCCTGTAGCTCTCCGCCACCCACTTGTAGCTCACTTCCCCACCCTCCTTCTGATCTGTGATCTGGTCATTACTCGATTGGTCGTTATGTAACGACCATTTGCATATTACATCTTTATTATATAGGATAAAATAGTGAGAACACAGAGAGAAAGCTTTCATGCAATCACCAATCTATATGCACCCATGTATTCAAACTACAATATTAATAACAGTACCACATCTGTTATGTTGGTGAAAGGAGATAATAGTTTTTAAAAGCTTAAATTAGCTAAGAAATATGCATGATATCATTTGAAGTATGTATATGACACGCTTCTGAAATTGTAATAGGAATTAAAATGTAGCTCAAAAATCAGAATTCTGTCTGTCCTTTCATTTAAAAATATCTAGATATCAGATTTCATAATAAATAAGGGGTTAGGGCCTTGCATAAATACAGCTAATGGGGGTTACTATTCTTTTCTATTTTTCCAGTTTTTGTCATCGATTCTACTTCTTATATAAATCAATCCTGGCCGAATGTTGTGATTTTCTCCTTAAATGGACACAGATGTGTGTTTCTTAACCTTTGTTAGCACTGCATTTTGATGCCTTTCTGTGAAGGTTTCAATCCATGTTACTTGGCCTCATCCCCGTATTAGAGGTGACCTTGGGTTTGATTGCCAGCCGACCTTGATCCCAGGAGGGAGGTGAGGTGTCTGATGAGCCTTGTGTATGGGACAATGATGCCTGGTTCAGACTTCACTTGCAATTCCACAGCCATGGCGCTACCAGCCTGTGTGGCGTGCTTGGCACCTACTAATTGTGGAAGAGGCGCTATTGATTGCACAGAAAGGGCACATTCTGATCATCCTCAGAGCACTGCATCGCCCGAGGCACCAAACCCCATTAAACGAGGATTAGCAACGTGGTTTAAAACTGGGCCCTGAGTTGCTTCTGGGTGTAGGGTCCACAGAAGCTCTGCGACCGCCTATGAACACACACCTGGTAATGTTCACAGCTCGTGGGCCTGACCCTCCAACAGGCAGCTGCTCAGAGCTAAAGGGCTTGCTTCCCAATAGAGTGTATTCTTGGCTGAGGTCACCCCTCCCCCAATAATGCATCTTACCTGCTCCATTTTTTCATTTATTTTTATTCCAATGTCTTTTTCTGAGCAGAAAATAATCTACTAACACTGAGACGTGTTTATCTGATATTTTCTGTAATTTCACAAGGGCAATAATATTTTTCCAAACATATTATTTGTAACAGCAGTTTGTGAGTGTGTGTGTGTGTGTGCTCATGCATGCATACACATGTGTGCACACAAACACACACACACACACACTCACTCAAGTACCACAGGAGTGTACCCTTGCAGAGCCCTGATTGGCTCACGCATGCTGACCTGCACGTGGGAACACAATACTTAGTGTATGTTAATAGAACATACATTATCTTGTTATAGATGGATAATTTACTTGTTTGATTCCATGAGAAACAGAGGTATGTCTTTTTTAATTTTAATGTACTTGAACATCTTTTGAGTAAATGCTGTTATTTTACCTTTGCGGGGGGAGGTGGACAGGTGTGCACAGAGCATTTTTAAGTCAGTGAGACTATCTGTGTGACACTAACGGTGGGTGCACGTCATCACACATTTGTCCGAACCCCTGGAATGTACACCAGGAATACACCATAACTAAGCGACAGCCTTGGGTGACTATGACGTGTTCGAGAGGGTCATCAGCTGTAACAAAGGCACCTTCTGGTGGGGGGTGTTGATAGTGGGGACGCTGAACATCTGTGAGGCAGGAGGTATGTGGGCGATCCCTGTGCCTACTCTTTAATTTTGTTGTGAACCTACAACTGCTCTAAAAAATAAAGTATTGCCCGGCTGGTGTGGCTCAGTGGTTGAGCATTGACCTATGAACCAGGAGGTCATGGTTCAATTTCCGGTCAGGGCACATGCCTGGGTTGTGGACTCGGTCCCTAGTGTGGGGTGTGCAGGAGGCAGCCGATCCGTGATTCTCATCATCGATGTTTCTCTCTCTCTCCCCCTCTCCCTTCCCCTCTGAAATCAAATAAAAATATATTGAAAATAATAAATAAATAAAGTCTTAATTTTTAAAAGAATAGAAACAGTAATTGCTCTGAAACAAAGTAATGAAAGCCCTTTTGGAGGTGGGTCACAGCATAAAAGCAACGAATGATTAGCTTGAGCAAAAATACCTAGAGGAGCATTTATTGAACCCTAGGAGTAGGTCCAAGTGAGAACACATGGACCTGGGGAGGGAACCTGGTCAGTTCCAGGGACAGACAGGCTGAGGGTCAAGGCATCACCAGACAGCACAGGATGCGTGGGTTTTGTTAAAATTTGGTTTTCATGATGAGAAATTGATCTTTTGGTCAAAGAATAACCTATGTGTTTTCTCTGTACTAAGGGGGTAGTGGAGGCTTCCCTGAGGAGATTGAGCAGGTGACCACGCCCACTGCCTGACCCCCTAGGCTTCTAGCACTCTCAGCGTATGATGCCCACTCACCCAGGGTTCTCGAGAGAGGCTGGCTGGCCTTTTGAAGGGATATGTTTTATTCTTACTTAATGTCTCTGGAACCGGAATGATTCCTGGCTATTTTAGCGTTAAATCCGTAGATTGACAGTGCATGGATAAATAACAGGCATATTGGGGAAAATTTCATCTGTGGATTGAAATAATTTAAAAGGAGGACTAGTACCTGGCTGGCGTGGCTCTGTGGTTGAGCATCGACCTATGAACCAGGAGGTCACGGTTCGGTTCCCGGTCAGGGCACATGCCCGTGTTGTGGGCTCCACCCTCAGTGGGGGGTGTGCAGGAGGCAGCCCATTAATTATTCTCTCTTATTATTGATGTTCTATCTCTCTCTCCCTCTCCCTTCCTCTATTAAATCAATAAAAATATATTTTTTAAAATAAATGGGAGGAGAGGAGGGAGAAGTAGCTTATCTTAAGTGAAATGGCAAAGTAAGAAGGTACAGAAATCAATAAAATATATTTTTTTAAAGGAAGGACTAGTGATGACCTTACAATAAAGGAAACTGATGCAACGATGCATTAGAGATGACACCAGGGGCAGGCCCAGGACCCACGGCAGGCCAGGGAGCAGGCCAGAGGGCAGGCACAGGGCTGAGGGCAGGCCCAGGCAGAGGCTAGCGAGATAAATGTGCTCTTGGGGGCTGTGTAGATGCCGATTTCTAAATCCTGACAGGACGGTCTACGCTTTGAACTACCTAATTTTTTTCTGTCTTACAAAGAGAAGCTAAATGCTCATTTATTCCATTGCATTTTCTCTGCACACTAGCACCAACCCTGTTGAAATCTCAATGTCATTCTAGCGGGCACTTCAATGATGGGAGGAGATGTTAGAATTCCAGTCACTCAATGCTTTCTTGGTGTGTCTAATGGTTGTAAATTAATTAGCAAACCTCAGATCATTACTTTTCTAATTTTTTCACATAAATTGAAATGTTAACAAATCATCGCCAAATAGCAGTACCCTTTATTTCTTGCATAGACTTTTAAAACTGTTACTTAGCTGCTCATCCATATGACCAGACCCAAAATATTTAAACTTCCAATCAAATTCCACACACAGGGACTAACTGGGTAATGATACCATCATATGTGTTTGTTTCAAACGTCTATGAATTTAGTATTCTTATAAAATAATACATGATTTCATGTATTATAGTATTTCATATAAGACCAAAAAGGCAAAAAACCATTATAAAGTACATTTATTTGTTCTTTGCTTCTGACTTTGAGTTGTTTTTAGAAATTTAAGCTCTCTAGGTTTAACTCAAGGCATATACAGAATTATTTAATCCATATTAATATCCAGAGAAGTTCTACCGTCTAAGGCTCAACCAAGAAAACAAAACAGATCTAACACAGTTAACCCACCCATGTTAGGTTTCAACCCCCATCATTCCCTGCACTCACTCTTCACAGGAAACACACACACACACACACACACACACACACACACACACACACACATCCTAGCCTCATGAGTGGGAAACTTACATTTCCACCCATAGTGTTGCCTACCACGCATGTACAGGAAAGTTTTCATGAACAGAGCTTCTTTCAAATGAAGCAAATTAAAAATGAGTATGAGAATTAGCATTCATCAGCTATATTCACCTTTTCTTACAGTCACCAGGTTTGTATTCTTTTGTCATCAATGCCGAATTTTTTCCAATAAGGAAAGTGAAAACCATGTAGAGGCGACCTGCCTGTTCTGTGTAATTCAGTGTTTAGAATTGGTTGGAGTCACTCACGTGAAAAATTGCCCTGACTTTTTATAGCCACATAACTTCCGCTCAGCCACCCCCCTCCTCCTCTGCAGTTGAATGTGGCCCTTCTATGTATTTACTATAACTCTTGCTCTAGAAGCTAAGCTCTGCCTACGCTGTCCATGGCATTTGGCAAAAGAGAACCACGTAAGAAATCAGGGAGAACTTTGGCCAACCCGAAACCGTGGCAAAGGATCACACATCCCTGATGGCCTTCGGTCAGACTCACTGACCAGTGCCGACAGGTCCAACACTCCCAGGAGTTTAAATGTTCAAGGACAGGCTGCAAGTCTCAAGCATGGGCAGCAGGTAGGTAGGGACAATGTCTCGTGAGTCAGTAGCACAAAATCCCTGAGCGATGTCTCACACATGTTTACATCGTCAGAAGTGGGAGGTGTTTGTTTTCATGAATACATAGAAAAACCAAGAATTATTAGAGTACCAAATACTCAAATCACGTAATGTGGACCACAGTTTCGAAACGTTAGAGCCTCATTCATGTAGGAGATAATATTTACATGAAATATTCGCAAACATTTTAAATGCTATTAAAGATGACAAGGCTGCTTTTTCATTTTCTAAAAATACATTTTTATCGATTTCAAAGAGGAAGGGAGAGGGAGAGAGAGATAGAAACATCAACGATGAGAGAGAACCATCGGTGGGCTGCTTCCTGCACGCCCCCTACTGGGGATCGAGCCCACAACCCAGGCATGTGCCCTGATTGCAAATCGAACCGTGACTTCCTGGTTCCTAGGTCGATGCCCAACCACTAAGCCATGCCAGCCAGGCTGCCTTTTCATTTTTTAAAATGTTTGCTGAGTATGTCTTGGGCCTCTGCTCTCTGGCAGGCACTGTGGGTATTTTAGGCAGTGGATGAGGTGGTCTTTCTCCCGGCCTTTCTGGGGTGTGGGTTGTAACATAGACATTTCATATTAGTACTGGAAGGAGGCTTCATGTGATAGGAATAGAGCAGTGATGGCGAACCTAATGACACGCGTGTCAGAGGTGACACGCGAACTCATGTTTTTTGGTTGATTTTTCTTTGTTAAATGGCATTTAAATATATAAAATAAATATCAAAATATAAGTCTTTGTTTTACTATGGTTGCAAATATCAAAAAATTTCTATATGTGACACGGCACCAGAGTTAAGTTAGGGATTTTCAAAATGCTGACACGCCGAGCTCAAAAGGTTTGCCGTCACTGGAGTAGAAAGATGAGAGCAGGTAACACTTGCATTATTGCTTCAATTTTATAAAACAGACCACAGGACATGCTTTTACTCATGAGCTCAGGCATCAGCACCCTTCCCGGTGAGCAGAGAGAAGCACCACTCTGTACGGACAGGTGGCCCCATAAGGCTTGTCGCCCAGTGTTGGCGGTTCCCCAGGGCAGTGACTGGGACATGGAGGAGAATCAACTGTGAAAATGGGCTCTCAGGAAAGAGCACCCGGTCAGCATAAGAGGTGACTGTGATAATGGGTGATGGAAGCGGATAGAAATGAAACCGCCCAGGAGGGACTGACCAGGGAGACATGCCCGGGGCCATGCCCAGGCATCAGGAGAGAGTGAGGTCTCCATGTCCTGCCAGATTCCCTAGGAGAGAGAGCAAAACACAGAACAGAATTCATGTAGAAGAGGAGACTATTAAACCTTCAGAATGACAGGCTCTTATTCCATCAACTTAACATTACGAACCGTTTCAGGGATCATAAAACTTCAAAACATTTCATAGCAATTGAGCGTGGAATGATTCTGTTTCTTCAAAAATGACTTTGGAAGCTCTAAGTATGCCTGCTAAAAGATCGTTATTTTCTGTGCTATCAAGAAACTGTAATCAACATGATTAAAAGACAACAGAACAGCCCTAGCTGGTTTGGCTCAGTGAATAGAGGTCAGCCTGTGGACTGAAGGGTCCTGGGTTTGATTCTTGGTCAGGGCACATGCCCAGGTTGTGGGCTCAATCCACAATGGGGGGCGAGCAGGAGGCAGCCGATCCATGATTCTCTCTCATCATTGATGTTTCTACCTCTCTCTCCCTCTCCCTTCCTCTCTGAAATCAATCCTATATAATAAAGAGGTAGTATGCAAATTGACTGTCACACCAATCGCACAAGATAGCCACCCCATGTAATCACAAGATGGCCACCACAAGATGGCTGGCAGGGAAGGGCAGTTGTGGGCAATCAGGCCTGCAGGGGAGGGCAGTTAGGGGGGACCAGGCCTGCAGAGGAGGGCAATTGGGGGCAATCAGGCTGGCAGGGGAGCAGTTAGGGGCAAGCAGGCAAGCAAGCAGTTGGGAGCCAGCAGTCCTGGATTGTAAGAGGGATGTCCGACTGCCAGTGATCGGGGGATAGTGCTGGCCATCGAGCAGCAGGCCCTGACCCCTCCTCCTGACCGCCCCTCCACTGCCACTGGTCACCACTGACTTCCCCTATCACCGGCCCCTTCCTATGCCTGCTGGCATGCACCTCAGCTGGCCTGGCACCAACTGCTGGCAGGCCCCACCCCCCTGCTGACTGGTCATTTTGCCATTTGGTCAATTTGTATATTATGCTTTTATTATATAGGATAACATCTAACTTTTTAGGGCTGACATGGATTTGGGTTTCAAAGGACTGATGGCTGTTGGATATCATCTGGTTGCTCATCCATTCATTTGTTTGGCCGTTTGTTCCTTTGAAAATATTTCCTGAAACCCTATTTCTGTGTTGAAACCTTTCCGTGAATTTTGGATACATTGGTGAGCAGACAACACTCCCTGTCCTGGTCAAGCTTATACTCCAGCGATCACCAGACCAAACCGTGGAGACAGCTACCACGCTGAGTCCCATAGAAACAGCACAGGGACCACGCGTTTGTGGACTTTTAAGTGTCCTGTTTGTGCGTAACTGTGACATGCCTTAATCACTAAACTGGGAAATCAGCCCTGTAGATTTCAGTGAAGTGAAAGTTGAGTGCAATTATTTACTTACTTGTAATTATTTTAATTTAAAGTTTTGAATAACTAATTATTATATTTCTCATTGAGAATATTATAAACTTTTTTTTATTACTTCTTGAAACTTCTTTGATTCTTAGCCTTCCAACTCTTTTTGTGTGTGAAAGGCCTAGGTAAGTAGCCAACAATTTGAGTAATTCCTAGGACAGCTTATTGTTTTAAAGATTACAGTATTTTGGGCACCAAATTGACAACTATTTTTTTCTAACCATTGGTATTTTTCATCAAAATTACTATAGGGTGTCCCAAAAAATGCATACACACTTTGAATAATTATACATTCAGTGTTTATTAATATATAGTTCATTTTCAAAATTTAATGGAATCTACAAAAATGAATGATTTCTTTCTTTTTTTTTTTGTCAACTCCTGTTTTCAAACTGATGACCATTCTGGTCCAGGCACTGCTAATAACATGAAGCAATGGGGTTGCAAACATCAAGAATCATTTCGTTCAGTATCTGTGGGCCCTCCATTCGTCACCTCTTGCAGGTTTTGTAGCGTAAACCTTACCTTTTGTGTATCCCCATAAAAACGTTTAGTAGATAAATTTTCTTTGTCCAAAGATTAGTCTGAGTTCACCCATTATTTCAGATCAGTTAAGCCTGAAAAGGTGTGAAATTTAAGTGAGTTACAGCTGTTAAAGTGTGTATATTTTGGGGGTATACCTGTGTACACCTATGCCCCCCACAACGTAGACACAGGTTGAGTAATTTTAAAGGCATTGTTTGTATTTCAACTGTGTTTTCAAACTCTCAGGGGCATTTTAGGGTGAATGTCCTTTGTTCAAAGCTTAGTCTAGCTGGAAAGAAACAACAATTGAGCCATCAGCTCTTAAAGTGTGTAGAGATGTTCGGGGACACTCTGCATATGTTCAACTGAAAGGAACGGAGAGGGCTCACTGGTTAGACATTTTCAAGGCCCTCCCATCTGCCTGGTGAGGTAAGGCCTTGGAATATGCATTGCAACTGTGGGCGCTGTCCTCCCGTGTCGGCATTATTAAAAGATGAAAAATATCCCTGGCCAGTTTGGCTCAGTGGATAGAGAATCGGCCTTGGGACTGAAAGGTCCTGGATTCGATTCTGGTCAAGGGCACATTTAGGTTGCAGGCTCCATCCCTGGCCCTGGTCAGGGTTCAGTGGGAGGCAACCAATGGTGTCTCTCACATTGGTGTTTCTCTCCCTCTCTCTTTCTCTCTCTCTTCTCTTCCTTTCCACTCTCTCTAAAAATCAATGAAAAAATATCCTCAGGTGAGGATTAACCAAAAGAGAAGAAGAAGAAGAAAGATGAAAAATGAAGGCTGAGTTGGTCCATGGCAGTAAACAATTGAGCCCGGTCTGACAGCACAGTTTATCGACCTGATCACAGGGCGTTGACTCAGAACGCCAATGAGAGCGAAGCAGCGCCCTGTCTGTGAACGTAGCCACACAAAAAGGAAAGTGACACTGAGGCAGGGATCTGGCTGGCAGGCTCCTAGGAGGGCGGAGACCTCATGGATGCCAGCCCACGTTTCCCATCAGTCCCTAGTGGACCATGTGGTGGAGTTTGCTGGGGTCCTGCGTAGGCACTTCCTCTGAAACGAGTGTGTGAAGCTGACTCAGCAAAAACTCACCAGGGCAGTGACTCAGCAAAAACTCACCAGGACAATGACGCAGGGAAAACTCACCAGGACAGTGACTCAGCGAAAACTCACCAGGAACAGTGACTCAGCGAAAACTCACCAGGACAGTGACTCAGCGAAAACTCACCAGGAACAGTCAGAATATCACCAGTCCAGAGCGAGTATTTTCTGCTGAAAATCCCTTCTTCCTAAAATGTGCTTTTGGACCCAGCAGGATAGTGACCAATAAGTTTCACAAAACTTTTTATTGCTCTTTTGTCCAAGTGCCCAGGGACTCACGCAGGCGTCAGCCTCATCAGTCACTCTGACAGCTGTGGGGCTGGACCAGAGACCCATGAAAACCCACCACATGGATGAGAGCACCCCTCCGCAGGAAGCTGTGGAAAATGAAAACTTTCCATCATTCTATCACCGTCCACCTCCTTGTAAGTTCACGCTTCAACAAAACAGAGAGATTGGAATCAGCAAGTACAACGCCACTGAGAAGCCAGCATCTAACTTCCACACATTTTTTTTAAAAAATTACTACTTTTAACAATTGTCAAATTATAGAAAATAAGTCAAAGATATAGCAAATGGTGTAGGTGAAGAGCAAATTCCATTCCTCCGAGAGGAAGTCCAAGTGGGACCACTTCGCGAGAGTCCTGGACAGCAGGAGAGAAGAGGGTCTGTTTGGACTCGCTACGAGCTGGTGTCTGGCAGCAGCCCTCAGCTCGCTACTTGGCACACTGACTCACTGACACCTCAGAAAAAGCCTTTGAAGTAGGAAATATTACCATCATCATCCCTATTTTTAGTAAGACAAACCCAAGGCCACGACACTTCATAGACTACCAAGGCCACACAGCTGAGAATGACAAGGACATCTGACCTCAGAAGTGTACTCCCAGCAGCCAGACTCCATTGTGTGTCAGTGGCATTTATGCAAACAATCGCGCCTCATTTTTCCTCCATCATTTGAAAGAGAAAACATTCTCTGCAGTGATTCTCTTTCCTCTGAATTTCGTTCAAAAGTATTTAGATTCTTTTTCAAAGACGTGTTAAATAGAACTAACTTTTTTTTTATTAAATCTTTATTGTTCAGATTACATTTGTTCCTCTTTTTTAACCCCCCATAACTCCCCTCCTCTCACCCTCCGCCCTCATTCCCCACCCACTGTCCTCATCCATAGGTGCACGATTTTTGTCCAGTCTAAATAGAGCTAACTTTTAAATTTCATTCTTTTTGTATGCATCTCATATATGGACAAATTACTTCGAGTTTATAATTATAGAGACAGCCCACCTCCACTGAGTAAAATCAAAATCTGATAAAAAGAAATTTTTCTCATCAATCAAAGAGAGTATTAAAAAGACTATGGAGCCTGGCCTGCGTGGCTCAGTGGTTGAGCATCAACCTAGGAACCAGGAGGTCACAGTTCGATTCCCGGTCAGGGCACAGGCCCGGGTTGTGGGCTTCATCCTCAGGTGAGGCGTGCAGGAGGCAGCAGATCAGTGATTCTCTCTCATCATTGATATTTCTATCTCTCTCTCCCTCTCTCTTCCTCTCTGAAATCAATAAAAAATATATTCAACATTAAAATAAAAATACTATGGTGATTTTGACAGACTACAAGACACAGAGAATATGTTGCATTAGTTGGTGGCTGGATTCAGTGTGGCTGGAGAATGAGTCTCCTGGGCCTTCTGCTTGTGGAAGAGAATGGGCGGAGGCCAACTAGCAAGGGACACTGTTGTATGTTGCACAGACACCTAATTGTAATAATTTAAGGGCCTTGCCCGGCTGGGATGGCTCAGCGGCTGAATGTCGACCTAGGAACCAGGAAGTCACAGGTTTGATTTCTAGTCAGAGCACATGCCCCGGTTGGGGGCTCGATCCTCAGTGTGGGGCATGCAGGAGGCAGCCAACTGATGATGTTCCTCTCTCGTCAGTGTTTCTATCTCTCTCTCCCTCTCCCTTTCTCTCTCTAAAAATCAATAAAACACATTTTAAAAAAGAATGTAAGGACCTGGATCCACCGATATACTCTCTATTTGGAGATTTTTAATTTCTGGATTTGATTTGCTGAAGCATGTGGTAGAGTGAAAAACCACACCCCAGTTATAAGGAGAAAGACAAGGCCTTAAAAATGCTGCAGTTTGAAAGAGAAAGCCAGCACTGTTTAGCAAGAGAATGAACAGGCAAACGGAATGTTCTAGCAGAACCAGGTGATGCTTTTTCTGAAGACAGCCCCATTCTGAGTGCGCACGGTCGAGACTCCACAGTCAGCACTGCATGAGTTTCAAATACTTTAAAAAAATGATTTTTCTTTTTTAATTTTTTAAAATATTTGTTTATTGATTTCAGAGAGGATGGGAGAGTGAGAGAGATAGAAACATCAATAATTATAGAGAATCATTGATCAGCTGCCTCCTGCACATCCCTTACTGGGGATTGAGTCCACCACCCAGGCATGTGCCCTGACCAGGAATTGAACCATGACCTCCTTGTTCACAAATAGATGCTCAACCACTGAGCAACGCCAGCCAGGCTTAAATATTTTTAATTCTCACTTCTATGGAGACACATTTCCAGGTTCTCAAAATTCCAAATACATGTTATAAGATGCCATGGAGTTCAAAGAGAAATGAAGGCATCCGATGCATAGCAATGCAAAACTATTTGTTTAAAACATCGACTATCTTTACTGCAACGTGTGTATTGCTAGTCATGTTCCTCAGGAAAGAGACCTCAAAGTAAAGGTGAATGTGAAAAATATTAATTATTGAATATTCCTCAGATTCACACCTTGTGGTTAATTAAAAATAAAAACCATAGTGAATATTGATTGATTTTACTGGGCGCATTCTTGTGTGATATGACTAGAAGTTGTGCTACTTGTCCCTAAACTCATTATTTAGTAAATCTGCAGAATTTTTCTGTAAAGTCATTGGGATTCTCACTGAATCCCTTCCCCCAGGGTTCTGTGTGTCACAGTTGATGGGAGAACGCTCTGTGAAGGGCTGTAGGTCACTGCAGCCAGGATCACCCTTCTTGAGGGGCAGGACCAGGCTGATGTGGGGTGCCACCTGGCCCCAGACAGGTGTAACCTGTGTGTATGATGAGGCATTTGAGAGTGTGAGGGTTTGATGCCACAAATGTTTCCAAATTTGCAATAAACCGTCTTAATCTTGGCTAAAAGGAAATGAGAACTTCTCCAATGAGGATCATGAGATATTTTAGCAGAAGAACAATGTGGTCACAACAATGTTTTAAAAATGATTGAAGATTAGAAAACAGACGGACTGAGGAAGAGAAAGAAGGTGAGGAGAGAGCGAGGCTGAGCCAACGGAGGGGTTTACCTCTTAGCATGTTGCACATCGCATGTGAAAGCTCAGAAATTAAAGTGCCTTTGAGATCCCTGGCAAAGCGAGGGCCAGCAAGCTAATGAGAAAGGGGAGGAAGGAATTTTAAAAAGCTGCCGTTGAGAAGGGATTCCAATGCAAGAGAATGCAACCAATTATTCATAAGAAAATGTAAAATATAAATGACATCACAACCGTTCATTATTCTGAAACCTGCGAGGGACCCAGAGGTTGACATTTTTAAATCCCAGGGCTTTCAAAGAGAATTTTGAGAAATGAGCAAAGCAGAACAAAAGGTTCTATTCAGTAAATGATGGCTCACTCAGGAGGGCCACCGGAGTGCTGAGTGATGACAAAGTGTTCACGTTTGCATGCAAAATTCAAATTAATTGGGCAAATTTCCATTTGTATTAATTTTACATGTAAAGAGTCATCTGCTCTGGTCCGGGCAGAGCGCGTCACCCTTTCTGTTGCTGGATCTCTAGGGGGACCCTGGGTTAGCAATGGCAGCGCCACGGTCCAGCAGGCAGGAGAGGAGCCAGCAATTATTCGGGGAGCAAATCTGCAAATCTGCTCTGGGTCTGCAGGCCTGAATGCTAAGGGGACTAGCAGGATCTATAATAATAAAAGTGTAATATGCTAATTAGACCTGATAGACGAACGACCTTCTGGACGTCATTCAGGATGTCCTTCTAGAAAAACCCGAGGCAGTGGAGGCCAAGGCAGAGGCGGTTAGGGGTGATCAGGCAGGCAGATGAGTGGTTAGGAGCATCAGGCAGGCAGGCAGGCAGAATGGTTAGGAGCAATCAGGCAGGCAGGTGAGTGGTTAGGGGCAATCAGGCAGGCAAGCAGAGGCAGTTAGGAGTGATCAGGCAGGCAAGCAGAGGCAGTTAGGGGTGATCAGACAGGCAGGTGAGTAGTTAGGGGCAATCAGGCAGGCAAGCAGAGGCAGTTAGGAGTGATCAGGCAGGCAAGCAGAGGCAGTTGGGGTGATCAGGCAGGCAGGTGAGTGGTTAGGGGTAATCAGGCAG
>JAWPEG010000011.1:103566125-103578378 GCA_035771395.1 Myotis vivesi
GTGACAGGGGGCGGTGCCCCAACTCCCCTATCGGCCCTACTCTATGCATGACAGGGGGGAGCTCCTCAACCCCCTGATCGGCCCTGCTCTGTGTGTGACAGGGGGCAGCGCCCCAACCCCCTGATCGGCCCTGCTCTGTGTGTGACAGGGTACAGAGCCCCAAACCCCCTGATGGGCCCTGCTCTATGCGTGACAGGGGGTGGTACGGCAACCTCCCCATCGACCCTGCCTTGAGTGTGACAGGGAACGGTGCCCCAACCCCCCAATCGGCCCTGCTCTGAGCCCGACCAGGGGCTGCACTTAGGGATTGGGCCTGCCATCTGCCACCCGGGAGCGGGCCTAAGCCAGCTTGTCGTTATCTCCCGAGGGGTCCCAGACTGTGAGAGGGCACAAGTGAGAGACACACACACACACACACACACACACACACACACACACCCCTGCCAATGCACAAATTTTTGTGCACTGGGCCTCTAGTCTATACTAATAAAAGGGTAATATGCTAATTAGACTGGGAGACCTTCTGGATGCCTTCCAGACAAAGCCATGGTAGCGGGGGCCGAGGCAGAGGTGGTTAGGGGTGATCAGGCCAGAAAGGGAGGGCAGTTGGGAGTGATCAGGCCAGTGGCGGGGAGGGGGGTGCAATTGGGGGCAAGCAGGCTGGTGGGGGCAGTAGGAGATGAGCAGGAATTCAGGCAGAGTGGTTAGGGGCGATCAGGCAGGCAGGCAGGTGTGCAGTTAGGAGCCAGCAGTCCTGGATTGCAAGAGGGATGTCCAACTGCCAGTTTAGGCCTAAACCGGCAGGTGGACATTCCCCGAGGGGTCCCAGATTGGAGAGGGTGCAGGCCAGGCTGAGGGAAACCCCCCCCCCATGCACAAATTTCATGCACTGGGCCACTAGTGTGGGATAAAGAGTGTAATTATACCCACTGCAACGCTGAGGTGTGAATGTCTCAGTGTGGATTGCTGTGTAACAAACAATCCGAATGTGGCAGCTTATGTTACAAGTCAGTCAGAAGCTTGGTGGCCTTTCCCGCCTCTCCCCATCCTCTGGGTTGACGGGCGGGTCTGTGGGTCTCCTGGGAGCTGTGGTTCTAGCCAGATGGCAGCTGAGTCCCTGGCAGGTGGTGACCCCGGCGGCCCTCTCTCTGCCAGTAGCTGTGAGAAACACCCACCTGTCCAAATGCAAATAACAGACTGGGAGACAGAGTATGGCAGAAATGAGACTTCTTTTTTAATCCTCACCTGAGAATATTTTGTCTATTGAATTTGAGAGAGAGAGAGAGAGAGAGAGAGAGAGAGAGAGAGAGAGAGAGAAACACTGACATAAGAGAGACACACTGATTGGTTGCCTCCCGCATGCCCCTGAGCAAACCTGGAAGCCTGCAACCAAGGTACATGCCCTTGACCAGATTGGAACCCAGGACCCTTCAGTCCACAGGCCAACTGTCTATCCACTGAGCCACACCGGCGATGGCGAAAATGAGACTTCTAATATGTTCTTGAGAGCATCTGTCCTGTTATACAGGCTCACATGGAGTAGCGATCACAGCCTATTTATCCCGAGGATGCAAGAGTCCCTCCTCCGGTCCCTCATTGGCTGAGCGCCATGGGGTCCCCTGTGTCCACATACAGGTGTTGCCGAGGTATTGGTGTCTCCCACAGGCCATTTAAAAAATTGGGCTGAGGCCTTCCAGCTGCCTCCACCTCCCCGTCTAGCTGAGGCAGGCGCCTGGGGGTTTGCACCATGACGCTGGCCCCGCGCACAGTTCCTTGTTCCTACATCCTCTTCCTCCTCCCCAGTTCTGCTTGTCCTGTGGACACTCAGCAAATCCCATCAGAAGTGGACTTTGCTGGAGAAGGAGCCCAGAGGCCACTTCCTCCACCTTCCCCCCCAAGGGATCTCTCCTCTCCATGGGTGTCCCCTATATGTCCCCAGTGTGAGCCCTAATGGAGTAGCCGCATTCCTCACGTGGCTACTCCAGGTGGTCAAGAAGCCCCGATGTGGACACTGCCAGGCCTTCTGCAGTCGGGGGGCGGGGGGGCACAGCACCCCTCCCCCGCCCCATGTAGGCTAAGCCAGTGGTCGGCAAACTGCGGTTTGTGAGCCACATGTGGCTCTTTGGCCCCTTGAGTGTGGCTCTTCCACAAAATACCACGTGCAGGCGCGCATGTACGGTGTGATTGAAACTTCACGGCCCATGCGCGGAAGTCGGTATTTTGTGGAAGAGCCAAACTCAAGGGGCCAAAGAGCCACATGTGGCTTGTGACCCACAGTTTGCCGACCACTGGGCTAAGTGATTACAGGCCACCCTGGGCCTGGGTGACCTGGGCTGTCTTTAACCCACTGCAGAGTTCTTCACTAGTAATTCGGTAGGTAAAATCAGACTTTAAAGCTAGATGCTAGTTAGCAATCACGTGGTCCAACATCTTCAGTTCACTGTGGAAGGTGCGGCTGGAGCCCGGCCTCTCTGTGCTCCCATTTCTCACAGCCCCTGGGAATCTGCCTGGGACACAGCAGGTCATGTTACTAATAAAAGCCTAGGTGGTCCTCACGCCTTCACGCTGTGATGCCTCATACCGTCACAGATGCTGTGAGCACAGCAGAGGCGGGGCGGAGCCGAGGCACACACAGGGCCCCTCTGCACGGCTTCCGCCAGGGTGCCCACGGCTCCGTGCCCACTGCGGAGGTGGGACCCCCACTCCGGCCTACCTCTTTGGGGAAATCCATTGAGGAGCCCTGGATGGGTGGGCAGGGTCTACCTCTTTGATGTGATTGATTGTGGGGCTCCCGCACTGTCTCTCTCTCTCTGCCCCTTCCTCCTGAGTGCAAGAATTTTATGCACCAGGCCTCTAGTAAAGATATAATGTTGACATCAGGACTTATTCATAAATAAAACCTAGGATGCTATCATTTCACTTTAAGAAGCACCAAGTTGCCTGGCCAGTGTGGCTCAGTGGTTGAGCATCAGCCCATCAACCAGGAAGTCAAGGTTTAATTCCTGATCAGGGCACATGCCCAGGCCCCATTCCCAGTGTGGGGCATGCAGGAGGCAGCTGATCAATGATTCTCTCTCATCATTGATGTTTCTCTCTCTCCCTCTCCCTTCCTCTCTGAAATCAATAGAAATATATATTCTTTAAAAAATAAACCTATTTGGAAAAGGCCGTCTACAGCCTACATGGGGGGTGTGTGCACATGTCTTTGTGCCTGTAAAATTACACAGTTAGAGAAATGTGCTGTTTGCCTTTGCAGACATAAATTTCCTTATCACTTGTCAGTGTTCTTCAAACGTAAGGGGGGATTTTCACAGTTGTGGCGGTTTTGTGTTGGGTTGTGTTGTTGCTTGTTTGCTGTTAAACTGAGCAGCACAGAGGCAAGCACGGTCACGGGCACGTTGCTTCCCGCCCCCGAGGAGAGCTGTGCTAATTAAGTCCGTTAATGGGGAAATTAACAATTAATGTTCCCGCCTGTGCTCTCCCGAAGCTACTTTTCTTTACTTACTGGTGCTTGTCACAGATTATTAACCATGAATCCCGCCTCTCAGTCAGTTCCACCTGCCTTCTCTGCTGCCTGACACCACACTGACTTCACCAGGTAGAAAACTTGCAGAAAGCCACTAACCAGCCCAGCCGGAGTGGCTCAGTGGTTGAGCCTTAAGCTATGAAACAGGAGGTCACGGTTCGATTCCCAGTCAGGGCATATGCCCAGGTTGCAGGCTCAATCCTCAGTAAGGGGCATACAGAGGTAACCAATCAATGATCCTCTCTCATCATTGATGTTTCTATCTCTCTCTCTCTGCCCCTTCCTCACTGAAATAAAAAAATAAAATCTATATATATAAAAGGTTAATATGCCAACTGTCCCCTCGGGAGTTCAACCCGGAGACCTGGAATTCAGTCGCTCGCTATGATGTGTGCTGACCACCAGGGGGCAGCATGGAATGAAGGAAGGCCTTGGTCAGCAGCTGGAAGGCCCTGATTGGCCCTGATCACTGGCCATGTCTAGGGACCCTACCCATGCACAAATTTTGTGCACTGGGCACAAGCAAACACAAACCACATCCAAGAAACACTGGCAACACAGTACACTGGAGTATCAGTTTTTAAAAAAAATTTACAAACCAGCTTCCTCGGAATTAAGTTGTTATTGAACAATTTCTTTTTATACTAAACTAGAGACCCAATGCACAAAATTCGTGCAAGGGTAGGGTCCCTAGGCCTGGCCGGTGATCAGGGTCAATCTGTGGGGCCACCAGCGGGGCGACTGGGGCCCCCGCTGGCACCCGCCTTGGCTGGCCTGGGGCCTGTGCGCTGAGCATCTGCCCCCTGGTGGTCAGTGTGCATCATAGCAACTGCTCGTTCCGCCAGTCATTCCACCGTTTGGTCGATTTGCATATTAGGCTTTTATTATATAGGATATATTTGTATTGATTTTAAAGAGAGGCAGGGAGAGGGGGAGAGAGAGAGAGAGAGAGGAGAGAGAGAGGAACATCCATGTGACAGAGACACCTGATGGTTATCCCCTGCACACACCCCGACCAGGGATCAAACCTGCAGCCTGGGTATGTGCCCTGACGAGGAATCAAACAGGAAACCTTTCAGTGTCTGAGACATCACTCAGCCAACTGAGCCACACTGGCCAGACCTCAGAAAAAAGTGATGGCTTCTGTGGATACTGCACTGCTTTCCCTTTTCCTCCAGCGCTTCGGGCTGGGGCCTGCAGGGGGGCTCTATGCCTGCACACAGGGGCGGCAGGTGGAGGGCCTTGCTGGGAGACGCCTGTGGGAAGGACAGGAGCAGCTGGAGGTTCCACTGGTTTCACAGAGAGAAGCTCATCCGTCCTCATCCTCTGTGGTGTGGTTCCAGGTAGAGCAGGTGTGCTCATGGGAGCACAGGTGAGCAGGGCAGAGTGTGCAGGGATCCCCAGCACGTGGCCTGGGCCTCCTGTGGTGGAGAGTGAGTGCAGGAGAGGGAGCAAGGACCGTGGGGTTGGGACACTCCTTGGACTGGTCAGTAGGTGGCTGGCCACCCCTGTGAGGTGGGGGCAGTGGACGCGCAGGTGCAGGACGTGAGGGCACTGCAGTGGGGGTTGGGTCCTCCACCAGAGGGGGGCAGCGGCCACTTTTTTTGTTTTTAATATTTTTATTGATTTCAGAGAGGAAGGGAGAGAGAGAAACATCAATGATGAGAGAGAACTATTGATCAGCTGCCTCCTCCACACCCCACACTGGGAATGGAGCCGGCAACCCTGGCATATGCCCTGACCAGGAATCGAACCGTGACCTCCTGGTTCACAGGATGATGCTCAACCACTGAGCCATGCTGGCCAGCAGCAACTTTTAAATATGGTCACTTTTTTTTCTTTTTCAATCTTAGGCTGGTGTGAAGTCCCAGATATGGGTGCAGTGAGCAAATGTGGGCGTTTCCAGTTGATTCTTAGCGAGCTTATACCATCCTCCCGCTGCTTCTGCCTGTTTCTTCCTGTTCTGTAATTATTCTCTCTCTGTGAGCGTCCCTTTCCCATTGGTCTTTGTCTGCAATAGAAGAGGGAACACTTCCCTTTTGCAGGGAATAGTAATTGCTCTTTTATTAAAAGCTTTCTTGAAATTCCCCTATTTTAATTAGGCACCCAATTTGCATTTGCATTTACTCTCTTTTGATTTTTCATGGCTAATATTTTGTGTTTTTAATTATTCACAAAATAATGTCTGCGTTGTGTTTTGTTTGTTTGTTTCTGCAAAGAACACCACTTTCTCCGCTCGGGCTCTCCGCTGGGCTTCGGGGGACGGGCGTGCTGTGAGGGGCACCCAACCTGACCTCAGGGCGTGGGTTTAGGAGCATAAAATAGATTACTCTATACAATAAGCACTTACAGTTCTGGTTTTGATAAGGGGCTGCCGCATGCCCAGTGTTCATTTCCGTTCGCTGTTATTCTGTTTGTCTTTGTTTCATCACAGATCACGGACGTGGGAGACAGGACATGTGGCTCCCCAAGGGGGGGTCAGGGTTAGGCAGTTCTCCTCCCTCCATGGTCCTTACAGATGTTTACAGGGAATCCCAGGCCCCTGATCCTGGGCACGTGTGTCATCCCTTAGGTCAAAGTGATCGGATCAGAAAGATCTTCAGAAAACAATACAAACCACTCCCTAAACCAAGGTCAGCACCAGTCCTCTGGGCTCGGGGACACAAAGCCCAGGCCAGGCCTCCCTCCTCCCCTTTGCTCCAGGACCTGCCGCAAGTCCTTCTATCCCCGGATGTTCTATCCACCTGCACAAAGCCATCCAGCCTCTGAGACTAGATGCAAACAATGCTTTCCTCTAACACTTTCCTAAAAGCCTCCAGCTTAATCTGTTCATTTTCCCTGTGTATTCCTTTCTCTTGGTGATAGTTTTCATCATCTATATATATAAAAGCCTAATATGCAAATTGTCCCCTCGGGAGTTTGACCGGGAGACCAAGAGTTCGATCCCTCGCTATGATGTGTGCTGACCACCAGGGGGCAGCACGGAAAGAAGGAAGGCCCCAGCCAGCAGCTGGGGGAAGGAAGGCCCAGGCCCGCAGCCAGAAGGCTTCAATTGGCCCTGATCACCAACCAGGCATAGGGACCCTACCTGTGCAAGAATTTCGTGCACCAGGCCTCTAGTTTTTAATATTAATTGTTAAAAGCATTTCTGACACTATGAATATCTTAGAAAAGGCTGTTGAGTGTGAAAATAGTCCTTCTGGCTCCCACCAGCCCCTGCAGGATTTCTGCATCTCCGGGCATCCCCGAGCGGCATTGCTAACAAACATTACTGAGTTTTTGGATTTTATAATTTAGCTTGTTTTGTTAAGCGTGTGTGACAAGCTCTGAATCGTGAGATGCATTAATCTGAAAACTAAACACATGTTCAGAGCTCCGTGGATGCTCTGATGGGGATATTCTGCGCCCCCTGGTTAAGCTTCCTCGGTGAGTACATTCCAGCGCACACTGGGACCCAAACAATTCAAAACAGAAAAAAATTTCCCAGGCGTTTCTAAGATGCAAGACTCTGTCACTCATGCATCACAAATACCCGTGGGTGCCCGGGCGCGTGCTCCACTGAGGCTGTGGCGAGCAGTCTCTCCCAGCCCCGCCCTGCAGTCCTGCTGACCCTCCTCCTGTCGGGCGGCCTCTAGCCAGGGCGGGAATGGGATTCTTGTCTTGGTCATAAGAACAGCCTTTCCCCGAGGACACTGGTCATCCCCACCTGGTCCCTTTGCTCACCAATGCGCAGAATGCTTTCAACATAGTATTTCATTTAATACAGACAAAAGCACTGAATTGTTTTCAGGAAAAAAATCTGTTTTAAAAATAACAGTAAAGCTATTCGTTTCAAAAGCTAAAGTCCTGTCCAGCTGTGACTGCTTTCTGGTCACTGAAGGGCATCAATGCGACAGGTGAGGAGTCAGTATCGTATCGTGGGCATCCAGTTATTTTGCCCAAGATCTATCCCACCTTTCAAACGCACCTGGGCCTCTCCCTTTGGGGTCCAGTCACGTGCTCCAACCTACTGCACTGTGTCCTACGGACAAGCAATGGATTCACACATGCAACACACACACACACAAATACACACACACACACGCACCTACACGCACACACATACACACACTCACAGACATGTACATACACACATACATGCACACACAAACATACACACACACACTGAATGCCACACGCACACACATATCCACTAAATGCCACATACACACACACACACACACACACACCCTGAGCACCCACATCCTTCCCAGAGCACAGCACTCACAGTGATGGAAACTAGCAACATCCCTGAGAAAGGAAATGCTCTGTGCCCAGTTCAAGTAACTTTAACACGGGAGCTTCCAGCATGTTCCCAAAATAGGTGCTTGGATGGATCGCCCTAAAGAGGGTTCAGTCAGTACTTGAGGTGACCCAGTTTCCAGGCTAGGGGTTGACTCATTGGCAAGCTGTCACCCCCTGGGGCTGCCAGCTGATTAGAACACCGAGAGCTGCGGGATCACGAGCGGGAAGTGATTCTGGGTGGCAGGCTCTGAGGAAGGAGAGGGCTGTGAGACTGCCACGTGCTGGGCTCGGGGTTCAGTGGTGATGGTCACTCTTCTCTCTCAGCAGATATTTCAGGTAGAAGCCACCATCCCGTCTAACTCTCATTGGCACGGGAGGTGGAGATTGACGCAGAGATCTCGTCTGATTCCGATGTGTGGTTTTCCGGAGCAAAATTACTGAGCAGCATGAGTCCATCTTCGCTCTGAGTGCTGCCATTGAAAGTCACGGAGCTAATGCCCTACGTTGTGTATCTGGAAAAATACAATGCGGATCTTTAATGCTTTGTTCCCGCCCCCGCCCCCCTTGACAAATCAGATAGGTTAATATTTTAAAGTTTCACCTCCCAACCGGCTTCAGGGAAAGTTCCTTTTTATGAGATTAGTCCCTCACTATCGGTGTTTCTAGCAGATTTCAAATGAGAAAGAGAATGAAGGGCTAGAGAACAGCAAGGGGAGGAAAAAGGGAGAGAAAATGAAACACATAAGTTGGTGAGAAGATGATGAAGATAAAGGATGAGGAGCTGCGCTGGGTCCCCTTTGCAAACAGCCTGTGATGGGGACCCCGGGTGTGGTTGTGGGGGCCCAGGCTGGGCGTGATGGCAGGTCTGACTGGCCTGGGGAGCCCCAGGAAGTCGCTGTTTTTACACAGCGGCTCATTCCCAGGGGCCGGTCACAGTTGTCTCAGATGTCCCAGCAGCACCCTGGTCCTGGCCCTGTCACCTAGTAGCCTCAGGCCCCTTTGAGAACGGGAATACGGAGAGGTTGGAGCTGAAACTCCACCACTGGACAGTTCCAGGACAACTGGGGGAGGATCAGACCTGAGATCCAGGACAATCACAGGGAGGATCAGACCTGGGATCCGGGACAATCACAGGGAGGATCAGACCTGAGATCCGGGACAATCACAGGGAGGGTCAGACCTGGGATCCGGGACAATCACAATGAGGATCAGACCTGAGATCCAGGACAATCACAGGGAAGACTACATGCTGCTACTGCATTACCTGAGCGGAGCCCCAGGTCCCGCCTCCTCTGTGCAGCTGCGGAGCTTGGTGATACAATGTGATTGATTAACACTGAAGGGGCTTAATGTATAGATACTGTGGACTTGTTCATTTTCTCTAGAAAATGGTGGAAAAATGTCAAGGAAACACTCAACGAGAGACAGTCTTTGCCATAAGAGTTAGAAGAAAGTAGAGCATGTAAAGGAAAAACCATAAGATTAAAATGGAACAAATCTCTATGAAACTGGGGGAGTCGCTTCCAAGCTGTGTGAACTGGAATAAATTACTTACCTCTCTGAGTCAGGGATATATATATATATTAGAGGCCTGGTGCACAAAATTGTGCACTCAAGGGGGAGGGGGTGTCCCTCAGCTCAGCCTGCACCCTCTCACAGTCTGGGAGCCCTTGGGGGATGTCCGACTGCTGGCTTAGGCCTGCTCCCCATGGCTTGATTGGAGGCAGAGCGGGTCTGGGGGAAGGATCCAGGGGAGGTTGGGGGGCGGGGGTGGCAGTCAGGGCCCAGATAGGGCCAGTTGGCTGCCACAGTGCACGTCATAGTGGCTGGTCATTCCAGTTGCTTCAGTCATTCTGCTGTTCAGGTCGCTGGGCTTTTATATAGAGAGAGAAGTTTTGTTAATTTATTGACTCTTTTTTAAAAAAAAAAAAATGTTTTTATTCATTTCAGATCCAGGAAGGGAGAGGGAGAGAGATAAAAACATCAGTGGTAAGAGAGTCATCGATTGGCTGCTTCCTGCACGCCCCCTACTGGGGATGAAGCCGGAAAACTGGGCATGTGCCCTGAGTGGCAATGAAACCATGACCTCCTGGTTTATGGATTGAGGCCCAACTACTAAGCCACACTGGCCAGACTGAGTCAGGGTTTCTTAATAAGAAAAGGGAATAGTAACATGTACTTCTTATGATCACTGTGAGATTTAAGTGAGATTATCTGTCTGTTGTGATAAACACATTTTTACTGATTATACTGGGTAACTATTAGTATAATACTATTTTATAAATTCATAGCTGATAAAAGGATAACTTCTACAGCGATCACTTTAATGGCCAGAATTTCACATAATTTCAGATTTGTAGGCACAATAATATATCAAGATGAATCCCTTAGGAATTCCTAACTTTAAAAAAACATTTTTTAAAAAAATATTTTTTTATTGATTTTCAGAGAGGAAGGGAAAGGGATAAAGAGATCGAAAAATAGATAAGAGAGAATCATCAATTGGCTGCCTCATGCACGCCCCCTGCTGTGGATGGAGCTTGTAACCTGGGCTTGTGCCCTTACACCAGTGGTTCTCAACCTTCCTAATGCCGCAACCCTTTAATACAGTTCCTCATGTTGTGGTGACCCCCCAATTTCATTGTTACAAATTGAACATAATTAAAGCATAGTGATTAATCACAAAAACAATATGTAATTATATATGTGTTTTCCGATGGTCTTAGGTGACTCCTGTGAAAGTGGTTGAGAACCGCTGCCTTACACGGAATTGAACCATGACCTCCTGGTTCATGGGTGGACACTCAACCACGGAGCCATGCCAGCCGGCAAGGCTAAACAACAATTTTTCTAAAACTGAGAAAATCGCCCTCATTTGTCAATTTCAGCATCACTTTCTCATGCAGGGTAGCGTGGGAATACATATTCACGCCCCACAACCTGGGCCTGTGCCCTGACTGGGAATTGAACCATGACCTCTTGGTTCATGGTTGAGGCTCAACCATTGAGCCACACCAGCTTGGCTGAGTCAGGGTTGTTGTTTTTAATAAGAAAAGGGACTGTTTCATTTCAAGGGGGGTGGGGAGGGGGGCAAGGCTGGTCATTTCAGGCAGGCAAACATGCGGCACCTGTGACACAGCCTGACACACATCCCATCTCCACTGTGGGACAGATGGCATCGCACCCCCTGTTCTCCCAAGAGTGTGACAGGTGATGGAAGCTGCTACATCTGGGTGGTGACTGACAACTGTCAGGTGCATTAGCTCTGCCCCCCTTCTGCAGGAAGCAGAAGGCTGTGCTGCTTCTAACTTCGCCAGTAGACCATCGACCTCAGCTTAGTAAGTGACCTCCAGCTGAGCACATAGAGCAACTCTTAACACCCAGGAAAAAATACCACTGGGCCAAGTCGTTTATGCAGATGTTTCTGGTTTTCTGTGTCAGGGGATTAACCCCAAACCCAGGGCCACCGTCTGGGCATCCGGAAGTGCCAGCTTCTGATGCCTGTGGCTCCTGAGGTGCGAATCCCTAAGGGACACGACAAGACACGACAGGGCTGCTGTGGACTGAAGAGAACAAAGTCATTTCCGAAAAGTACAACTGTCAGTGCGCTGCCGCTGAACAAAGCTGACAAGGCATTTGGAGAGAGTTGTTCATACATATTTAAATGGACTCTGAGGGCAATAATTAAGATTCAATTACATTAATGTGACTAATTAAATTTGTGGTGTGTTTTTTTTCAATTACAGAAAAATCCATTTACTGAACAAAATAGTTTTGGCTTTGCCAGCTTTATTTTTTGCAGCCTAATGGTTTTAATTTTGCTTCTTGTGTCTACCCAGGCATTTGTAAATGCTGCTAATCCATCAGTAGAAGGTGAATTTAATCTACATACTAAATGGGAGCTGCTGATGGCCGACCTCGAGGAACTCACTGGCAGTTCGTTGTGTCACTGTGTTCTTTAACGGGCTGTGTGGATCATCCTTCGTTGACACCTGACACGAGAGAAAGAAATGAGGGGAAAAAATGGCAGGTGAGCACATATATAGAAAGAGCAGGAATCGACCCAAAATTTAGAAAATATTTATTCACAAAGCTATACGCACCCCTATGGTCATTGCAGCATTATTCGTGGTAGCTAAGACATGGAGACGGAAATGTCCTTCGTTAGATGATTGGTAAAGAAGATGTGGTGCGTATACATAATGGAACGCCACTCAGCCATAGAAGTTGAAATACTGCCATTGCGACAACATGGGTGGATTGAGAATATCATGCTAAGCGAAATGAGTCAGACGGGAAAAGGCAAGAACCAAATGATTTCACTCATTTGGGGTATAAACCTGAAAGCAGCAAATAAAGAAGAAAAACAAGCAAACAAAAACTCCCAGACAACAGTAGGGTGGCGACCAGAGAGAAGGGGGCGGGGGTAGTAAAGGGTGAAGG